>JAMZAV010001326.1:0-320511 GCA_024449915.1 Sweltsa coloradensis
ACAACGAGCCAGGCGGCTGGTGTTAACATGGCCAGCTACGCCCCGTCCCACCATACATCACATCTTCCAGCTAGACTAGTAGAGTGGGACTCTGCTAAGAAGCCAGCATACCTCCACACTCACACATGCATGGGACGGTGTCAATGCTCACGTGTTCTCGTGGCTTTCCACATCATCTAATTGAAACAATGGCCAGGTAGAGCCAGGCGGCTGGTGTTAACATGGCCAGCTACGCCCCGTCCCACCATACATCACATCTTCCAGCTAGACTAGTAGAGTGGGACTCTGCTAAGAAGCCAGCATACCTCCACACTCACACATGCATGGGACGGTGTCAATGCTCACGTGTTCTCGTGGCTTTCCACATCATCTAATTGAAACAATGGCCAGGTAGAGCCAGGCGGCTGGTGTTAACATGGCCAGCTACGCCCCGTCCCACCATACATCACATCTTCCAGCTAGACTAGTAGGTGGGACTCTGCTAAGAAGAACGCTTTAGTCTTTAAGCCTAGTGTGCTTAGGTATAATAATACTACACAAGTTTACAAGAAATAATGAACAGTATGTGAATAATTTTTAATTGTAAATAATAGCTATTACTAAAAAAAAAAAGATGTTGAATAGACTCTACTTTTTCAAATATTTCGCAGTGAGGAGTTTTGGTTCTTTACGCATTAGACTATAACCCTAATTTGAGTAAATATAACTTATATCATTGTTGACGCGCTTTACTGCTTGAATTATCGCCAGAGCAATTAGCAATACTGAGACATACAGACTTATTGTTCTAACCTGTAAAAACATGCATACGAATACACTTTCACGTCACATCAATATCAAAATCGAAAACTGAAACGTTTTTAGCAACTTGTTTGTCCTTCGCCATTGTCAAGTTTCTAGCTTGTATTTTGGTTCTCTTTCAAACAAGTCGATCCTTTGAATAATAAATAATCAATAAATCGTACTTTATGTATTTTAAATGTGTTTTGAATTGACAACTCCCATAAAATGTAATGGGCTTGTTTTTTAAGGTGGAGAAAAGTTCAGAAACTTCGAATATAGCAATAGTGTCTAATAAACTTTCTCGGCTATTCGCAATCTTGGATCTCCGAATATTCGAAACATCAATATTATAACCTTATGTACAGTTACTTTGGGCTAATGTTGAAACATATATGAACATAAACATAAAATTTACATAAATAGCAAATTTATTGCGGTCCGAACCAGATAACCAAAGTTTTCAATTTATCTACCGTTATTGACTATAAAATAACTTCATACAAACTTGTTAAAAAATAGACAAAAAACAAGTATTTCTATAGCTTTAAAAGCATTTTAAATAAATTAATACATCTGTATTTCATAGACTAAACGTTTTCGTAAGGATGCCCGCTGTAGGGTACACTTCAGAGCTAACTGATGTGACCCTCTTCAGGTGACAAACTATGTATATGGAGTTAGACAATTATTGTGATGGGATGTCTGGGGTTTTAGAGAACTCAATCGCTTGCATTCGCATTTACGACTGAGAAAACCCTAGGATTGCCAGTCTCGGCGGGATTCGAACCCGGGACCTCCCGAATCTCTCTGTCGGTATAGATTACTAGAACTGACCATCAGTACGGGACATATAATTTATTATGTGTTTCGTTGCTTGGACAGCTCCAAAGTCACAATTTACATGTAGACCTACCCTAATATCATATTGAATGTCCATTCCACTTGTTCGTTCGAGACTGCTAAACCAAGAGTTATACCATTGGACATTGTATAAATCCTCAGGAATCAACCAGATAGTTTATCTTTTATACTTCCTTGAAAAACTTCGACAATACCTCTGTTGTTGCTGCCTCAATGACAATTTATACGCGCGTGTGTTATCTGTGATCTTTTATCCCATCATTTGATTATATATGGGATGGGTATTTCTTTGATGCCGCTATAGGCCATGGTAAGATATACGAAATGTCACTGGTGGTCAGGTTTTTGTTTTCACTAATGTGTCCCCGCCCTCTAGCATTGTCCCGCCAAGGAGTTATCTCTCAGCCTAACCGCCCTGATTAAGTGCCAAGTGCAGCCAAAGGCACACCCTTCATATGCAGTAGACGAACGTATTCATGATTTCAAAGGGTTATTACTCGATTAATTAGTATTAGGCTAAGGACGGTTATATTCTCAATGGTATTAGCATTAGTATTAGAGAGGAACGTAAGGGGAGACGCTGATTGCTAACATTTTATATTCTTTCTTTCCGAGATCCAATTTTTTTTAATTTTAAAATTAAGGATGACATTAAAGCATAGCCAAATACATAATACAATCAGATGAACAAGTACAAGGCTTGATTTACCTCTCCCCCCTCCCCCATACCCCCAAATCAATCCAGAGAGTGCAATTCTTTATTATGATTTGAATTTCTCGAACAATTTTATATCCATGGTCGACTTGGGCCTTTGTTTCTGTAACTGCTAGAAATTGGTAAGCTTTGTTTTCCGATGAATGACCACATAATAGTGCTGAACTGAAAAGTATTATACACAAAGAATCATAAAATATGTTTTAAATTTAAGGTTTTCGCTGATCGGAAAAATATAATATAAAAACTATTTAATAAGGGCATTTCGTCGCGTCGATGATTTATTTTGAAGTTTAAATGACCCGAACAAATAATTTCAATAATATTAATAATATAGTATTCAACCGTATATAATATAATTCAACAATGAAGTAGGGTAGGGTGTACGTGGGAGGATCCCACCAAGGTCTTGGGCCCCCTAGTCTATCGAAGTGGACTATCCATGCCCCTAGCTTCACCCATCGATCTTCCCCTTTCTTCACTTCTTCACTTTCTTCCTCTCCTCCTCTTCCCGTTTTCCCCTCATTTTAATACTTTTGATATTTACGCCAATAGATAAGTGTACGTTTGTTTCCTTACCAACCATGCACGCATTATCATATCAATCAGATGTTAACTGACTTCAGAAAATGTTCCCAAAATGCCTAATTGGTACTTTCGAAATAAAACCCAGAGCTCTCAGGTATTTCCTATTATTCTATATAGTCCAGCTGACGCTCAAGTATCTCCTACGTCTACCTGTCTTCTTAGCTCTCCATCCTGATTCATGTTATAGATTCTACTCCTGCCCAAGCTAAGTATAGTCGTGGCTGAGTGGAGTGGGTCGACCTCTGATCTCTGTTTTTAGTGTTTCTTAATTTATGCCCGAGTTAGTAGGTGTGTGAATGTAATCCAAGGCTGGGAGATAATATACGCACATTCCAGTGACATAATGCGCGTTCCTTCGGTTCGGTGCTGAACCAATCGGCTCTTCGTCTTAGCATTGGCTAGCACAACAACTTGTACACTTTCTGGGGCTTATACTATACACGACGACACATAGTAATGATTTATAATTTTTGTTTGGTAAATTAAATTCTTTAATTTCACATTTTTAGTATACTATTTGTATGCACTTAAGAGATATACTTAGTTTCATTTAATGAATAACTAAATAAGATAAATATTTTTTTTAATTAAAAATAAATACATAATTTATTAAATAAATTAATAATTGCGGTGATTTATCTTGAAGATTTGTAAAGGGAAGTTGTAAAATTTATAATAGTCATCTATGAACGCGGAGATAAATGTAGTACGCTAAATATTTAAACACGTCAAATGTGACAACACGTAAATAATCTAGCGGACCAAAAAATGTAGGTATACTATAACACGATAAATTATTATTTTTGACTGACGATATCGAAATGATTCTGAGAAACAGCTGCACATAACGCGTGAATATCTTTAGATCAAAGGTCTTCTGGTTATACGAATAGGAATCTTAATACTAACTTTAGAAGAGTTTGAATCTACCCCTTAGTTTCAAAATTGATGGTGGCGATTAGTTCTTTGGGGCGTCGGTGGAGGGGGGGGGGGGGAACGGGGGGTTAGAGCAAGTGTCCATGGCCACTTTCCAAGTCTATAAGTGTATCCTTCAAAAACACAACTGTTATTTATGACTCGTGGCCACTGCCAAGTCTTTTGATTCTATATTTTTTCTCTAGTCTTTATGATGTATTGTTTTTTAAAAGCATGCGAACCAACGCTTCGGCTCTTAGTGTTAAGTTTCTTAATCATGTGTAAGCTTCATAATCATAATCTATGTTTTCAATTTCAAATTACCATATTGAATGGAAATTATCTTGAATGGGTTTTATAGCTTGCAAACGCTGTGTCGAGCGTTTGGAGCAGATTGTTTAGCCAGCGTCTTAGCTTTTGACTTCCAAGGCATCTACATTATGTGATTGATGTATTTTTATGTACACTTTTGGAATGGCGTCGCGATTTATTTATTGTGCAAGGAGGGTGGGATAGGGCGGTGGTGGGGGGTCAATATTTTACAGAAATATTCACTTCATCAATCTGTTCATTGCTTGTGTGGCAGGCTTGTATTTCGTTTTTAATTTTACGATGTAAATTTTAAATTGTGTTTCATCACTTAGTTATGCAAATTTGTATATTTTTACGAAATTGGTTATAGCAAATTCTTAATAAATATCATCAATTCTGTTATGTTAATTTGGCATTTTGAATTTAATTTCTTTACGTGGCATTGTGACTGAAACGGATAGCGAGTGTTAAGTGGAAAACCGATATCACTGTTTAACTTGGTACTGATAGACTGATACGGCTCAGTGCCAGCATAGGTAATTCTCATTCGAGAGGTCGTGGGTTCGATTTCTCTCCGGAATTGGAGTGTCTCGTTTATGGAACGAATCTATATAAACAGGAATGAAATAATAAAAGTTTATTTTAAATAATTTTTAAAAATTATTATTCTCTTTAAATATATTATTTCTTTCAGACCGCTCAATGAACGCACATTTTTACCGCACACGCACAAATGATAACACATTTTTTATTTCAAGTGACGTCTATTCTCATAATTTTCCACATAGCCGTTTTCTTATAGTTCTCTACCTACTTAGCATACACTCATTTCATGCAAGAAGTTGAATCCACGGGAAATGTTTTGTTCGATTGCGTAGGAGTAGTGTAGTGTAGTGTGGAGTAGAATGAGCCTGTTCTAGATATCTCAGATTCGCTCTCAACAGAATTGTTTACGTCGGTCTCCCAGCATGAGTTCTCGGTGATAAAGGTCCACCTTTAATTCAACTCAAATCTCCACTCAAAGTACGAACAATCGCGCGAGGCATCTCCTATAGAACGGACCGACTCAATGGAAGACTTTACTTCAAAGAGTTTCCTGTCCTCTCGGGGTTCGAGGCTACAGGAGGTTCACGATCATGTAACACACTAGCTATTTACTAAACACTCGGAACTTGGAAGGATTGTGTCAGAATTGAAAGTGATGCTAACCGAGTAACAATCCCCCGTCTGGGATCGGGGTAGAATTTGGCCCAGAGCCCAGATAACAGATTACCCTCCACAGTGGCGTATCCAGGGGGCTCTGGGGGCTTGCACATCCCCCCCCCCCCGAAATCCTAGATTTAATATTAAATTCTGTGAATCATCTAGGTTTACGCAATAAATAAGTCCATCTATTAATTTCTCTTTTTTTCGTTCAGAAAACATAAATCACATAAAACTACTTCAATAATATTTTTTTAAATTGACTGTGGCGCTATTGTGGCATCCCCCCCCCCCCCTTTTATTGAGTCGTTTCTCCAAGCGCCCCCGAAATCTATTCCTGCGTACGCCACTGATTAATCCGTGATCTGTGCCCAGAGGATTTCTCTCCTGAAGAATGATTATCTCGCAAACATCAGCTAGTGGAAAAGTAGTTTACTACCCGACAATAGAGGCGAGCTCTGACTCTCCTCGATGACGACGACGACGACGACAACGAAATGTGACACTCGCTTGCATGTGGCTAAATCTGTTCAGCACAGGTCACGCACACGGTTGATCCAAAGATGATTATGAAAGAAAATAATCAGGCTTTTTTATCTAGGTAAAATATGCATAACATACTAGACTACATTACTGGATACTCATTACTACAGCGCTGCAGCATGAATTAAACATGCAATAGCCAGTGTTGTTGTTGCATTGTTGCATCAAAAGTGATTAAGGACAGTTATGTGGTTTTGGCAGAAATTGTGCCTGCTTTATACAAAATTTAAATGTTATGGTTATTAAGTTTTTTAATTAGGCATACTTACTTTTACTTATTTTCATATGCATTAAATTTTTTTAAACTTACCGATGATTATATTTTAGCATTATTCATACATGATAATATTATACTCATAACGAAACTACATTAGTGTACGTAATCACCTTTTTAATGTTTTGCAATTTTCGAGATGACTAAATAAAAACTGATTTTGCGTGCTTTAAATATTCTCTCTCGCCGGAATGCATGTGCTCTTTAATAATCGTCATGAATTAAAGCAAATCAATTTAGTTTGTGCAGTTTCAGACATAAGAAAGCAAAAGAAGGATTTAGTACGTCAGTGATTTTCCTTAACCTAAACCAAGTATAACACATTTCGTTCTTAGCAAAGACAATTGTGATGGATAAAAAATATCCCCACTTCCAATTCTTTGTTGCTCAAGTTTTCCCCACGATCTCAGTAACCGCGCGTTAGTTAAAACGGACGTTTTTTTGTGCGTTTTGTAAATCATGCCGTCTCAATTTTCTGAACGATTTCAAATTGGTCCACGTCTAAATTTGTATTCATTGCAACTAGCTGTATTTTATGTCTGATTATAAGTTGTTTTGTTGTTTTGTGTTCTCACAGCATTCAGCGAAACTGGATGATAACATGATATGTGGAACATGGAACTCGTCCATGATAATGACAACTGTGTTTTGATTATTTCCGAAGGAGTAGACGTCCAGCAGTTGGCACGTAGTGTATCCCTGTTGAAAAGTATCAACATAGGCAATGACAGCGAACCTATCCACCACATCACATTATTAATGTAATTGACACCTTAGGTTTTTGTTTATTTAAAATATTAAAAACAAATTTGTTTGAAAGTTTATTGTGCTAAGAAATGTTTGGGGCAAACGAAGAGTTTGGAAAGTTTGAACTCGAGCAAAACAGGCTTTGACGCAGTTTGTCCTATAGGGTTGTGTTTTGTGTGTGTGGTTTTGTGAATGTGTGATTGCTGCTATTACCAGAGCACATTTTCCAAATAGTGATAACTTTTCTGAGTAACGGACAGTAAATATGCCACCAAACTGTTAAATCTGTAGTTATTTTCCAAGCTTGTGTATCATACAATTATTTATAAACTTGAAATTTGCATTGCGCCCATCCTTTATGAACAACATCCCAAAAGTTCACATTTTTGGGCTGAAAATTAGAGGTTGAAAAGTGATCAAGATGATTTTAGTTGGATTTGCCAATCAAGCGTATTTTCAAATTGACAATTAACATTGTAAAATAAGTTGGTCCGAATTCAAACAATTATCTTAAGTTTGGTGATAAGAGTTTAGGAGGAGTACTCCGAGACCCAGTGGCGTCCGCAGGAATTTAATTCGGGAGGGCCTTGGAAGAACAATTCATTGGGGTAGGGGGCGGAGGGGATGACCCCACTATAGCGCCGCAGGTAAATATTTGAAAAGTACGTGGTTTTGAAGTAGATTTTATGTATTTTAGAAGAAAAAGAAAAACGAATAGATAAGTTTACTTTTTGCGTAAACCTAGATGATTTGCAGAATATAATATTTAAGCTGGGATTTCGGGGGGGGGGGAATTCCTCCTGGATACGCCACTGCAGTGACCCCCGTGCAATGCACCGCATTGTAAAGCCATCAAGCAAGGCATCAGGTTGCACCGCCTTGTAAAGCCATCAAGCAAGGCGTCAGGTTGCACCGCCTTGTAAAGCCATCAAGCAAGGCGTCAGGTTGCACCGCCTTGTAAAGCCGTCAAGCAAGGCGTCAGGCTCGCCAACTCAACTCGACGCCCGGCTTCGATGATTGGCGTTTTCTTTCAAGTGAGATCCTTCTCCAAATATTGTGAGCGCTGATTCAGACGTGTAGACCTCAAGTAGAGCTAATATATCGCATCGCGGGAGAACCAATCAATCGGATATTGTTCGATGATGCGTTGAACCCTCGATTCTCTCTCTCTTTCGGCTTTCTTTCGGTTGTTACGTCATGCGTTATGAACGGTGCGTCGACACCTAGTACAGGTGCCGGTGTAAGGCCCAATAGCTTGTCCATGCTGCAGGAACTTTGTATACATTGTGGCTAAAGGTTTCCCATCCAAGAATAAAATAATTATTATAAATTAATTAATATTTTCAACAACTAAAAATATTAATATTTTCTACAATACAGAAATCTTAGAAATCCATCCCGACCGGGGTTCGAACCCGGGTCTTCCACATTCCAGGTAGGCGCGACCACCGAGATGGTATTTTTTTAATTTATGAATTGTAGTAAATATTAATAATTCCACCTACGGGAGTGTTTCCCGACTAACTAAATCTATAGCTATAATAATATGCAAAATTATCACAACAAATAGCAATTTCGTTTTCGTGAGAATCCCAGTAGCTTCATTTTCAAGATTGATATTTGATACGTAGTACGTAATTGTTGGCAGTATACGTAATCAATCTTGGTTCGAGACTCAGTCGGGATAATTTTTTATATCAATCCACAGCAATATCCTTAAAACGCTCGTTAAAAGACGTTTCTTAAAAAATAAACTCAAAAACTTTTTTTTTTGATTTTACAACCTGTTATGTATAAGGTGGATGGGAAAGGCTCTTGTGCTTACATAATACACTCATTCACTCAGGATCTATAAGAAAACTTTTTGGCCATGAATTCAAGAATACGCATACACCACCTACACATCATGTACCAGTTCCTGGTGGCCAAGTTACGAACACAAAATAAAAATCATCAAGAGAAAATAAAACAAGTTTAAATACATTTCAAAATGTAAACAATAAAGATAAGAGTAAATAAAAATGAAATTTGCAATGTCATACTGAGTAGAAATCGCATCTAGATCTAGACAGATAAGTCGAAAACTAACAGTCAGTCGGCTTCGTTTATGAGTGTACTTTGTCGGTACATCAATTGGTGCGCACAGAGAGAAAATAGTAATTTACTTTTACAGTTTACACAAGGAGAAATTGGTGATTTTGTCACGGTAAATCACAGCAAGTGAGTAAGTAGTCTTATCATTAGAATCTGCAAGCACACACCGTACATTGTGATTATAATGAAATAGAAATCTCTATATGTGATGACACAAATACGGTAGGCAGGATAGAAGCACAGCGGTGATTATGTGAAGCCTTTCTAAATTCTTTCGTACTGTGTATACGTACTGTGTGGAAGCTATTTTTAATTTTTAACGCAGTAGGTAAACATGATAACTAGGCATTATTAATTTCACTGAATCATATCGATTTATTTCACTCTTTTGCATTATTGCTATCCGGATTATTTTTATTTAATTACTATTAACAGACGGCCAAAAAATATGCTGCATTATAAAAATGTATGGAATCATATTCACTGTACACTCTCGACCAAAAGTAAATCAAGGATTGGGCCTAGTGTAGATGCAACTAGATCTTGATTTACTTATGGGTGACATGGTGTACGTATTTAGTGTTTGGTGTAAAACCAATACAAATTTTCTTGCATTACCTTTTTCCTCCATGAAACTGCAGTGAATGACAAATAACACAGTTTTAGAGAAACAATGTTTTGTTTTTGTGTCCATTTGTTACTATCAAATCTTAAAGTTCAATTAGATTATTTATTGAATTCATGAAACATGCAAGTCTAAATAACTATGGCAACTGTTACATTTTATATGTAATATCTTGATTCATTTTCATTT
Source organism: Sweltsa coloradensis (assembly GCA_024449915.1). Taxonomy (NCBI): domain Eukaryota; kingdom Metazoa; phylum Arthropoda; class Insecta; order Plecoptera; family Chloroperlidae; genus Sweltsa; species Sweltsa coloradensis. The sequence continues at coordinate 9,850 of JAMZAV010001326.1, forward strand.
CAACTGGCAAAGCCACTGCGTTATTTACAAAACTGATTCAACAATATTGCAATAAAATAATCTGTACACAATTATTATCAAACCTGTTTTGTTTCTGATTGATAAAAAAGTGTCAGTGTTGTTTAATTTAAACAAGGTTTATATAAAATAGTAGGGCCTACATTCATATTCGGAACACATCAATCGGAATAGAGCGGAAAGTAATACCATTGTCCATGAAGCTAGATCTCTCAAATTTTAATTTCACTCCTCAAAGACATAACTCATATTCTCATGATTATTATTATAACTTTGTTTTGACAAATGAATACCTAAATATTTTTACCCCACCCACCTATTCCTCACCCATATATTATCCATATATTTACGATGATTCGTGATGTGTATAATAATGTAGGTAAATGCTAGCCATGCCAATACACACACATTGTCACATAGAAAGAAAGAAGTTTAATGACAGAGACAAGCCCCAATGTACGGGACTTTTAATCCCATTGGCTCAAATGCAAGAATTCAAGTTTGGAAACGTCACCCTTTGTGTCGTATGACCCGCCATGTGTGTCATTATATGAGCTTTGTATTCCGCCGACGAACGGTTTGGGTGCAGCTAAACGTACATGGGTTTATGCAAAGCTTCCGGTTTAGTGCGCACGGTGCATTTGTAATGGACAATCGAACAGTGGTATTCACTATTCAGTGTGTGTGGGGGTGGGAGTGGGCGTTGGAGAGGAAATATACGATTTGTAGGGTGAGGGTCGGACTCTATTGGTATTCAATTTTAGGGTGTGTTTTCACTGTTCGCAATAGTTTGACCCTTGTATTATTTTGCTCCCTAGAGTTGCAACCCTTCAACAATGAAGCTATTTTTTTAATCGTAATTACGGAACAAGTAATAGATACAGTACAATTACTTTGAATTACTGACCGAGGATTCACTAACGGTTAAAAATCCCCACTTTTGATTATTGGATTCGTAAATTTTCACAACGCGTCTCTTCGTCAGAACTAGCCAATACACATAGTAAGGCGAGTTTTAGAAACTCATAATATCTTCGGAATGATGAATTATAATGCCTTTAAGAGGGAATAAGACACATTTAGCAGTTGGCACATAGCTATTCGCTCGGCCATGAAGTCTCCTATGCACATAAAACTTTGCACAGTGGTCAATAAACCATGCGTGCACAGCACTACGGTCGCCGGTCGTAGATTTTCGATACTAAAAAAAACATCACGAATATGGTCAATTTTTCACTTTGTAACAAAATCCAAAAGCGTGAAAATGTTTTTTTTAAATGATTTGAAAGCAAATTTCAGAAAAGTGTGCAAATATATTCTAAACCCGAAGATGTAGGGGAGTAAAGCTTTACGATACTAGAGACGAGCTCTCCCCCGTCTGAGCCCGGGGTAGAGTTGGCACAAAGCATGGATCTATACTGAAAGTAATATGCGAGGAAAGAGGCAAAGTCCATCTCGCAAACATCAGCTTGTATGTAATAGGTGTTACTCCCCGAAACTAGAGGCGATCTCTGGCGGTCGTCGTCGGGGACATCTCCCCCTTCCCCATGACGACCTCCCCGACGACGACGACCATGAAAACACGAACGATGACAAAGACGACCACGACATGAACCCCTCCCCTTTCCTTCCCCACCAGTTCTACTACTGTGATCTGCCAAAACTAGGAAGACTGCATTTTTTTAAATCTTTCCATCCCCTATTCGTGGGCTGGTTAATCTTTTAATGAGCGGTACATCCCATCACATTTTTCACTCTTTCGTCACAGCCCGCCTGCAATCAATCTTCTCGCATGAAGCATATTTATGTATCTCAAGAGCCCGAAACATTCCCAAGCTAGTCTGAGATATCACACATGGCACATTAGACACGCACATTCTAGGCTACACATCATTCTTGTAGCTGACAACGAGCCGCCATTCTACATTTGCGTTGACAATTCGGTTACTTGCAAAGCCTCAATGTGGAGATAAGTGATTCTTATCAGAGCGGCGCTCAAGGTTCAAGAGGGAGTAAAAGATTTTCTCATGACATTAAAAGGGAAATCGTTTGCATGTGGTATTGCGTGCCGTTGGCCACACTGTCTAGACTGTAGACTCTTGACTTTAAATAAAAACGAATACATAAAACAATCGAAAAAAATCACAAAAAATAAAATACTAAAGAACAATTCACGGCTAAACACAACGCGCTATAGTAAATATTTAATACAATTGAGAAATAAAAAAAAACAACAGTGAGTTTGTTTTGTTTTCATTTTTCATTTTTTTCAATGTCATAAATTACAAATACATCAATTTGTACAAAAATAGCATTATTACATACAAAACAAAATATAATTAGGAAAAGCTGAAAAACCACAAAGCCAGAACATGGCTAAACTGCGGTGTGTAACTGACGAATTAAAAACTATAATAAGGTGACATGACATTTCTTACCATAAAAAAAATCATTATGTTACCAGTTTTTTTGAAAATATGCTATGTTATGTTTGACTTTTTTAACAAAGCCATACGACATATTATACATAGTATACATAAATGCATGGCATGCAAACTTAATTCACATGAAAACAATCATACATATGAATGACATGCGCTATAAATATAATAATAATAATATCCAAGTAACAATTCTTCAATACAAATAGATTCTATCAGCATAATTCTGATGAAAGTTATGGAAGAAAATACATTCTTCAATATATCAAGAGAATGCAGCGAGACATGGACCCCTCAAAAAATTCAAATTTCCATGTGTGCCGGCAGACTGCTTGTAGTCGTCGCTTCGGTGGAACGAGAGGGTTGAGGGCGGGGGGGGGGGGGTGATGGACGGCGATAGCACCCCCTGACATGCGACATGTCACCCGGCGAGATCGAGGGGGTGGCTGGCTGACTTGACTTCCATATCTCTCTGTAATCGTCCTCGGTGTGATTTCTTCACGCCAGGCCGCGCCACGTTCAACCCTCTCGACCCCCAGACGCTTGATTGTCCCAGTCCTAGGGTAACACACTGGAACAAATAGCCAACGGTTTAATCATGTTGGAATTCACAATCAGTGCCGCTGTCCTGTGTGCAGGCCTGCCCTGGGGGATATGTATGTAGCTGGAGCAGATTCCTAGGTTTTAACTGATCGAGTTGGGTGGACATTGAATACAACACTACACGTGACATGTAGTATGTGTATAACAACGAAGTAGTGGAAACAGGAGTTTTTGTTTTATTTTTTTATTCTTATTCTTATTAAACTCATCTTTCATTAGATGGCAGGTATACATTACATTCTAAAAGCACTAAAGGTGATCGACAACCTCCAAGGTGCTGCCAGACTAATATTCATAATTAAATATACTAATACTATGTATTACTAATACATATTTTACATTATAACGTTTATAGTAATGTTGCATATTGTTGTATATTTACAAAACTTTTCTCTAAACATGTGCAGTGGCGAGAACTGTATCATTATTAATATTTCTAGGTTCGCAGAAGAGGGCAGAATTATTATTATTATTATTATTTATTCAACAAATTCCAAACTTTACAAATACACATACATATATGTAACACACCATATACAGCACAGGTAAACCAAGAGCACATAACGTGGTAGATGACATATACAGTATACACACCTATATTAGCAGAGTACAGATATTTATTAAGCAAGCTAAAAAGAGCTAGTTAGCTCCATGGCAGAATGGCTTAGCTTGCTTTCTATACAATAAAACTACAATACACTAGGTTTAAATCTAAATGAATGATTATGAAAATTCGAGATACAATAAAAACAAAATTACATTTAAATTTAGATGAATGAGATGAGAACATTGTGAGAGTCCAATCATGTCCAGTCAGAGCCAAGAGAATGCTAGGTCATAAGCCAAGTTGTAAGATAGTTGCAAATACACAAGAGTTGAAAGAAAAACTAAATTTATTGAAGACAGAGTATATACATTGACAGAACTGAGAATGTGAAACAGAGTATATATAATGTCCCAAACACAAGGTGTCTGCCAGACTCTACAACAAATAACATGTTTATTTCGGAGATAATTAGACCGACCCGAACTAAGTGCATTTTAGAGGATTTTTGTGGGTTATTAAGTTTATTTTTTTAATCCAATGATACCAAAATCGCTGTTTAAGTTTGTCCTTGGTTCGGCATCAAACTTACGGATAGACCCCAGACCACATTTAACAAAAAATAACAGCAATATCAAATTAAGCAATCGTAATAGTTTTTGAAATGCACTATATAAGACTGAAACACCAATTATTGGGGGTCAAATGCCCCCGTACGTCCAGTGAACCCACTCACCGCCCTGCAAAGCACAATAAAGCACCGCGCACTCACAGCCACCTAGCACAACTACGTGCCTCGCTCCAACCGGCGTGTTTACTCGTACGTGACATCTTGCAAACGTGACCAGCCAAGTCTAGACGACGCATTAGACCTCCACTCCTCTCCACTCGCAGCTTCCAGATCTCTTATCTAGAGCTCGACGAGGCTTTGGCTAATTGGTCGCCTTTAGAACTTGGCGTTACTTGGAGCGTCGCGACGTTGTTCGGTCAGAAAGTGTAGACTTGTCAAAGAGAGCTCTAATTCCTTGCAAAATAGTTAGTATCTTATTCAAGAAGAGTTCTATAAAACACAAGTTCATAACTTACAATGCGCCTACTTAGCATTTTCACTTTTAATTTTATAGTGCTTTCATATTTACCTTGTAGCATTTTGTGTAGCATCCTTAAAAACCTTGTGTAAGTTATGTGAGGTTTTCTTACAACTTTATATTATAATTAGGTAATAAAGTTTAATTTAAAATCAACTTAATTTAAATTTTGGGGTAAAAGGAAGAATACCACGTAAAATAAATTAAATTAGGACTGATGAAACCGAAGAACGAAAGAAAAAACGCGCTTTAACTGGTGATTGGGTGTAGCATCAATAACCCAAAGTACTTTTCTCCCGCATCTCGCATCTACAGTAAAAATATAATATTGCAGCGGCGCAGTATCTTCTTGTTTTTAGCGCCAGATGAAATGAAAAAAAAAACGAATTGAAATCCATGTTTTTGATTTTCCATTTTTGTACTTACTGGAATGTCTCGTAATGATTTTTTAATTCAAATTTTTTGTAACCATGTGTGGACATCCATAGAAAAGTTCTGAATTAACAGTCTTGCAAAAATGTTGTTCATTTTCTGTTTGCAATCATCATTAATTTATTGTTTTGAAATTATATGCATGTAATGATTTTAATTGGCTAGATTGTGCCAGGAAATAAAATGTAACCAACTAATAAAACACCTGAGTTCGTGCACTTTAGTTGCGCCAACCTCAGCGAATCGTGTGACGTCACTTCGTTGCTAACTATGTATGACGCGCACCTCGCGGAGGTAATTACTAATAACCGCCCCCTCGCGGTGAGTCCTGTCACTGAGGCGTCACCTTTACTATCTCACCTTCTTATCTTCCTCCGAGTCTTGGAGAATATAATATACCACTCGAGAAACCTTTCTAATAAACTTTGTAAGATCTCTTGAAATGAAATTTAAAATTTCTAATTGGATTTATTATCAATGTTACAAAGGCGTCTTCTGTTCTGAGTGTATTTTCAAGGCGGTGGTTTCGTCGGGGTAATCTAGCTTGCTGCGTGAACCTTGAGAAGACTTTGGGAGTTGGGGCACAAAGGGTGACTACTCTCAACCACTGCTACCGCACACTTAGCTCTGTGACTTGCCGGGAATAATTGACTTTCGTACACTTGTCAATGTCACCTATTCAGCACCTTACAATTTGACTTGCAAGTTCTATTTGTTGATTTCTAGATTTTTCCGTCAGAATATAAAAACCTTAATGATCATATTAAATTTAAGAAAAAAAATAAATTGTTTCTCATGGAAAGATGTTTTTATTCAGTGGAGGAGTTTAAATTGGATTCTCAAAATCAAATCTTAATTAAACAAAGGTTACTCCCAATTTTTAAAATTTAAATTATGTTATTATGTTATTATGTCATATTATGTTTATATGGTTTAAGTTTATCTCATTATTATAAATATTAATAATCTGACAACTCAAATGTTCAACTCATTTATATATTATGTGAATGTATATATGAACCAAAAGAGGCTAATAAATATACTATTATTCGGGAAACATTCCCGAAGGTGTAATTCATTATCTGGAAATCAATCCATAAATTAAAAATCCATCCAAAAATCCAGACCCGGTATCGATACCTGGCTGAGATGGATTTTTTAATTTATGGATTGATTTCCATATAATTATATTATTTTGTTTATTAGATGTTTTTTACTAATGACGGTTTTACGACATATGATAATGTGATTGTATTTAAAATTCCAATATTGCCACTTGTTATAATAAAACTGTTTATTAAACATTAACACACGAGAATAATCATATTAACAACTCAGAACAATAGATTTTTATATTATTAAAATTTCAGATAAACTATTCTATTTTTGTTGATATTTCTGAGCACAATCAACCGTTTATGATTTTTCTAAAAAAAAAACCTGGTCAACTTAAACGAAAAAGTTTGTAGCGTTTTTGGGTGCTTGTAAGTATTTATTTATCGATGACCGTATCATCTCGTAGCTTATCTTAATTGCTATGCACACTCGATAAACTCAATACTATGAATTAATTCTACGCTACCTACATCGAGTCCACACCATCAACTCTCAACTCAATGTACTTTCAACCAGGGGAGGGGAGGTGAACTCCCTTCTTTGACCTCAACCCCTTCATTTCCGGTTTAAATTCGACGGGACGGGATGGGATAACGTCCGGGATTGTCGTTTGTCAGTTGGCAACCCTTATCTGGAAGTCTGGGCAGCGCGTCCCGCCCCCCCCCCCCCCTCTCAACCCTAACGAAGTACACCAGCTCATTACGACAGCCCGGTGAGAGAGGCGATCCTGTTTGCTTTACAATTAAAGCTGGACTCTTGATTCTTGAAGTTGCCTAGAGATGCAATGCGATTGCAAGGGGCCTACTTTACTATTTTCCTATTATACGATTTTAGTGAGATAAGCTTCACTTTTCTGTCCGTCCGTCTGTGCGATTGGTGTGTCTCACTCAAACCGAACAATACCTCCGAATAACATGATTCTTTTGTTGACATATAACATAAACAATGTTTTTAGTGACCCTGGGGGCCACGGAGGTGGGGCTAGTCCCACCGAAAGATGGAACATTGAATATTGAAAACAAAACATATCAAGTATACCTACAAACAAAATTTTAGCTTGAATATGAGAGAATCCAAAGTAGGGAGCGAAGCTTACCGGTTTAATTCAACGTTACAATATAATATTAAATATAAAATGTTTTGTTATGAATAAATAAATAAATCCGTATTTAGAGTCTACACACTCACACAACTGATTTTCAGTGGGTGACAGGAAACCAAAGTTACCAAGCTAACACTGCAGGCCCCGTCGCAATCGGCGAGTGAACGATAGCCAACCAAAGATCGAAATTTTTAATATGAAATTTAGCAATCAGTGGTATGGACAGTGCGAACACCCGCGGATCAACGCCAGAATCAACAAGGCCGATTCAGAACAACTTTTAATTTATTACGTGCCTCGTTGCTAGGACGGCTCCAAAGTCACCGTTTACAAATTCCTAAGACAAGAACTGATGGACTGAAGTCCAAATCAGAAGTTAAAAAACTCCTTACTTTAGCGGGAATTGAACCCTGGACCTTCTGCATTGGAAGCAGGTAGGCTAACCACAAGACCAACGAGCCACACAAATATGTTTTAGCGTGGAAATGTCTTTGGTGGAAGTGCCGGGTTTTAAAATGTCACTTATTTATTTTTTTAATAATGTTTAAAAGGTTTAATAAGGCCCCAACCACCTGACCACCAAGGTCACCGAAACCATTATCTATCATCCTTGTTGAATGGTTATGTCAACAATAAGTCACATGTGAATCAGAGGTCGTGTTCTGTTTATCGTGAGACGTGACACACACACAGACGGACGGACTGGAAGGTGATGCATAGGGGAGATTCACTCTCATTAAAATGTGATTAATTGTGTGAATATCTTAGTTTTTGTTTTAAATCATGTTTCTTACCATGACGAGGTTTATTTTTACTCTCAACTTGCAAACAATGAAATGAGACTATTATTTGCGTGTGCGTGTGCGGATGTTTGCCCTCCTAATCGCGATCCTGCTCGCGTTCAACGGAAGTAAACGAACACCCCCGAACCTGAATCCGACGCGGGAAGAAGAGGTTTGGGCTATTTGAACCACCGGCCACACACGCACACGCACACGCACACGCACACGCACACGCACACGTACGCAGTGCACAATCAGTCCGCGACTGAGTCCTGGCTCAATATTTGCAATTTTAAATAAAATGTCGTGGGGACGTGCGGGGCGAGCATCCTAGTTATGTTAGACGACGGGGTAGGCCTACTGTTCAATATCATCTTTCTCTGATGTTACAGGTGTAAGAACAAATATAGCGTGAAGAAGATATTTGGATGAGCGAAGCGAAGATTCCATTTCACTACACTGGAGAAAAAAATCCGGAATGTTTTTTTTTTTTTCTTTTTTTCTTTTGTATTTTTGTGTGTTTGTTAACACGATTCCGGCTAAACCGATACTCCGATTGCGATGAAATTTTATGGAGACCTTCGAAATCTCTGAACTTAGAACTGCCACGTTTTTGAGCGCAATCGGGAAATTTTTTCTCATAAAAAACGCAATTTTACGATTTTTTTCGATTTTTAAAAAATTTCTTCGACTTATAACACCTACATGCTTTATCCGATTGTAATGATTTTTCACAGAACCTTAATTTATGAATTAAGATATTCGTGTGAAATTTGAGCGTAACCGAAAATTATTTCTCGTGAAAATCAAAATTTTACGGTTTTTTTATTTTTTTAAACAATTCTTTGACTTATAACACCTACATGCTTTATCTTATTGTAATGATTTTTTCACAGAACCTTAATTTCATTAATTAACATATTCGTGTTAAATTTGAGCGCAATAAAATAATTATTTCTTATGCAAATTGCAATTTTACGATTTTTTTCTTTTTAAAAAATTACGATTAATTAAAAAAATTAAGTTAATTTTTTTTTTATTTAATTTAATTATTAAAATTAAGTTAATTTTGTATTTAATTTAATTTAATTAAAAAAATCTTCGACTAAGTAATGATTTTTTCACAGAACAACAGAAAATCCGCGTAACACATGGCATCTCAATGCACCATATACGCTCATCCAACAACGCGGCGGGACTTAAGCGTTTTCCTAGTATAAATAAATGGAACAATCACGGGTATGAGGAAAACAAACTAGGGAGCGAAGCTATTTATTCAACAGATTGTCGAAGAAGGATATAAAATTCATTAAAAAATCATCGTAATAACTTTATAATAACATGATACGTCGCATCTTAATTATCAACTATAATACATCTGAAATACAATATATCAATACACAATATACATCAGTCATAGAATATACTAGGAAAACGCTTAAGTCCCGCCGCGTTGTTGGATGAGCGTAATATTGGTGCATTGAGCTGCCATTGTGTTATGCGGATTTTCTGTTGTTCTGTGAAAAAATTATTACTAAGTCGAAGATTTTTTTAAAATTAAATTAAATTAAATTAAAAATTTACTTAATTTTTTTATTAATCGTAATTTTAAAAAAGAAAAAAATCGTAAAATTGCGATTTTCATAAGAAATAATTATTCGATTGCGCTCAAATTTTACACGAATATATTAATTCATAAAATTAAGGTTCTGTGAAAAAATCATTACAATAGGATAAAGCATGTAGTTGTTATAAGTCAAAGAATTGTTTTAAAAAAGAAAAAAACTGTAAAATTTCGATTTTCATGAGAAATAATTTTTCAATTGCGCTCAAATTTCACAAGAATATCTGAATTCATAAAATTAAGGTTCTGTGAAAAAATCATTAAAATCGGATTAAGCATGTAGGTGTTATAAGTCGAAGAAATTTTTTTAAAATCGAAAAAAAATCGTAAAATTGCGATTTTTATGAGAAAAAAATTTTCGATTGCGCTCAAAAACGTGGCAGTTCTAAGTTCAGAGATTTCGAAGGCCTCCATAAAATTTCATCACAATTGGAGTATCGGTTTAGCCGGAATCGTGTTAACAAACACACAATAATACAAACAGAAAAAAAAAAAAAAAAGAAAAAGAAAAACATTCCGGATTTTTTTCTCCTGTGTAGTGAAATGGAATCTTCGCTTCACTCGCTACGCTCGCTACGCTCATCCAATTAATAGAGAATACATCAATATTTATTTAACGTCTATTCTAATCAGTAAAAAAAAAATTACAAAGGAGGACAACAATTGACGACTAGAATTTTACCCGCCTCCTGACGTCACGAGGCAACATGGCGGAATGAGTTGGGATAAATCCTCATTTCCCAAGTTTACGTCTGTTGAACGGCGCAGCACTAATCACACTCTAGCTCTTATTCTATTCATTATTTGGACAAAACTTAAGAGGAATATTATTTAGCAAACATATCATTGCTTATAATAGCGATAATTGCGAATTTTTTTACTCAGCCGTTAACTTGTTATTACAATGTACGCATCATACATCAAAAATAATCAAAACGACTATAAACTTTCTCAACTTCAATTGACAAAAAAACTACTGACCGGATTTTGACAAGACCTCCTTCAAAAAATGCATCTGGCTGTTTAGACAAGAAATAAATCAACTTCCTAGATAGAAAGTGTACTGAACGAAATTTTATAGCATAGGTTCATATGCAGTGTATGTGTTTTTATGCCAAATACGCACTTTTGACGTGCAGATGAGCCGTGAAAAACTGCACGCTGCATATTAACCCATGCTGTAAAATTTCGTTCAGTGCACTTTCTATCTAGGAAATTGATTTATTTCTTGTCTAAACAGTCTGATGAATTTTTTGAAATAGGTCTTGTCGATATCCGATGAGTAGTTTTTTGTCAATTGAAGTTGAGAAAGTTTATAGTCGTTTTGATTATTTTTGATGTATGATGCGTACATTGTAATAACAAGTTAACGGCTGTGTCAAAAAAATCGCAATAATCTCTATTATAAGCAATGATATGTTTGCTAAATAATATTCCTCTTAAGTTTTGTCCAAATAATGAATAGAATAAGAGTTAGAGCGTGATTAGTGTTGCGCCGTTCAACAGACGTAAGCTTGGGAAATGAGAATCTATCCCAACTCTCGACACTTGGCCTATCGATCGTTTTAATCGTCCATTATGCAGACACAATGAACTATAGTAAGTAAAAACAATACAACAATAATGTACAATATATTAATAACACATTACATCAATTCACAATACTTCAATGATACAATACACCAATCCCCAATACAAAATACATCATTATCAGAATACATTATACATCAACACATCATCACTCACATAATATCACATACATACACTTTTGGTGGAGGTGACGGGTTCGTATAAATATCCCCCTTTTGTTTTAGGATTGACATGATTAACCCTAAATATTGTTGATGACCATAACAAAAAGCTGTTGTCCATATATTCTAGTTTAACAACAAAACGCAGTTTTATTTATGTATTGGATGTTTCCTACCTGATCGAATAGTGATTTGCGAAATGTCAAATGTGACCCATTCAATTCACTATATCATCACTGGTTTGAAGTTGCTTATATTAGAACAACCATAAAATCAGCGAATAACGATTAAGCATCAGATTATTTATTATATTAACTATAGCTTAGAATGAAGCAGAGTATCCTCAAATTATGACCATAATAAATCCCAATCTTAGACTATAATTCACCATCGAACTGCATCATAAAAACAAATTGCATTTCAATCCATGCGCGGACTAGCGAAGCAGAAAGATCGGCGCCCGATGCCCACGAGTTAGATCCTAGTACAGCTTGTTTCCAGCTACGCGAACAAAGACCGATGAACACGCACCAGCAGCGTACACGATCGGTGTAATTGGTAGTTGTAATTACGTTAATTCGTAAATTACGTCGGTGGATAAACTGATCGTTGTTTTCGCTGCGAGATCTCGATGGTTTGGTATTAATTCATAGCATGGTTGTCAGTTTGAGTGTACGAACTTCGGTAAACATGATTGTAACTGAACTATTGATGAATCTGTACGTGTATTAATTGCTGATAATACGATTTATTGTATAGTGTAAATAACTAATGTCTGGCTGATCGAATACATGGATAGTACGTTAAAATCATATTACCATGGAGATAGATTTTGGAGCCAACCTAGCAATGAAGCACATATTGTATTGTTCTGAATTTACCTTATTGATTCTGTTCTGGGAACTTCCTTACCCCTGCTTGATTGAAAGTTCGTCTACTTCTCTGTCCAAAGCTAAGATCAAATAAGTAAACTTTTCACGTTGAACAACAGAACAAGTTGTTGATTATATTATTACTAGAGAAACGTGAAAATAGCATTTTGAGAAAAGATGCTACAAAGCGCTTTTTTTTTAAAAAAACGTTTCCCAGTCCTTTTTTTAAATTTTACTTTTCATAGTATTTTTAAATTTGTTTAAACACATTTTTATTCATTTGATATAAATTCAACTTTGTTAACATAATTTCAACAAAAAATATGAAAAAAGTTTTCAAAGGTGGCCAAAAAATTAAGCTACAAAACGCTATAAAATGACACTTGAAAATGATATATGCACGCACTACCTCTAATTATTAATTACCGATGTAAAAACAGAGACTCGTTATCCCGTGTACGTCAACTGCCGCGTAGTCAGACCTGCACTTAGCTACCATTACAAACAATTACAATAATTAGTCTTCAATTAGTACAGATGCACTTCCGGACGGACTGACTTCGTTTCCGGTATTCGTCCGAAATAATGTCTACCTGTCGCAAGAGAGACGTTTTGATTAGGGCGTCGGCGATGTCGTTCTGTATCGGATCCTCCGTGGGTTATTATTAAACCATCAGGGAAAACAAAGCGGGTAATTCTGTTTTGAAATGTACGTTTTGTTGGCGAAACCTATTTTAATGGATTAAAATATCAAATATTTTTTAAAGGAAGCGCCTAATTAAAAAGTATTTTATGTTATTGTATATTATTAGAGGTACGTAAAAATAGCGTTTTACTCTTCTGAATAGATGCTAAAAAGTGCATTTTTTTCATTTAACACTAATGTTTTCCAGTCCTATTTTATTTTACTTATATAATCTATAATTTGTTTATACACATTTTTATTCAGATGATATTAATTAAACCTTGATGACCAAATTTTAAATTAAAAATACGAAAAAAGTTCATACACAAGGTTTTGGAGTAAGCCAAAAAATAGATGCTACAAAACGCTATAAAATGACACTTAAAAATGCTATTTAACTATGTATTAGGCTTAGAGAACTTAGTCTCTGAATTCGTCTTGTTGACTAAAGGAACTCACAAATAATAAACTTTGCCAATGGTAGGTTTCAATCCATACCTCTGCCGTAACGATATTAACAAACCATTTTGTAAATTACATATTTCCAATTAATGTTATTATAATCATTCAATTTTCTAACAATACCCCAAACCTTGCGTTATCACAGTATTATTTTTAGGGCGCGATATTATTGTCCTTGAATGTTTCTTTATCGTTATTGTGTCCATGGATCGAACTGTTAGCACGTTGAACTCATACACAAAAAGCTGACGATCTAAACAGCAATTATTCTAGTTCATTTCCAAGATTTGTTTGTTATATTTTAGAATTCGTAAAATGAAATTATTTTTAAAACAAATATATAGTAGAAAACTTGCATATTTATTATTTTATTCTATATGGGTTTCGTATTCTTGTTATTGTGTAGTGCTAAGCAATTTTTTAAAAGTCGAACGTGTCTCAATGTGTTTTGTTAACCATTTAGTACTTTGTATATTCATAATTTATTGAAGAATATTTTTAATTTCTTGGAAGTGTTTTGGTTAGTCACGTTATTCTATCAATGATATTTGTACTGTATTTTATCAGTTGTAAACATTGATATATTTCAACATTGTGTAATGACTTATTAGGTTCATTGGTCAACAAAGTTCTACAGTAGTATCGTTCTCGTGGTTTGACTTGTTAATAAGAATTGAATCTACACCCCGAAGATTTTTAAACCCTTATTAGTATAGAGACTAAAGAGCCAACGAAATAATTATGATCTTAGTTGCCGAATGCGAATTTAAATAATAATAAATATTAATAATAATATCAATTTGTTATAAATAATGTTATTACTGATTCTATATTGTTATAAAATGCATTTTTAATATATTCAGAAGAGGCGATGAGTCCAACAATAGCATTTCCTACCCATAAAAGTAAAGGATAAACTACAATAATAAATAAATAAATAAATAGTGTATTTAAGAAGAAAATAATTACAATCTTTTCTCATTGTAAACTAATTTTATACGCATAAGAACGACAATAAAACCTCTTCTTCTTGGTTATGTTTTGACCAGTTACCTCATAGCACTTGCTAAATCCATTGATTACTACGAAACATACCTTTTTTATTATGACGACTTATTTTCGTATTAACAAAACACTCCCATCAATGAAAATAACTTTATTCTCTGTAATCTCAACTCAAGAAACATTCCACGTATTTGAAATCAGCATATTTTGCATAATTGCGAATATCAAACTGACCTTGACCAACGTTCGCGTAGTTTTGCAACATAACACTAAAAACAAAATACTAATTACCATTCCAGCAATTAAAGGACGCAACAGCCTAGCAAACGTGTTAAGCATTGTTATAGATTACGCCATGCATTATTCGCTGGGTTACTGCCGGTCATGCCATTAATTAATACACCAGATTTTAATTCTGTTTAGTAATTAGTAATAAAAGATACTAATTGAGTAATAAAATCATTGGCTTCTCTCCGAGAGCACGGACCGAAGAATCTGTTACGCAAGATAACCGATAATTTATATTGTGAGGAAGTAGCCTAAATAGTCTGAGTGAATCTATGCTTCATAATATTTATCAGGTCAGGGGAAGATGTTTTGGTAATTTGCATGTCTTCTCTGAGAATCTAAATTAAGTCGTTAGTAGTTTGAAGATTGCGACTGAATTTCTCCACACTTAGACGAATATATTACTATGTTATTTGAGGAATACAAAAACATTTTACCGACAGTGTTGGCTCGAGCGTTAGACGCGAACTTCTGATCCGGGAGGTCCCGGGTTCAAATTCCGTCGAGACCGGCAATCCTGACTGAAGGTTTTTCCGAGGTTTTCCTAAGTTGTGAATGCGAATGCAAGGGTTGAGTCCTCGGACATCCCTTCACAATTATCCTATCCGCAGCATACCTATATAGTTAGACACGTGAAGAGGGGCATGAATAGCACCCTGGGCAGGCTTCCCACAAAAATTAAATATTTTATATAAGATGAAACACATTTTTCTACGAATTTGGGTATTGTTTATAATTGGGATTTAAGAGCAAAACTATAATATTATAAGCAACACTTTTTGAATCGTCCGTCCGTCTGTGCGTGTGTCACATCTCACGATAAAAAAAAACCGAACTGTAGGCCCTACCTCCGATCGACATGTAGTTTTTGTTGACATTGCCATTAAACAAGGATTGCACATAATATTTTTGGTGACCAATGCGGCGGAGTTAGCGGTTTTCCTCGACAACCGTTGGAATCGTGCCCACAATCTTCCAAATCCGAGTCCAAGTCGTATTGTGGCCATGTAATTACCACGATAATCGGTTCTAGAAGTGTCTCCCTATTTATAGTCGTCGTCAGAATCGTTTATGAACAACAATGAAAAGATTTCGTGTCGACAGCGACCGTCACTAATTACCGTCTCAACACGACGTCCTTTCCCTCCTTTAAATGTTGGCATTTAGGTTGGAATTCCTTTAACTTTAACACACCTGTAATTAGTTGTGACATTTCATCACGTCCTAATCCAATCCCCCTTTGAAAGTGTGAGCGTTGAATGGCTGTTAACTTCCACATCATCGCACAATGACTATGGAAGGGTGGTGTGAAAGGGTGGAGTCATTCAGAGAATGGGAACGACAGGGGAACGAGTCAAGTGTTGTCTTTATATGTATGCAGGTGCATCGCATACCGTAGAGAATCAATCACTTTGGCTTATGGACTTGAGGAATCGGAACACAAAACGCCACCAACCTCAACCAACTTGTTTGACGTTCAAAATTTCTATGCTGAGAAGTATATGAAGTTAGCCCCCCACATGGAATTCAGAAATATCACATTTCAGATTTTCAGATTTTAGCACGCTTTATTCAACTTCATTGATACAAAAAATACATAACATAGGAAAACAAACATTGATTTACATATGAAGGTGAATGCCCACATGAGCAAGGCTTGTGTGTGGGCGCATAATATTTTGTGGTAATTCAGGTTTAGATGGCAGATGACGTTGAATTTTAGTAGTATTCAATGAAAGTATATAAAATTAATGTACATATATATGTATGTATAAATAAAGTACTATATAGTAGTGTATAGTGTATAATATATATATAAATGGTACCACTATAGTAGGCATCATTGAGGCTACTTATAAAATGAATTCTTAGTGTTACATTTTATTTTTTAACAATATTATAGGAATATTATACAAACTTGTGCTTTAAAATTACTTATCTATTATAGAGCTATTTTATTAAACACAAAGTAATATCCTAGTTGACCTAGGTGTAGAATATTGTGATTATGATTTTGTAACATAGGATGGATATCATTATTGGTTTATCTAGAAACTATTAACTGACATTATACTAACTAAATAGGCTTACTTGGAAGCCTACATTACATTTAGAATATATATACATGGGTAAAGCACATTAAATATGGAAGGCAGCTTATGCTGGATTCAGAAACCGACGTAACGACGTATAGTGTTCCCGGTGGTCGTTTGACACATACAGCACGGATTTTAAAACTACGAATATTTCATATTCAGAGGGTTTCAAGTTTACACAAGTGCACAGAACAATAACAGACTCACTAGAATGCCAATATAGATAGTCACATTCTTTAATTTTCGTAGATATTCACACCATTTTTGGCTTGTACGCTGAACTTCCGGCTGGAAAAGAGGAATCGTTTCTATTTTTGACGACGTCAAAAGGGGAGGGGCGCTAGTCCAGCGTTCAACTCACCTCTAATTTTCTGGGGAGCTGGCCCCAGTTCCTTACCCCAAAATTTATCAAAAACAGTTTCTGTATCATCCTTGCTGAAGGTCAGTTTCAACCAAAACGCACAAGAGGTCTGTTTCGGTTTTTATTGTAACACACGCACAGACGGACATTAAAGTGATGCATATAAAACGGTAGGTCGCCAGGTCAATGCACGTCGCCGGCAATCCTGACAGGGGTTTTGCAAGTTTTTTATCAGTCAAATGTGAATACTGTCAAAGACTCATTTAACACTGTTAATGAAACATAAATAATGAAATGAAACAAAGGTCACTCACTAACCATCAGTTCTTGTATCTTAGTGTGTACTCTACACACAAATTTATTTTTTCTATTTATTTAAATTTAAAATATTTGTTGTTCTCTTTAGTCTATGTTTGCCTGTCAAGTTATTGAATATATTTTATAGTTGACAATTTTATTTATTTCACTCACACTGGATTTTAACCTGGGTTACTCACTTTCAAAGTTATTTGTGATATTTTGGAGACTCCGCCTCTTTTTTCAAGCATGGTCCATGGTGAAGACCTCTTTCAATTAACTAGGAAAACGCTAAGTCCCGCCGCGTTGATGGATGAGCTTTTTTGTAAGTTTTTAGTTTGCGTGGGACCACTTTTCTTTTGCAAGTGCTTTTTGAATGCATTGTAGGTGATTGTTGTCAAGTTTCTATTGTTACTTGTAAATTGTTATTATAAACCTCAAAACAATCATATTAAAACATTTATTCTATGGATTCTGGCTAGCTTTTTAACTTTTTTTTCAGAAAGCAATACATAACCATTACCTTAATGTCCATGTAAAATATGAACGTTGTAGCCCCACCCGTTTGGTCAGAATCGACCCAAATGTCACGAAAATATCGCACTAAAAATCGAAAAAAATCGTAAAAGTACGATATTCATGAGAAATATTTCTTTGATTGTACCCAAAAATGTGGCAGGTCTAAGTTCAGAGATTTCGAATGTCCCCTCCAATTTTTTGG
Source organism: Sweltsa coloradensis (assembly GCA_024449915.1). NCBI lineage: Eukaryota > Metazoa > Arthropoda > Insecta > Plecoptera > Chloroperlidae > Sweltsa > Sweltsa coloradensis. The sequence goes on from JAMZAV010001326.1 coordinate 28,138, forward strand.
ATGAGCGTAGCGAGCGAAGCGAAGATTCCATTTCACTACACTGGAGAAAAATATCCGGAATGTTTTTCTTTCTTTCTTTCTTTTTTTTGTATTTTTGTGTGTCTGTTAACACGATTCCGGCTAAACCGATACTCCGATTGCGATGAAATTTTATGGAGGCCTTCGAAATCTCTGAACTTAGAACTGCCACGTTTTTGAGCGCAATCGGGAAATTTTTTCTCATAAAAAACGCAATTTTACGATTTTTTTTATTTTTAAAAAATTTCTTTGACTTTAACACCTACATGCTTCATTCGATTGTAATGATTTTTTCACAGAACCTTAATTTTAAGAATTAAGATATTCGTGTGAAATTTGAGCGTAATCGAAAAATTATTTCTCATGAAAATCAAAATTTTACGGGTTTTTTTCTTTTTTAAACAATTCTTTGACTTTTTACACCTAGATGCTTTATCCTATTGTAATGATTTTTTTCACAGAACCTTAATTTCATGAATTTATATACTCGTGTTTAATTTGAGCGCAATCGAATAATTATTTTTTATGAAAATTGCAATTTTACGATTTTTTTATTTTAAAATTTACGGTGAATTAAAAAAATTAAGTTAATTTTTTATTTAGTTTAATTTAATTTAAAAAAGATTTCGACTAAGTATTGATTTTTACACAGAACAACAGAAAATCCGCGTAACACATGGCAGCTCAATGCACCAATTACGCTCATCCAACAACGCGGCGGGACTTAAGCGTTTTCCTAGTATCAAGATCGCATATGCCGTTTTCCCGGTAGAGCGCAAACAAACAGACAGAAAAACAAACAACAAAAAAACCAAAATACATTGCAGCTAAGGTTTTTGAGGGGTCAGTGAAATTAAAGTTTTCGCTTCGCTCATCCAATTAAATTGTTATTCATTCAATGTTTACATTAATGATCATTAGGGATAGATTATGAAATAGTGTATTAGATCAATGTATTATCACCTGATAAAAAAACACTGTGTGTATTTTATTGTTCGCCCCAATAAGCTAAACTAAATAGATTGATTGTTATTTGTTAACACAGAGCACAGCAGTCGCGTACATTGAAACAAGTGAAGCGTTCAGTCGTCCTGTTATCAGGATACCACCCACCCCGGCACCCAACTACTTCGTTCTGCTATGTAGCGAAGCGGATGTAGGAACGGAGGATCGGAAATTAAACGAAACTAGGCCATTGATCGATACTAGAGCTGGGTGAAAAAACACAGGAATATGTTTTCTGTAGAGTATATTCAATTTTATCGTGGGTAAAAAAATGTGCGCTGAATTGAGATTGAAGTTATTATAGATGGAAAATCGTTTTAAATTGTGGAGGTTATACTAGTTGTGTGGACATACGTTTATTTGACGTTTATACAGTTGACATGTATAACGAGTTCCCCAACACAGGTGGATATTATTGCAAGGAGGGGGAGGGGGGGGGGAGAGATATCAGTAAATGCAGTTTTATAAGACGATGTTTATTTTTGTATCATTGACAACGGGTACCCATGAGGGGCAAGAATTAAAATGTAATGCAAATAAACGATACCAAATATAAAATACAATACTAGGCCACTGAGATTTGCTTTTTGCAGTCCCGTTGATGCTTGATGATGGTTGATGGCGTTGAGCGAATATGGCTTCTACTGCATTTCCTATATTCGAAAGGAATCATAATGGTTCGACTGTCATAAGAAATATTTATGTGATTGTATCCAAAACGTATTATCACTAAGCTTCGGGATTTTGAAGGTTCCCTGAAAATTGCATCAAGATCGGAAAAACCGTTTGTCCGGTAGTAGAGCCAAAAGACATTGACCAAAATTGGTTTAAAAAAGTAGTTATAGTAAAAGTTTCACTAGAAATGTGACTTAGATTGTACCCAAATTCATTGAGACTAACTAAGGTAAAAGGTTTCGAAGGTCCACGGAATATTTCATTAAAATCGTACTAGCCGTTTGTCTGCTAGAGAGCGAACAAACAGACAAAAAACTATTTTTCTCATGGTGTCAAATTGAAGTCTTTGCATCCAACAAAAATGCCCAAAAATGCAAAATGATTACCAAACTACACGAATTAGTGAAATAACAGTGAAAATGGTCAACACACACAAAATGGAAATGCAATATGAAATAAACAATGTAAACCCTCTGTCCAGTACTTCTTGTAGCATGATGGTGGGATGACCACAAATCGTCTATAGGTCAGTGTTATGAATGGACTGCTGCACACCCGCCTCATCTAAGAACAGAACAGTGATCGGTAATGCATGTTAAAACACGTGCATTGTTAATGATGAAATAATAGTGTTTATATGGTTTTTGTGCACTAGTGACCTATATTCAAGCATCTTCGATTGTTTTCATTGAAAAATTGCAGAGTTTTAGATTAAATATGAAATAAGAAACAACAATATAGTCTCCTACCAGTGTATTCATAATGTTATGTATATAATATCAATGCATTTGTGATAGTTTTGTTTCATTTCAAAGCTGTGCATTACAATAATATATTATACATTGATATAAGTTGAATGTTCATTTCCCGTGATTTTAGTTATATTGTGATTGAGTTCCGTTCAACAAAGCACAAATATTTTACTTTAATGCATTCACAACGCGCTTTAGTCATTTGCATATTTTCAACTTGATGCATTTTATTTACATTTTCGTTTAATTATGGTACTTGTTTTGGCTAGATCTTTGATATTCACTCGTATTTTTTAATGTACCACTTCACTCACAATTGTTTAGTTTTAAATTCTATATTTCCTTTGTTGAAGTTGCTATATTTTATTTGTAATTTGCTGAATTTGCTTCTACCAAATCCCGTAGTGATTAATTCGTATTGTTTCTCCTACAGTTATGATTTACTAAATCCGTACGTGTGACACGTCCCGCTTTATCACTCCTCGTGTCCCACATATTAGTGCGTCCTTGTTCCGCACACAGAGCGGATGCTGCATAGTCCAACAGGTGATATGCTCAATACACATTGCCTCAGCTGCTCTGTATTCAAACTTCTCGCGGAAGTCCTCGCGATATTGGCGCTTTCTGGTGGGTGAACCCAACAACTTCCGCCCGCTCGTTACCGGCCGCGCTTCCGGTGCGGGGGGTCAACCCTCGACAGGAATGTCACCGTGACGGCCGGGGTTCGATGCCGGTGGCTGGTGATAATTTCCTGCCGTAGTTTTGATCTGTCTGTGTCATTAAAGTTGTTAGCACGAGTTAATTACAGGAGATAAACTTATATGTACCGAGTTTAAATAATGCAAGTACAAAGTTTCGAATTCAAACATGTACCATAGATAATATACTAGGAAAACGCTAAAGTCCCGCCGCGTTGATGGATGAGCTTTTTAAAGTTTTTAGTTTGCGTGGGATATCTTAACTTTTGCATAAGTGCTTTGTTTTGTTGCCTACGCATTGTAGGTGATTGTTGTCAAGTTTCTATTGTTTCTTGTCAATTGGTAGTATTCACCGTAAAAAACTTATATTAAAAGCTTTATTTCTATGGATTCTGGCTAACTTTTTCAACTTTTTCTTTCAAAAGGTACTACATCACCATAACCTTAATGTCCATGTATAATATGAACGTTGAAGCCCCACCCGTTTGGTCAGAATTGGCCCAATGGCACAAAAATAACGCACAAAAAATAAAAAAACTTATAATAAAAGCTTTATTTCTATAGATTCTGACCAACTTTTTCAACTTTTTCTTTCATAATGTACTACATCACCATAACCTTAATGTCCATGTATAATATGAACGTTGTAGCCCCTCCCGTTTGGTCAGAATTGGACAAATGGCACGAAAATATCGCACAAAAAATCGAAAAAAATCGTAAAAGTACGATATTCATGAGAAATATTTCTTCGATTGTACCAAAAAACGTGGCAAGTCTAAGTTCAGAGATTTCGAAGCTCCTGTCAAATTTTCATCAAGATCGCATATGCCGTTTGCCCGGTAGAGAGCGAACAAACAGACAAAAATACAAAAATACAAAAAAAAAAAAAAAAAAAAAAAACACCCGGGCTAAAATTTTTGGTAGGTCAGTGAAATTGAAGTCTTCGTTTCGCTCATCCAATTACACTCACGTGCTTTCTATAAAAAGAGCTTATTGGCACGGAACAAAATTAAAACGTGAGTTAAAAACTTATAGCCAAGGCCTCTACTTACTTAAAATTTAAAACATTCACCCGAAAATTCGTTTTTAAGTAAGTAGTGGCCTTGGTTATTAGTTTATAATTTTCGTTTTGACTTACGTGCTTGCACCATCTTCCCATCCATAGCATATTATGCTTGGTTATTTGAGTCTAATTTTGGTGACTGAATTTCAATGTTGCAAAGAACTTCAATTATAATAGTCCAAGGTTGTCAATGAATTTTGACTCTGTCTACAGTCTGAATTCAAGCGTCGCCTATTGTGTTGTTGTATCTATCCAGTAGAGATCTATCTTTCTAGACGTCCGCGGTGGCACATACGATAAGGACTATGATCCGAACTGTGTGGCTCTACGTGTACGTGGATTCGAATCCCGCATAAGTTTGTTTTTTGTAATCGTCCTTCATCGTCATCAATCAACACTCATCGTCTCGAATACCCTTAGTGCACTAGTAGAGACTAGAGACGATAAGCAACCAATATCATAAAATCGTAATTGTCTTTCCAGTCGTGCATTCATCTCACCTTACATTTCAAAAGTTCTCTTGTCGACTCCACTGTAAATATTTGTCGCTCACATCCTTGTTAATCCCCAGTATCATTCAATCAATCGATCTCATCCATTCTCTCGATTATCCTCGTTGAATAAGCGAGGCCCTGTCCTCCCTAAGCGACCACGTGACAAGCTCACTCTGTCACGTGTCAAGTTCTTCTTGCCAACCCACCCTCGGTTTAAAAGCCAGCCTTCCATTGATCACACGTCAAAGGCTCAGCTCACTCGATTAGCGGAGTAATTAGCTACAAGTGCTTGTGATTAATAATACATGAGGCATGAAGTCACTGATTCGTAGAGGGCGTCATGTAGGAAGCTAGGCAGTTAGGCTTCCGGTACCTCGGACATCAGTGATAGAGCCGTACAGCTCGCATGACATTGTGACAGGGAGTCGAATGCGAAACATATTTATCCCGGGCCTGGAAAATATATGTAAACAGGAATCCAAGAATATATAGTTAACACACCCTAAAGTGTTGAGATCTTATGGACTGCAGGGCTCCTCAAACTGTAACATATTTTAATTATTCATGCGTTTCTTGATTTGGTTAGTCAAAAAACAATCTGTATGTGAAATTTATTATTTCAACCTCCAGTCCAGTTGAAGTTGTTTTATTTGTGGATTGTATTACATTTATTTATGTACTATCGTTTTCTGTAATTAGTACACAAACTAATAAAGAAGTAATAAATCTTTATTTATCTTTGCAATAATACAAATCCAATTGTATTTAGAAGGTAAACAATTAGTAAACACAAATTCAAATCAATACAATGAGATATAGACCTAAACTGTGTAGAACACACGAAGTATAAACAAATATAAAATCGAACTTGTTTCTCCAGAATCTTCCTCATTTTATCCTAAATTTGTGTACAATATTTAATGTTCTAAAGCTTTTACAGCGCGGTTATTATGTAGTGCATTGTATCGTTTTATGAAATAAATGATGGAATGAGATTTTTATTAAGAAAGCAGATGTATCATATCAAAATGCTATTTATTAAAATAAATTATTCCAAACGAAAGCAAATTTGGCGCATTAAATTCACACACATTATTCTATTAAAATAATCTAGTACTGGTATGAATATTTCCACGAGTTGGTCTTGGAATTCAGTGAATATATAGCCCACAATGCAATCAAGACTGTAAGACGTACGTATAGTTCTCTGCGAGTTTAGTTGGAATCCCACCCGCAATCCTCCTAGGACAGACAGAGACTGATGGTGATAGAGATGAGAGATTGCTAATGAGATAAGGTCTGCTGATTGTTCCGTTCCCTTTGCGAGGACCGCGTGCGTGAGTGAGTGCGTGAGTGAGTGAGTGAGTGAGTGAGTGAGTGAGTGAGTGAGTGAGTGAGTGAGTGAGTGAGTGAGTGAGTGTGAGTGAGTGAGTGAGTGAGTGAGTGTGTGAGTGAGTGAGTGAGTGAGTGATTGAGACATTATTCTTGCTACGAGTGAGGCATTACAGTAGTTGTTTTAGTTGTTATAATAAGTTGAAATTTTGTATACTTATCTTTTTTAATATATTTATGTTATATGGTTGGCAGTCACCAAGTTTGTTTGGAGGGAGTTATACTCTTTTCTGCCATTCTTGTGTCACATTTAATTAATTAATTAATGTGTTGCGGAATAAATATTTAATTTAATACAACGTTTTATTTCGTTCTGTATGAGACTACACCAAATGTTTAGTGTAACATATACAGTAAAATATTAATAACATTTTTGAAGCAGTGGCGTATCCAGGAATAATATTGATCTACTTACATCATTCAAATAACAAAAACCTACAGACACTTTATTTTCTAATAGTGAACGCTCTATACTAAGCCCCCATCCTCTGCACTGCGTAATGCCGGTACCTAACGAATAACGACACTACGGCTGCTAGTCTCGATAAGAAGTTATCATGAACGAACGGCACATGTATATTATGTATAATGCTATAATGCCGGTGTGGCTTTGTTACTTGTTATTGAACGTGAATATTTATATGACATTTTTAATGCCTTCTTCGAAATGTAAATTTTAACGATATTGTGAGTTTGCTTCAACCTAAACTTACCACCACCACTAACACCAACAACAATAAAAATAACTAACTAGACTTTCTTCACGACTCGACACTCAATCAAGCAATATAGGTAGATAATTATACATTAAAATTACATAGGAGACGGCTGTAGATTCTCCTGTCCTGTTACTGACAAACGTAAAATACTCAACATCAACGCATGACATTTGCATTCCCACTTCTCTATTTTCATATTCAGTTAATTAACTACAAACGAAATACAACAAATAATACACAAACGAGGACAGCATTAGTTAATTCAACGAGGCATACACGATCTTTCATACAACATATAATTGTCAACAGCAGAATAATATGAAAAAATAACACATTCCAATTATGTGCAAATAAAATATGAATGTATAAAAGTGAGTTTCAGATGACGTCACACCGACTGTCATGGCCGACTGGTGGGCAACAATTACATTGACGCCATCTCAACACATGTTACAAGGGTGAATTTTACTGAAGATTCCTTAAAGATGCATGCATACTTTTTGGCAGTAAAACCAATCGAATATGTATTCTTATATCTGTTATTAACGTTTTAGCAAGCCAGTCCGACAAATAACCGATGTGGGTAATGCCCCAAAAAAATCATTGTCCTCGTAAATAGTCTACATAGTGTATTACCTAACCGTCGTACAGGCTGTACGTACGTCCCCTATACTTCTAGGTACGAGTTATTGATAAGTATCCGAGGTCACCACGTCCGAACCCAGACCATCACATAACGTTGAAATCGTGCTCACAACGCTTCAGTAACTCTCCCTACTCCTTGCAACTCAAACAAACGAACTTCTAACCAGAACTGATTTATTAATGAATAAGAGACGGCCCTACCGACATTTCAATTCGACTAACTCGAGAGATGGACGAAGTCGTCGGAGCGCGAACTTTAAGGAGATGTCAAAAGTGGATTATGTGTATTATACAAGAAGAATGAAGATAAGTTTGTTACGAAAGCTGGTTGAAGTTTTCGAGATTTTACATTTTAAATACGCAACATTTCACTTCCCATTTTTTTCAAGATGTTTATTGCCATAGAAAAATATATACCTGTATAAATTTAATTAGGCAAACACATTTAAATAACTAAAAAATAACAAATTTAAAAACTAAAACATTTTAATCTACACAATTACACAAATATGATGTCCATCAAGTTTAATTATAAAAATTTCATTTATCCTTTTGCTCATCCAACATAATCTTGAATGATAATATGCTTTGTTTAGCAAGATTTTTTTTACTGTTCTTTTAAATTTGTCATTTCATATATCTCTACGTCATAAGAAGTTTGTTAAATAGTTTGGTTTTGAAATATGGGTATTGATTTGAATTAGTTTGCTATTAGGGTGTTCAATCTGAATGTTGTTAAACTTGGTTTCATATAATGTATTTCTTGTTATCGTTAAATGATGAATGTTTTGTTTGGCAACAAGTACTGATTGATAAATGTATAACTGTATATGGTAAGAATATTTAGAGTTTTGAAAATTGGTTTACAATGTGTTCGTGGATGAGCTCTTACAATAAATTAATCTAACTGCACGTTTTTGAATTTAAAAATAATGTTATGGTGTTATGGAATGCTGATTGTATCAATTTTTTTTATTTATTTTTTTAATAAAGAGATTTTTTTAAAAGTCACAATTTGGTAATTTTGATTTGTGTGTAATAATTAATCTATGTAGTGGTATGAACAAGCAGAATCACAGATAATTTTCTCCAGAAGAGAACACAAACAAAATATATTACGTAATGATACACGTAATAAACTGAAAATTTGTAGGCCGCTACGCGATCGCTTATTATAGCCACGTTGATAGATGAGCGAATTTGACCTGTTTCCTGCATTTCTATACATTCTGAAAATAAAATCTTTAAAGTGTGATTTTCATTAGAAATATTTTTTTCGATTATATTGAAAAACATGGAAGGTCGAAGTTTAGAGATTTCGAAGGTTTCTTCAAGTTTCCATCTGTATTGAAGAAGCCGTTTGTCCGGTAGAGAGCGAACAAAAGTTCACGACAAACATACAATACACACTTGATACATTTTTTTCAGCATAGTCAAATTGGTTATCGCTATACTTTCGTTTCGATCATTTAATTTTAAGTTGGTTTACATATTATGGTTTTGTGATATGATGGCCGTCGAAGCATTGTTAGAGTTGAGGTTTATCAGTGAAGTTAGAGTTTCTAGAAACAGAATGGTAACATGCCAACAGTAGGCTTGTTTTTTGCCAAGCTCCGGTAGGGTAAACCTGAAGATAAACGTTTACGTTTTATTAAGCAGCTGCTGGATTGACGCCGATTTCTACTGCATCATAAGTATTTAAACACATTTTATTCGTGTCAGTACCATGCATTGATCGTATCATGAATTTCCCTTGATAAAATGTCCACAAATAAATTATTCAAAAATATTAACAAAAACGTTTTAACTTATTCTAGCCTAGACAATTTTTTACTTAAAATTTAACTGCATTATGCTGTTTAAAATATTTCACGACCGAGAACCTTAACCTTGAAAAGCTTATGAATTATTGAAATTTTGGCTCCACACGCGCCTGCCGGCCGGTCTAACGCACGCACCATCGCACATGGGCCCTGTAATTATTATCAGAGGCACGAGTGTTCGCTGAATTATGTTTTATTTGGCATTTGATCGAGTTTCCTATCTTGCTAATTCAAGATCGTAGATAATATAGTTGACATGCCAATGCGAATGTTGCACTAACTAGGCAAATGGATGGTAGTCTTATTTGATGGCTGGCATTTAATACATTTACCCTTGAACATGCAACACATGTGCATGTTGTTCTTCGCAACAACAGGTTTGGGATCGCTTTCCAATCGGGATCATTATTTGATTGAAGTCAATTGAAAACGTATTATACCTGTATTTCCCAACAATAATAGTCTATAAAGACCTAATTTATGGAAATAAAATATAATGTAAAATAACACCCGAACTTGCAGCAACAAAATTATTATACGCAAGCGTCTAAGGGTGAAAATTTATAAGAATCGTTTTCTAACGGGACACTTTTTAGCGATCCTAATCACCACTCTAAAAAAACTTTTAAAAATGAATAAAAAAGACCTGTAAAGCATAATGGCAAGTTTACGACTCTGAAATTGTACATTCTCTTCCCAAGCAGACCAGTAATCCAATGGTATATCCAAGCCAGTAGTTCACTCCCAGTCTTACATGGATCAATACTAACTGACGATAGTTTTATTGGAAATCAAGAATAGTACTAAAAAATCTTATATATTTGCATTCTAATAAAAGTAAAAGTTTATCGTTCATGAACAGAATGCTCGCAGAAATTGCTCTCATAAATTTGTATTTTTACAGACAAAAATACAACGTGAACTATATAAAATCAGTCTTTTGATAACATGGGTAATAAAATGAGTTTCAAGTGCACAAGATTGAGAAATGCAATGCCGACTAAGTGACTGGTGATAAAAAGTGGAAGTTTTGCGTCCGTAGCGTCAGTCGTAGTGCAGACATGTTTATCTAGTCTTAAAGATGCGCATAGTATTTGAATAATTCTCTAAGGATAATCAAGTTGCTTCAGTTTGTGCGACGAAGCTTTAGAAAGAAGGTTTAGATGTCGAGATATGTGAGCGAGAATGTGATACGGTCTGTGCACACACACACATACTCACACACTCACACACACACTCGTGGAAATAGAATCCTGCTATTCTGATTCGGAAGGTCGTTGGTTCAATGCTCTTCACACATGGTTTTCTTTTGAATAAATTTAAGTATTGTTCGCACTTTGCAGTAACGTGAGGCTGGCGCGGAGACGAGTTTAGGCGCTCAACTTTCTGTTTTTCCGGGTAAACGGTTTATAACACCGTTATCAAATTCCACACTAACAATAATTAAGAATAAATCTATGATATCCAGTACGCGTATTCCTAAATTAATTAATTGATTTTGAATAAAAAAATTAGTGGAATCGCCGAAATTTACTCTATTTTGGTTAACTTCTGGAATTTATTCCAAGAGTGCAGATATTTTTACTAAAATTTGCATACTGATATCAACGTTTAAATCAATGTGAACGCGAAGGTTAATTTGGCGTTATCGTTCGATAAACGGTTTGGTAGTAATTTCCAGAATTAAAATTCATGTTTTGAATTTCCCATTTTTCACGATTTGGACTTATGTCTCGCAATGGATCTTTAAGGCTTATATTTTGCAACCAATTGCAGATATCCGAAATTTTGGCAATGATATTATTAACAGTTCAGCAGAATGCAGAAATCATCAACAGCTTAGTGAGTGCATTTGAGTTTAGCCAAGCCAAGCAATATATTTATGATCTCTCATGGCAAGAATTTCATATTATACGATTAGGGCGCTGGTTCCAAGCGTTTATTGCACTCTATGAAGACATGGGTTCGATCCCGCTCCAACTGCATGGGTTTTGTAATCGTCCTTTATATTCATCAATCACCACTCATCGTCTCGAATAGCCTTAGTGCATTAGAGACGTTTCGCAACAAACATCAAATCTTCATCATCTTATTGATTGCTACTGGTGAAAATTTGGATGAAATTACAAAGATGATCGAGAGCAAAACATGTGATTTCAACATATTTGAGCATGTTATGTTTTGACATTTCTAACTATCGAATTACAATTTGAAAATAAGAATTACCATGTGTTAATAAATTTTATCTCGTTTATTTCTAGTATTTGATGTGGCTTGAACAAAAAATAGAAAACTTCGTGTGTTTTATAATTCGAAGTAAAAAGCTTTTAAGTTGACCATTGTTTTAGGAATATATGAAAACAGATGATATTATAAGAGGGGTACAACGTGTATTGCGAGCGTTTATAAAGTTAAATGAATCTAGCCCATATACATTTTTTAAAAAAGGTTAATTTAATTTGAAATGCGTTAGTTTTGTTCCTGGCTCGGCATTGTGTGTCTCGGATAATTACAGCTCGTATAAGCTCATCCGAGTTAACTTGTACAGCTGAAAGCAAGCACTCCTCGTAAAAAAAATATAAAGCCAGAGATTTGATGCTAATTATTTAGATCGGATGAAATGAATGAAAGTGTAATTAGTGTGTGGTGAGTACTATGTGCAATTACTCGCGTGTTATAGGAGTAACGACACTTGTGGTAGTTTAGGTTACCTTCAATGACACGTGTAAAGATGTGACATTTTGTGCAATGGTTATTCCGCTTATTCGTGTTGAGTTTTGTGTTTTGCTTTTGCAAATGAGTATGTCTTTATTCATCTAGGAAACCTGCATGGGGCATTTTGAAACTACACCCCTCTTACCCCTCGCAAATTAACCTTATTTTAGTAATAATATCCACATAACGCTACACAAAAACGATACAGTGGATACTAGGTCCCATGTAGTATAGTTACTAACTACTTTACTATACTAACTATATCTGGCATAAAAACTTTTTCAAATATGGTAACCATGTAATGATTTTAACAAGGTTTAAATTAAATTAATGTATTCCGTAATTAAAAACGCAACGAATCAGTAGTAATAATTTTGCATGCAATGTGTAGTTCTAACGAATCTACGTGAGACCTAGTAACCCTTTTTTATATTTTACGTTATGGTTTGAGATTTATTACTTTTAAAATAAGGTTATTTCGCGTGGTTTTAAAATTGGTGGTGACGCTTTAAAGGGAATTTATAGTTTTTAAGCCAATAACAACATTCGTATTTTGAACACATTAGGGAAAACTTTTCAGTCTGGATTGCAGGTAGCTGGTATAATTCTTATAACATCCCTCGTGCTTGGTAAGAAATTATGTATTTCTGTATGGTATTGACCTGGGGAAGACCTATTAAATTTAGAACACATTCATATAATTTTTCTATTACTAAATACATAAACAAAATTCCTAAAAATTAATGAGTTTCTCTCTTGTGTCAATTTAATTAGTTACCCAAAGGAGGCAGTTTGCCCCTGGTCAAATTTTCTTTAAAAGTTTACAAATTACAGTTCGATCTCCTTCAGTTATTCATCATTCATCAATTTTATTTCAACTTCTCTTCTTTTCATGCTAATGAACATTAATATTTAATATCACAAATTAATCCTTCGTTAACAAAGGGCGATGCGTTCCAGTGCCCCCGTCTCAGTGCATGCTAGATATTTTATACGACGTACGTGCGCTGTACAGTGTACAGGAGACACACTGACCCACGGAGGAACGGCGTAGCTAACTTATTATCTTATCAGACTGGAACTGAATAATAACACACGTCTAATTTCTCCGAAATAACGTTACAAGAAGATGCTGAAATATTGCTACGTAATAACATTCTACGAGGCGTATGTTACGGCTAGTGATAGAACATGGTGTACAGTGTGGTCTTATCGTGTTTTTTAACTGCTCGCTGGCTACTTTCACCAGTGGTCTAAATTGATAAGATAAATATTATGTAGGTATTGTGAATGTAAATATTTTTGAGTGGTTAACATGGATAGATATGGAAACACAAAGTGCTGGATATGGTTCGTGGTTCGATCTCAAATTTAAAAGTGTTTTGATTTCATGAAAGGTTTAGTAATCACTTCAAATTGAAACATATTTTATTGGGAATGGATTTTATAGTAGGTTGATACGCTAGTGTGATGGATTATGGAAGAAAGTAGGCCTAATAGATTTCTGGGTTCAATTCCCGTTGGAGGTGTATTAGCACTTTCTCCCCTACTACATTACAAGAAAAGAATTAAAAAAACATATTTCCCTTCTCAAAATAATCTCCATAACCGATGCCCCAACGTATAAAAGAGTAGAATTTTTACCTTTTCTCTACGTTTCGGCCAAGATTGCTCTGCCACCACTTCGGTTGTTTGGAACTTTGTGAGCTTCAAAGAAAGATGGTCCAACAGTTCGACAAAACATATTGTTGCTCTAGTATCTCCAATTTCCGCAAATTTCCGAATTAAAAAAACTTTTTTTATATAAAATCACAGTTACAACATATAATTTCTTAGACGGTCAGTTTAGTGTAGTATTATGCTGTAAATTATGTTAGCTAAAGAATAATGTTTGGTGGAAAGCCCCTGAATTGAATTTCCGTGTCCGGATCAAATACGTCCACCCCAAAAAAACAGCGGCATATCTATGGCCCTCTCATTATAACCTTTAAGCATTTTAGGATATTTAAAAAAAAAACAATATACACATCAAATACAATATAAATTATCTTAAAAGAAAGATTTAATTTATTTCACATGCGTAACGTTATATAGTTTTAAAAATGAATTAAATTATGTACCTTGCAAATTACTAATGAAAAAAACATTACTGAGCTGAGATGTAAGGGGGGGGGGGGCTAAAGCCACCTCTGGTCACTCCACAGACTTGTTGATGATACCATGTTTTTCTCACGTAGTCAACACCTCCCCACCTCCTTGTACAAAGCAGTAATTCTCTAAAGCTCAGGTCAAGCTCAAATCTGATAACCAATTCATTCCGTTGGAAATTACCTCCATTTTATAATCATTGCCGGTTTTAAAGAACAAAGAGTTAGTTTAACTAGAAGTACAATAATTTGCATATCATTTAAAAGCCGCTTCCTCGAGATGCGATAGCCTAGTGTACGCAGAGCGAGCGTGTAACAAATGGTCGTGATTAGTTCAAGTTTGTATGTTATTAGTCAGGGTAGGCTAGGCCAGGTGCTTCGAGACAGTTTCACTGATAACGACCTGGTTTCCTGTTTTACCTCAGATAAGATGGTGGTTTCATGTACATGGCTAGTTTAGTTTGTTTTACAAATGAAATATAACTGCGTGGATATACTATTGTGAGCACGGATGTGTGAATGTGTGCGAGATATAGTCAGCCCGATAGGGGGCTCTGAAGATGTTGATGGATGAAACGGGCGCGGCGAGGGAACTGGAAAAATTATAGTGCGAGAAATGATAAGACGAGTGTTATAGAGCTAGGGGTAATTTATTTATAATATTAAATGTCCATTTAAAAATTCGCATTATCGGCAAATCGAATTCCACGTACAAACGGATCACTTTTGACCTCAAATTTTCATCCAAAAAATGGGATGTAATTTTGGGGATGAGCGCAATGAGCGATCAGAGCACATTTCAAAATTTTAATTAATTGTCTCCTACGAAAGATTGGGAAGTTAATTTACTACAAAAATTATCCGTTTGGTGCCGTATTTATCGTCCGTTACGGAAAAAAGAGAGCACTAGTGGGAAAATGTACTCTGATCGCAAAATACACACATTCTAACCAATAGGACAAACGATGGAGCTTCCAAGTGATCCAGATTCCAGACTCTTTGCATTCTATGTCTAAGCCTGGTTTGCTCAAGGACTCTGCCATCCATGGAATGATTTCAACGCATTTGAAAAATAAAACAACATTGCACCTACTGTCCAAACTACCCCTAAATTACATGGTCAACCTGAGTCCTGAACACGGACAATTTGTTGTTCTTGGGCATGTTTCCTTCATACAATTAACAAATAATAATGACAAAGATACCTTATTGAACAATCTACAAGATATGTGAGATATATTTTGTAAACTGTAGTTATTAATTGCACGGGAAACACACGCCAATCATTGACGCTTTCTTAGATCTTGCGATTCTCGTCTGGTGTCGCTTTTTGGGTCTGAATGGATTATGATTTCTGATCGCGCTCAAGAGGCTTATGCAATCTTATTCTATGTTCTATTTACGTACTTTTTAAATCGATTACACTTTTTCTTGATGTTTAAACTGTAAATTACACGGGAAAACATAATTCTTACGATTCGGTGATGTCTTTCGGGTCTGAATGTGTCTAGACCAAGGTTTTACCTGAATCACGTCTAAATTTAAACTTCTCCATTTTTTGCAGCCGTCTAAATTTTTATGACACATCCCTCCAATTGATAACCCCGCCGTGTAATTTCCATGTGTACCAACCGTAATCAGGTCGCTAGTCACTTTCAATAGGGTTTGACTACGTGCTGGTTTCTCCACATTCACATTATTCCCGCGTTACCACCCTAATTACCACATTAAGGTCAACTCTTACCTTAAATCGAATTTGATGGAGCGCAAATCCCTTGAAAGTATCGGCAACGTCTGTGGCAATGACAAATGCAGCTGACTCATAGGAAAAGAGGAATTTTGCGATTCCTAATCTTCCGACGGTCTTGCAATACCGTAGACTAATTGGTTAATTTACCTTTTGTGTAAATTCTAAACGTGTATTCAAAATTCGTTTATGTGATAAGCGTCTTCTTGTGCTAATATTACCTTGGAATCTAACGCGTTTATGATTGTCTCTCTTTACTCACTTAGGAAAATGCCGACTATGCTTCTTAGGTTGGTAAGAGTTATTTCTTAGGCGATGAATCACGATTTTGAGTGAAAGAAAATAATTTAATAAGCAAAGTGAGAATCGATTTGAAGTTTTTGCAATTCTGTCGTTTCCCAATCATCCAGGGACAAAGTCTAAATGATTGAATCTTTTGAATACCATTTCCGTACTCATGTGGGTTTATTTTATTTTATTGCAATTCTTCAATACATATAGGATAGGACTAATCTTACCCTTTTTAACGTTGGACTGTTTGAAAAACTTTGTCGGTCTATCTTTTTGCTAGTTAATTTATACGTTTTCATTGTTGTGCATACTATTGATAGAATCTTATTAGGCTACCAAATATATTACTTGTATATTCTGAATGAATATCAATCCATTTATTTATTTGTTGCGTATTGTTTGCTTCCAAGAAGGATGATAATGCTTATTTTTACAAATCATGACTATACATATAGTTTTGCTACCGTGCTTTTTACGATTGATGTTCAAGTTTATCATTATTCTTTTTTTAAACAAACAATAACCAAAAAATGCGCGTCTAATGGACGGCTCACCTCCTAGCAACGTGTGATTATGTTCGGTTAAGTTCTTTGACATTTTTTCAAGCGTCGCGTACGAGTTTTTCCTGTCGTTCACGAGTGAGTGGCCCCGACCCCCTATTTCCCGACGCACCCAACCGATGTAAACGCGACAATGGAACTATCAATTTGTGAATTTCAAAACCGGAGAAAAAAAATGTTCTACTATGAATGAATAATTTGTTATGCGGAGTTGTTGTCATGTAAGAGTGTGTTGACATTTTCTTGTGCGTTACGGACATACTTACGTTGAACCGTATCCACTTGGCTGTGAGCGAAACTATGTACTTTATGTAGATTAGTGAAGGAAACCATACATAATTATGCTGGATAACACTTTTTACCAATAAAAAAGTTGGTTTATAAATTCATTTTAAATCAATTGAATTCTTCTTTATTCAATATATTCTCGATTGATTGGCCAATAAAGCCTAATTTATAATTTATGTTCATATTGTTGAAATTGTAGAATTGTAAAACTATTATCTTTAACGATAAATCACATTGTACACTTTTTAAACAGTGGAAGATGACTAATCATTACTGAAGGCAAAAAAATATTCTAAAACTTCCTTTATAAATTTAGAGAACTTGTTTTTGGATGAGCGTAGCGAGCGAAGCGAGCGAAGCGAAGATTCCATTTCACTACACTGGAGAAAAAAATCCGGAATGTTTTTTTTTTTTTTTTTTTTTTCTTTCTTTTTTTTGTATTTTTGTCTGTTTGTCCACACGATTCCGGCTAAACCGATACTCCGATTGCGATGAAATTTTATGGAGGCCTTCGAAATCTCTGAACTTAGAACTGCCACGTTTTTGAGCGCAATCGGAAATTTTTTTCTCATGAAAATTGCAATTTTACGATTTTTTCGATTTTTTAAAAATTTCTTTGACTTATAACACCTACATGCTTTATATGATTTTGATGATTTTTGCATAGAATCTTTATTTTATGAATTAAGATATTCTTGTGAAGTTTGAGCGCAATTGAAAATATATTTATCTAAAAATCGAAATTTTACAGTTTTTTCCTTTCTTTTTTAAACAATTCTTTGACTTATAACACTACATGCTTTATCGATTGTAATGATTCGCAAAACCTTAATTTTAGAATTAATATATTAGTGTAAAATTTGAGCGCAATCGAAAAATTATTTCTTATAAAAATCCAATATTTAATTTTTTACAATTTCGATTAATTTAAAAAAAATAAAAAAATAAGTGAATTTTTAATTTAATTAATTTATTTAAAAAAAATTCAACTTAGTAATGATTTTGCCACAGAACAACAGAAAATTCGCATAAACATGGCAGCTCAATGCACCAATTACGATCATCCAAAAAACGCGGCGGGACTTAAGCGTTTTCCTAGTACTAAAAATATTTTTGGATAATGACGACTAAAAAACTACCAGTTGTTTTGAGTGTTGAGTACTTTGAGTATTTTGACGGTACATCTGCGTTGTTTACCTATTATTTGTATGTATTTAACCTTTTTGTGATAACTATAGTAGCAATTAGTTTTTGTGTGGTTAGAATAGGTTAGTAACTTGCAAGTGTAGTTAGCGTTTTTGTTTACAAAATTTATTTTTTTAATTCCGACTCTGAACGAATAAATATACAGCTAATCTGGATTTGTAGTTAGTTTTACGAACTTGTTTACCATAGCGTGCGCTTCTATTGTTTTTTGTGTGGATAGTTACTAAAGTTGACACATTTTGCTTTTTGAGGGAAATCCGGGGTGGGCGTAACCGTCATTATTGTGTTAGTAGGTATTCGTAAATAATTTATAAACTACGTTACGTTAATATTTGATAAGCTACGGGATTTACGCTATCGTGATGTTTTTATTTTTTTATTTATAAACTGTTGATTGAATATTTTCAAACACTTTGAGAAAGATCAGGATTACCGGTGGTTTGGATCGAATTGGCAAACACCTGAATCTGAAATGCGATTTAACTTTAATAAATGAAATAAATAATGTAAGGAATGGATGTGGGTTCGATTCCTAGACGTAAATAAGCATATACTTAACAATAATAAATGATTTTTCATTTTTTCCCCGTTTTATTCTCAAAAGCTAAAGCAACAAACTAGTATCATCAAGTTATATATATATATATTTAACTGTGTATTACATATTGCATTAATAATTATAATTCAGTAGACGTTTCTTACTCTAGGTAGAAACTGGTTGCAATTAATTGTTGTCCACCAGTCTAAAGGCCCTCGTTGCGAATGAAGATAAAGTGTAAATATGGTGACTGGGACTGTTATACAGTTATTTAAATTGATATTTTAATACGGTACTTCCTATATAAGTACAATCAATATCAGTGCATAGCGATGAAAAAATTCACGATACTCCGACAACTTATCAATACTATATTGTCCATTGTATGAACTGTATGTAGATAAATCTATCACTCAACGCTACTATTGTCCATTGTATGAACTGTATGTAGATAAATCTATAATGATGGTACATTACTGAATTATTACCATAATAATATATATTTTGCTATCGAAGCTTTATCTGAAATAATTGTTGGACAAGAATTATTGCAAATTGCAAGTTTGAACTGGTCAAATATAGCCTCAGGAGTTAAATTTAAAATTATTTTTGTAATCTTTGATAGAATAATTGTGTGATATTATGGATGCATTATGGTAGGAAGAGTTGCTATTTCTAAACCCCAGCGTGTTTTAGTACATACGCACTCTTATAGACAGCCGAATATCGAGCGGCGTCCTCCGCGTTAGATCGATGCCCGTGCCAGGCGGTGCCGCAAGGTGGGTTATCTTCCGACAGGTACCTCGTGCAACGGCGCGACCCTCTGCTGCCAGTCGGGGCCTGGGGTAGCAGACGCTATGTCTAGTTGCCGAGCAAACAACAAGAAAAACGAGCGGTATTTAAAATTTAAATTAGATTTTCAGATTCAATATAAACTTTATTCATTTCATTTTACACCAAAACATTACATTAAGGAAAACATATTTATTTATTTATTTATTTATTTATTTATTTATTTATTTATTTATTTATTTATTATTTATTTATTTATTTATTTATTTATTTATTTATTTATTTATTTATTTATTTAAATAAGAGTCTCGTACAGCACAAGTACCATTTTACATAGACAATCCTAAAAAATATATAAATAAGTAAAAATTAAAATTACAATTAATAAACCTACAAATTAACAAAAAAATTAAAAATATTAATTAACAATAAACAAATATATCAAAATTATAAGTGCAACAAACATAAGAGTAAAAAATGTTTGAAAGAATAGAGGGGGAAATGCTAATGACCTTCAACTGCAGTCCAATCACGGATTGATTTTTTGAAAGTATTAAAATCAGAGAATATGTCGAACTTTGGTAAATTAGGTAAATTATTATAAAAGGAAGGTAAACGAAAGGTGATTGATCTACGGGTAATAGAAAGTCTAGGTCTAGCTACATGGAAAAGGTGCGTAAGCCTAGTAAAGCGGGATGGAACATGAAGTGGAAACATGGAGACAAAACTGGTGGACCGGAAAATGCCATTGATGATACGGTGCAAGAAGGACATGTCATAGCGTTTTCTTCGAGTGGCTAGATCTGTCATGAAAAGTTCACTCATAATTTGTTGACGAGACCAGGCATTAAAAGCTGGGACACGATGACGTACAATTGCACAGAAAAATGAAAGTACTCTATCTAATTTTTTAATGTTGGTCTCAGCGGATAATGCCCAAATTGGAGTACAGTACTCAATCACAGGTAAAACACAGCCCGTGAAAATATTTGGCACATTTAAAGAAAATTCAATAATATGTACCAACAAAAATAAGAATTCTAAGAAGCTGAATCCTCACATGGGCCTTGCGGCCTGTGCGTGAGGATTAGAAAAAACAACAAACAGCTCAGGTGGCAAAAGGTACTAGAGATAATGATTTTACAAAGAATAATAATAAATAAGGCACACAATAATACGATTAAATAACAAAAAATGTATAAGACTAGGAAAACGCTTAAGTCCCGCCGCGTTGTTGGATGAGCGTAATTGGTGCATTGAGCTGCCATGTGTTATGAGGATTTTCTGTTGTTCTGTGACAAAATTATTACAAAGTCGAATAATTTTTTTAAATTAAATTAAATAAAATAAAAAATTGACTTTATTTTTTAATTTTTTTTATGAATCGTAATTTTAAAAAAGGAAAAAAAATCGTAAAATTGCGATTTTCATAAAAAATAATTATTCGATTGCGCTCAAATTTTACAAGAATATATTAATTCATAAAATTAAGGTTCTGTGAAAAATTCATTACAATAGGATAAAGCATGTAGGTGTTATAAGTCAAAGACTTGTTTAAAAAAAGAAAAAACATGTAAAATTTCGATTTTCATGAGAAATAATTTTTCGATTGCGCTCAAATTTCACACGAATATCTTAATTCATAAAATAAAGGTTTTGTGAAAAAATCATTAAAATCGAATTAAGCATGTAGGTGTTATAAGTCGAAGAAATATTATAAAAAATGAAAAAATGCGTAAAATGGCGATTTTCATGAGAAATAATTTTTCAATTGCGCTCAAAAACGTGGCAGTTCTAAGTTCAGAGATTTCGAAGGTCTCCATAAAATTTCATCGCAATCGGAGTATCGGTTTAGCCGGAATCGTGTTAACAAACAAAAAAAAAAAAAAAAAAAAAAGAAAAAAAAAAAAAAAAAAAAAAAAAAAACATTCCGGATTTTTTTCTCCAGTGTAGTGAAATGGAATCTTCGCTTCGCTCGCTACGCTCGCTACGCTCATCCAATAATTTCGAATTTTTTTGTAATTGAATGCGTAAGCGCTGTAAGCACAATATAACATTATGATTATGAATAATACATTAATAAAGTAAATAATATCAAAAGTAGTGTGGAGAATGTATAGAGCAATTAATAATTACATAACATTATTGCAGATGAAATAAAAATGTGCAAAAAGGGTGATGACCTGAGTTTAAACCCTATTGTTACAGTATAGGTTTTGTTATAGTGACGCTCAATAGGTAAATAGTATAGAAGGTGTAACTAAAATTGATTTCTTAGAATAACTTCATCATTTTTAAAGAACCATACAGGACCGAAAGTCTACACTGTGAAAAAATTATGTAATTTTACCGGATACACGTTCGGCGTTTTAGTATACAAAAGCTTGTTTACAGCGTTATTGCTTAATAAAATAACACCAAAGCGTGCATCCGTGGCTCAAATGTACAGCGGACACCCTTGGGCAAAAATTATCAAGTTGTTAAGGATAATACATGAAGATTAGATAGATAATTATAGTTTATGTATGCCTATTTAAATTCTTGAAATGTGGGTTAATTTTACAAATTTCCATAAAAGTAAACGCCGAGATTTAAAACTATCGCTAATTACGAAAACACTGAATCGTATTAGCAACGGGTGGTCCTATAGATGCGTAATGCTTCATCAACCCATTAGGTCATTTTGCGTTACATAAGGGAGAATAAGGTGTACGTATGTTATACAGATCGAAGCACACGCGGGCAATGAGGGTGCAGGGTATGGTGTTCAATCCATTTTATGCAGATATAAATATCTTGGGTGGGCACTGATAACTTTACTGTTGTGTGCCCTAAAACCCCACTAACTAATAAATATCTTGGATGCTATTGTTGAAACTTCCAATTTGCAAAAAAAAAAAAATTGCATTGTAGAATTGCAGTAATCCAGCTCATCTTTAAAAAACATTTTCTGAAAAAAAACTCCTTTTCATACACTTTAGCATACAATATTTTCTGGTTTTGACAATTCTCCCTTTGGTAATGTGGTCTGTTGTTGGTAGACATGTATGTTCCCTTCTTTAATTTGGCAAGTGACATTAAATCACAATAAAACATTATTTGTTAACTTTTTCAGTTGGCATCAAGACAGCATGTAGACTGACACTTCTATGAATGTCCATGACTACGTGTATTTCTTATATGTAAATCTCCCTCACACTTCATCACCGCAACACGATATGTTTTAAAACCACCGCCTTGTATAGGTATTACGATAAACTGTAAAACCCCAACCAAACCCCAACGCAGCGCTTTAAAACAAGTTTCAACGCGATGAAACCACTATCTTGTTCGCAAAGTGCAGCCATGCTCTACCGGAAATGACAGGAAGTTGACCGGATGTTGGACTTTTAAAACGCTATTCACATCTGGCGTTGGGAATCAGTCAAGCCTTCATAACTAATTCAGTAGTGTGTGAATTATTTACTAGTACGATGAGTGTTCCTGGACTCTAGGCCCTTGGTACGCGTGCAGTGTGTTTACTGTTGGTTCGATCCAATAGTAACTGTTAGTGGAACGAACTATATTATGCAAACCAACGGTTTAATTGTTACACAACTGAACATCGAAGTTTATTGAATAGATCGAGTGAACTAATTAGTGAAATACCTTTTTATATTGTGTAATTCCGATGCTAATGTTTATACAGTTCAGCTCTGTATGTGTTTTATCAATCTATGTGTAGTCAGTCATGTATCTAAATCAGTTATACAACTCATAACTTACTTTCACAGTAGGTTTACTACACAAAAATATACTAAATCATACAAATAACAAATCAATAAATAATATACTTTACTTATTTATGAAGCGAACACCTAGGTCCTAGGATCTGAATTTATTTTTTATAACTCTGAGCTGACCATATAATTCAAGCAATGTAACATACTTGTTTACATTTTGTGTGTACAAAAATTCACACACTGATTATTTGTAAAAATATATAAAGGCTGTTTTTATTTCTACTTGTACCTTTGACTTTGACTCTGGTTTAAGTCTTCTAATACTTTATCGTCCTTCACTTTCTTTGACGTTTCTCCCCTTCAATCTTATTATACTCTTATCTATTATTTCAATTAATAAAAAAATGGGTGATGCTAAAAAATGCTGATAGCGCTTTCGATTTCCACTTTAAAGTTTTCCTTATATCCTATTTCTATAAAAAAGTTTTAATGCTATTAAGTTATTTACAAAGGAGCAGACTTTAAAAAAAAAACTGTAAAAATCCGACTTGCTTTAACCATTTATCTAAAGCTGCAGGACTTCATACTTGACCTGTCCGATGTTGTCCAATCTCACGAATTAACAGATTGTTCAATTTCGATTGCATTTTAGTTTGAATTAAACGAAATCGTTAGATTACAATCTAAATGGGTGATTTGAAGTTGAACTGAAACCTCCCTCTGCACTTCCGCTGTTTGGCTCAGTGTGACGTCACATCCTGCGTACGAGGCGGTTGTCATGGTGAGATTCCTCTAGCCTAGCCCGCTCCCCTGACAACAAGCCCTTGACGACAAGCCCTTGACGACCACGACCACGACCACGACCACCACTGCGACTAAATTTAGGACTACGTTGTCAGGTATAAATAAATACTTATATAAATATAAATACAATGACAAAGACAACACGGCACGATAAAGCCGATCACATCGGTAGAAACCCCCTACCTGTGTCTGGTTCTAAATAAAAGCAAAAGTGATGCAATTTTGCATACCAAATTAATCACTTGCATGTTGTTTGTTGTTTGTTGTTAGAGTAAAGAGCTCCGCCCTCCACTATACCCTTGTTTCACTTATGTCCGCTAATGTACATATAACAGTGAGGTAAATGTTATGTACGGTAGATGGAAGCAGATTCATATACTGACGTCATCAACAGTTTGATTAAGGAGGATCCCTCAACGAAATATATCCACTTTTAGAAACTGCTCTCCATTTAGACTCGACGATGTTTTCATTTATTTTAACGTCCGGACAGTTATACGGAAATTTGTTTATATAGAATTAACATTTTAAAAATTGCTAGTTCAACTTGACTTTTGCTCACGATAATTCGTGGCTCTACTCTTTCAACCTCACTTGTCATCTGATGAAGGGAACACGACAGCCCACGAAATATCGTGAGGGAAACGTTAACTTTTAACGAGTAGGTAACAAGGGTCTCATTTAATTAGAATATAGTATAAGCATTACAATAAACAGTAATAACAAGTTTTCCATTTTGATAGCTAGGCGCACGAGTTTGTAGTATAAATAGAACATGAGCAGTGTTGCATTTTTCGTCCATACATTTTGATTGTAGTTCAAAAATAAAACCATCTTTTTTAAAGAGTGAGCAACTTACAAAAGCATAATAAAAACGTGTTTTTATATCTGAAGATGAGTTGAAGCGACGCCTTAAGTAATCACATCTCACAAAGACATATTTTCAAGTCATTAATTTACGTGACAGACGCAGCTCTGCCTTAATTAAATTTTTACCCGTCTCCAGTTGAAATATCTGAGTGTCCAACTCTTGTGTCATCTTCTTTGTAACCAGTGGTTGGTGAACGACCAGGGTCCTCAACGACGCGTTATTGTCACGTGACCGCACAGTTGATTAGCTGGTTCAGCGGTAGCATAGGCCTACGTACGGTACTACAAGGGAGGTCATCGTATGATCCAGCCCCTGGAAATCCTGACTAAAGGGGTTTTACAGTATATTTTATCTATAGAGAATGACCTGTCAATTATCCTCAGTTTGTAAATTTAAGAAAGATAAGATCTGGAAAAATGTATTTCCACAAATTATTGTTTTGCAAAAACTTAAAACTTTTGAAAAATGAGGAATTTAAAGATTTAGTCTGCATTATTTTGAAGCTCTGCTGATTGTCCTATTCAGTTTACACTTACAGTTTGCACCATTATATCAAATTATTTAGAATGTGTATGCACTTATATTTTTATGATATTGCTATCTGACTGTTACTATGCCTATACCATAAAAATGGTTTTTAAAGTAATTCTTAGGCTTATGACGTACAAGATAATTTATTTCATAGAAATGTGGATATTTTAGGGATTAAAAGATCTAATTTTGGCGTTGAAAATTGAAGGGGAAAAATCATCAGAGTGTATGATAAATTTGATGATTTGGCGATCAAGTGATTTTTAAATGGAAAGTAAACATTAAGATAAGTTTATCAAAGCTCTAATACAGATACGTGTGGGTCTGTGTGGGCGAAGGTATTACAGAGATAAGAAGTTTGTATAGTTGGTTAGAGGAAAGTAGTATATGGTACGAGAAGGAGAGTACACTCCATTGAACTCGCTTTGAATATTTTAGTTCGGTTGACCAAATCGTGAACTTTGGCTCCGAGCTTATTGGTGAGGTTCGGTTGGGGCGTCGTAAGCTCGAAAGCTCGCTCCCTGGGGACTAGCACTTCCCGAGCTTCGCCTCCCGCTTCCCGAACTGAGAACTCATTCCGGGAATCTATCCCTGAATATAGAACTATACTTTAAGAGACTTTGTAATTGGATGAGAGAAGCGAAGACTTCAATTTCACTGACCCCCCCCCCCCCCCCCAAAAAATAAAAAATAGCACGGGTGGTTTTTATGTTTGTTTGTATTTTTGTCTGTTGCCGCGCAAACGGCATATGCGATCGAGATGAAAATTTGAGGGAACCTTCGAAATCTCCGATTTTAGACTTGCCGCCACGTTTTTGGATACAATCTATGAAATATTTCTTATGATTATCGTACTTTTACGATTTTTTAAATTTTGAATGAGATATTTTTGTGATATATTTGGCCCGCGACCGGGCAAACGGCTACTCCGATCTTGATGAAACTTTATGTGAACGTTTAAAATCACTGACATTATATATGTTATAATTTTAGAGACATTTAAAGATATATTTCTCATAGAAATCGTACTTTTACGTATTTCCACCGATTTTTAATACGATATTTTTGTGATATTTGGACCGATAATCAACCATGAAAGCTCATCCATCAACGCGACTGGAAAAAGCGTTAGCGAAGCGGCCTAGTCGTAGATTTTTTCAGCAGCTCTAACATATAAATACTGTATAGCCATTACAATTGCTTTTCCATTATTATCGCTACTTTTCCAAAGTAGAAGTCTTGTTTCTGTAATGCTACATCCTTCACATGTAAAACAACACTTTTCTTCATTCCTGATTTGCTGTTCCTGACTTTTGGCATTTCTCAAATTCGTTTAAGTGGGATCGTCTGATGAATCAGCTTTATATTTTCGTTTTTCTTTTTTAATGTTTTTTTTCTTTTTTCTTTCTTTCTTTCTTTTCTTTCTTTTTTTTTCCTTTCCTTTTTTCTTTTTTCTTTTTTCTTTTATTTTCTTTTTTCTTTTCTTTTAATTCCCCACCCCCTTTTTTTATATATTCGATTCATTTATAAATTGCATTTAATATCCTTTTTATTTGTTATCAAATTTGTTGAGTATTTAATGCATTGTTGTAATATTACTATTTCAAATATTTACTTAAATGTAGTTCATTGTTGTGTCTGCATCTATGTAATTAGATTTATTTAGTTGTCCTCCTTTGTAAATCAGTTTTTATAACTGAATAGGATAGACGTTAAATAAATAAATAAAAATAAAAATAATAAAATAAATGGAAATTGTTATTAATAATTTTGAAGCAAAAAACTACTAACCTACCCTTCTAACTGGACACTTCTATGCTGGCAAACAACTCCTCTCATCAATGTTTTGATGTTCTAGAATCTGTTTAAAATTTAAGTCATCATAATAAATATTCATTCTTATTCATATCATCATATATTTCATAATTTCGCTCCGATTTATTCTAAATAATCACAATATGTAAAATATAAAGAAATCAAATTGAAGTGTATACACTTTCTGCTCACTAATTTTCAAGAACTCATTTTCAGATGGATTACATTAACACATATAATTTTCATAGTATTTATTTATTTATTTATTAAATTTAATGATTTGTTTTAATACTAGTATCTATTGTTTTACACGATTAGTTATGAGCTTCGTTGCTAGGACGGCTCCAAAGTAGATATTTAACACTGAAATCTGAATCGGGATTGAACTAATGTACCCTGTGCATTGAAGCCAGAATAAACCCAAAGGATTACCAACTTTAATTATTTATAAAAAAAAATAAACACGCACAAATTTGCTCTGTATTTTCTCCAACATTTTGCTTTTATTTTTGTGAAATATTGCTTCCTGCATTATTACTGAATACTCGGCGAAACAAGAGCGAAAATTGTAGGTAATTCCGCGTCAAAATGAGTGAATTAATGCTGGAACTGGAAGTAGTGTCTCCCCACATATCCCGTGTAGTTTGTCGCTGTCGGGTGTAATTTGCAGATTCCCTCTGATAAACCATAAAAATTTCACCACATCTCTCTGACGATCAACGCGTATGTGTGTGTGTGCACAGAGGGTGCGAGCGTCGAACAGTGTGTGAATACGGCCACATGTTGTGCCTATTGTGCCTAATTCAGCTCCAGCCTGCAGAGGCAGTTGGGCGTAACGCCCTAGCAGGTGTAGTATTATGTGTCTTTCACCTCACCCCGCCTAACAGATTGCCTTGCACTCAACGGCCATACGACACACACACGCCACATCGCTTCATTTGCTTACACTGCATGGCCTGGCACGTGTGCCTTACCGGATGTAGGCCTAACAACGTAATTAAACATATTTATGTGTATACATTAATGAATTAGTGCATTTGTATTTTGTGTATTAATCATTAGGTTTGTCTCTGATTCTCGATTAGTTGATAATCAATATTAGATTTCAATCGATTTATCGATCAGAAATCGATTACTTCATCATTGATCGATTTATTTTCTACTTCATCATCACATCATCATAACAAAAAGTTAAAAAAAATAGTTAAACTTTCAGTAAGTGCGTTGTTATACCTTGCGTTGTATTTTATTTTTGTAATTTCGATTAATCGATTACTAATCGATTCTAAATCGAATGCAAATTTCTATATCGTCTATCAAGGGCAGCATATTATCTAGGTGCCCGTTAGGGCGCCGCAGCCAAGCCGCGGTGCGCTACACACTCAAGCACCTTATACACCAAGCAGAGTTGGGGTGATTTCGAGGTGTTACCCAGCCGTCATGTAACGTGATGTGAACTTGAAAACTATCACAATCGAGGGGATTTAGGTACCTGACAACACATGCCAAATTTTATTGGGGTACGATTATTCCTTCTTGGTGAAAAAATGGCTTGAAACATGCTCAAAATCACTTTAAGGATGTTAGCTACTGCTACTACTGCTACTACTGCTACTGCTAACATCTAATACGTCGGCCCGCGATTCTGACCAGACGGGGGGGACTACAATGTTCATATTTTACATGGACATTAAGGTTATAGAAATATAGTCTCTTTTTAAAAAAAAAAGTTGAAAAAGTTTGTTGGAAGGCTTCCAAATAAAGGTTTTAAAATAAGCCTTAAACACTTGGCATACAATCAACAAGTAACCATAGTTACTTGACACTTGTTGACGGTATAAGCAGAGTTAGGCGGGAAAGTGCGATACGTAAACAAATAGCGGACATTTAAAATTTTTCTTCTTTGTGTGGAACGAGAAAAGGTGTCATTATACTCTCATAAAACAAATCAGAAACCATCCCTGGCCTAGGCCCAGATGTGGAAAATTATTTATAATGCAAAAGTGTAGGTCTAAAGTTCCATTTGGCTATAGGACTAGTAAAATTCATACTTACATTACATGTTTGACAAGCCTAGCCAACCCTATGCCAGCACAACATTGTTCTGATAATGAACTTGCTCATCTGTTTGTTTACATAATTGCAACAATCAAATCATTTCATACAACTTGTCTTTCGATTGGCCCGCGTTTATGAAGGCACTGCCATCTAGAATAAATATAGAACTTTTTCGAGCTCTTTGCTATACGCAAATCTTTTTAAAGTGTTTGGATTTCGTGATACTCTTTCAACCATAGACATCCTATATAATTGGCTAGACCAGCAGTCGGTGGTCCACTTCCGGTACAATTAGAAGCCATCTTAAAATGACAGTTTACATGTTAATCAAATGGGAGCGATTTGTGGCCAAATAGTTCTCAAGATTGCCGCCAGGTTGACAGGTAAGCATACTAGCCTTTAACACCAAATGATTACTAAATTCCCTTATGCAATCACTTCGTATTGTTCTTTTGTTTAATACCATGCTGCACAAGCTAAAACCATATCAAACAATCCAGTAAAATACTTTATTGCATTAAAAAAGCATAAATTAAAACACCAAATCGCCATCTTGAAATGGGCCGGTTGAGTCTTCAATTTGCTACGCTCGCGCCTGTGCGGAGGTATAGGAGACTGCTAATCTAGCCTACTATAGGGGTTTAATTAATATCAATGCTTTCAACTCACAACCCATGACGTTTTCCACGATACCGTTCAAGAATACCAATTCCTTCGAAAACGAAAACGACTTCGTTTTCAAATTGCGTTTTCAACTCATCTCCCACGAACTCAAGAATTGGGGTCCAGTCCTTATACCGTCGTTATACCATGGTTATACCAACCTATACCCAGGATGTACATGAATCCGGGTCTAGATATTTTACATCCTATATTGTTACTGCTAATACCATAGAATTTAAATCAACTTTGATAAAAATATTATATTTTAGCAAATAATTTTGTAATGGAACTTGAAAAAAGTAATGAGATCACACACATAACAAAAACTTGTAGAAATACAGCCAAACCTTACACACTCAAAAGGAATGAGATCTAAAAAAAGGGCCAAGCTCATCTACCCTTCCACATAAACGTACAGTGTCCCATAACAGCATCCTCGAAAAGCTTGGCAAAATAGAATTTGCATGTTATACGTTTAAATTAATTAGAAAAAAAAGAACTTGGATAAACTATTACGTTAAATTAATAATCGCAAATTCTATTTTGCCAAGCTTTTCGAGGATGCTGTTATGGGACACTGTACGTTTATTGTGGAAGGGTAGATGAGCTTGGCCCTTTTTTTAGATCTCATTCCTTTGAGTGTGTAAGGTTTGGCTGTATTTCTACAAGTTTTTGTTATGTGTGTATGATATACTCGGAGCTTGGTTAATTTTTAATTTATACTTTTCCCATTATTTGCTAACATTTACCTCATGTTATCTTATTGTATGCCTATATATAGTTTTAATAAAACTCATTCGAAAACTGCTAGGGAAGTTCAGTGTGCATATAACCTTATTTTGAATGTACTGCTTTTAAATTTTATTTTGGTAAAACGTTACAAATGCCAATGTTGAAAGAAAACTTTGTTACAATGCTCGTAATAATAAAAAAGAGATTTCTTCCAACACATGTCACATTTCCACATGTGCTAAGGGCTTTGGACGTGTGGAACGCAACGTATTTCAAACAGCGCGTGCTTTATGATACGATGCTTATCTCACACCTACAAATTGTCGTTTTTTAGCCGGTGCGTGGTTGAATGACAGAGGGGGCGAGGGGGGGGGGCAATAAACCGATATGATAATATCATAATGGGGGTGCTCGAGTATAGGGGAAGGCCACTGCATCTGATAAACGAACGTTGGCCATGTTTATTGTTGTCTAAATATTTCAGTAGGTTTCAAATGCAACGGGTTTAAACTCATTGTCCCTCTTTTAATGTGTCGTGTTTAAGTAACTCGAACATGGAGAGGCGATTAAACTCACTATCTCTGTTAGGTCTGACACGGCACACTTGAATCTGCCCCGCAATGATGTAATCGATTGAGGGGATTGTTCATTAGGGGGCCTTCATTTCATAGTTCATACATAGGCAGTCTTGGGCCCGTTCCCCCAAAAAAGGAACTTTCGTTCCCTTTCAATAAAAAAGAAACTGAAACGTTCCTCGTTCCTCAAAAGGAACTTAGTTCCTTTCACGTTCCTTATACCAATAATAAATGTGAAATGAGTTAATTTATCATTACTCTTATTTATCAAAATGAGTCACAGGCCATCTGACGAGGGTGGCGTCATTTTCGAAAACACAAGATGTCACAAGATATTTTTCATACTGCAGTTTACGATATCAGGGACTAGAATTCGACGGGATTACGACGGCGAAAGGAACTTATAAAGGAACGTTAAATTCGTTCCAAGTTCCCACGAAATAGTACAAAGGAACGCGTTCGCACAAAAGTTCCTGAAAAAGGAACGCGTTCCACCCCAAGACTGCATATAGGCAGGAGAAAGCTATTCTCGGTGTTGGTCAAACGTGCTTGTCTTTTCTCAATAGCATCGTGTTACACCCACTCATCTTCTAGATAGCTCTTATTCCATGAGCCCAATACAACGTTTTATTTCAGTCATGTTCGCTCTGACATAACTTCAGGTGTTTAAACTGTGCGCAGATGAATATGATTGTAATATTCAGTTTGAAAGATATTTTTTTCTAAAAAGGTTTCTGAAAAATACTAAACATGTTTCTTGATTTTTTTGTTAAACAAAACGAAACATGCGAGATATACAATAATTTTAACACACACTTGTATAGCTGCTCCATCGGTAGTTTACAGTTGTTGACGTCACCGGCGGGCTAGTTCTAGCCAATCAGCGGCCCCTAATTTAAAATACTGATCGCTCATTGGCCCCCTCGGCCCCGCCGATGCAGCTAGCATCTGCATTCTTTCGATGGAGCAACTAAACGATAGGGAACGAAGATTCAATCTAAAGGTCGTCCAAATAAAAATAAAATAAAATAATACAAATAAATAATATAAAATAAAATAATACAACTTGGAAAGTTTCTTTTTGGCGGTGGAGCCAAGTTATTATACATATAATCTTAGTTTTGATTGAAGCTAGAACCACCCCCTGACACCCAGGGTAACCAAAGATAATCTGTATCGTCCTTGTTGGAGAGCAATGCCAACTGTCGACTGCTCATTCACTCATTGTCATAGCTATTTAAAATGTCTGGAAAGAGAGGGGGGGGGGGCAGCCATGTTGCAGGTAATAACTACGTTGTTTATTAATATGCGTCAACGCGACTGAATCCGAAATGAAAGGCAATGTTTGCACGTAATGTCTACACACCATGAATAATGATTAGTTGAGTTGACACGCCATGCCTCGCGTTCTGACGCCCGATATGAAAGTAAGACAAAAGAGTATTGCCCGCATGGAATTGAGCTGACTGTTCATTTCTAGGCTCAAATGAATTCCTCTGTCTAGTAATTAGGAAGGAGACGGCCGTCCGCGGTGGTTCATATACGATTAGTACGCTGGTCCGAAGCCAGAGGCGTAGCGAGGTGTGGGTGGGGATCCGGGTGTCCGATCCCCCCCCCCCAAATCAAAAGAGGGCATACAAATGCAGGCCCTACATATGGCAGTATTTTTTAAAGGTACAGTATATGGATCTTCACAATTTTATAAATTATCGGCAAAAGCACTAAAAACTAATAAAATGTAATTATTTGTAATGTTAAAAATCAAATATTTTCTGGGACTATGCGCCCCAGATCCGCACTAGCTGGGGGGCATCCCCCCAGACCCCCCATGGTACCAGGATACGTACTTTTCCCGAAAAGATAGTTTCTTGGGCAGTTCCACGAACTTCTTAACATAAACCCCAAAATTCATCCCCCACCCCCGAATCAAAATCCTAGCTTCGCCCCTGTCCGAAGCGTGGCTCTACGAAGACGTGTGTTCGAATCCTTCACATGTGGGATTGTGTGTATGTGACATAAGGGAAGGCATGGGTTTTAATAGTCCCACATCGCCATCTATCACCACTCGTCGTTTCAAATAACCTTAGTGCATTGAAATCATCAAACAAGGCTGGCATAAATGTGTTGGTGACCTTTGGGGTCAGCCGGTCGGGGCTAGCATTTTCTAAGCGGAACATTTGTATACTCAACACCTCCAATAGTTTTCAATCCTAGAATCGAATTATTTGTGTTATTACTTCGACAATCTGTTGATTAAGTAGCTTCACACCTTATTTTGGGTAATCCAGTTTTGTGTTTGTTTTCGTTTTCGGCCATAAATACCTTCTTCTAATCTAATGATTAGTGTAACACAAAATATGTAATATACACCAATTTGAACACAAAACATACAGTATACACATTTGCGATTCATCATTTAGAAAACGTTACAATTATTGTTGAATAATATTATGCCGGCTGTTTCTTTCACAAAATATAAAACTAATCAAAAGGGGGTTATCCGAACCCTGTTATAATATACTTACCAAACAGCCAAAGTATTACCATTATAAAGCCGCGGAGTACGCAAAAAGTGAAGGTATTCAGTTAGGCAGTGTATGAATAGACGGTATCAAACTATGTTCTAACCAATCTTCAAAGCTAAGCTACCTTATCTAATTTGGGCCCTCTTAACGGATCGTCGGTCCGCCATTTTCTTATAAACAGATTCTCGGTCGCCTTGAAAGGGTTTATTTACACTCCATAACTTTTCCTGCAGAGTTTCTTAAGTGTTCCGCTAGACGGCACGCCGAACCCTTATAGATTTATAGCCTGGATAGGATGGGTGGGATTAGAGGGACGTATATCGTACGACCCATATGTCGGGTATAGGCTTTATTCCCTGCGACGATGCGTTTTATCAAATTGCTATGAATGATAGAGAAAGTGGGATAGATACGTGAAGTATACAGGCATGGGGACTAAAGGGAGTACCCAAAATAGGCATCAAAGCTTATAGCCTACCATCATCATTGGATGAGAGAAGCGAAGACTTCAATTTCACTTACCCTGAGAAAAATAGTTCGGGTGTTTTTTTTTTGTTTTTTTCTGTTCGCTCTCTACCGGGCAAACGGGCCAACGGCATATGAAATTTTGATGAAAATTGGAGGGGACCTTCGAAATTTCTGAACTTAGATGTGCTAAGTTTTTTGGTACAATCGATGAATTTTTTTTTTAAAAATATCGTACTTTCGACTAATCTTTGGTACTTTTACGAATTTTTCGATTTTTAATGTGATTTTTTGACATGATTTTCGTGATATTTGGCCCGCGACCGGGCAAACGACTACTCCGATCTTGATGAAACTTCATGGGAACGTTTAAAATCACTTAAACTTAGATATTTTATGATTCTAGAAACAATCGAAGAAAATTTCTCATAGAAATCGTACTTTTAGGACAACGATAATCAACCTTAAAAGCTCATCCATCAATGCGACTGGAAAAAGCGTTCACGACATAGTTAGTTAATTAGTTAGTTCGCGGGCTAGTTAAAATATTCAACGTGTCTTCTCCTTGGTGGAGGTGCCGGGTTCATTCAATTCGACGACGTTGAAAATTATGGTGACAGCGCTGAGATAGTTTATCGTTCAAGCTCTTGCCGTTCCGTCCCCGCATAATGGTGTATAGGTGGCGGCATGGTTTTTAAAACTATCGGGGGGGGGGGGGGGGGGGGGAAGAGAAAGAGGAAAGCGATGTATATAGGCACATAGGGGACATTCGCTTCAAAAATTGAAAAAAAGTGAGAGTTGTTTGTTTTGTTTTTTTCGTTTTACTCACACAATTTCCACATACAAAAATACAATTTTGATCATTTTACGAAGGGAACACTCAAAATTTGTCAGAAAAGTATAATTTTGTATGATGTTTACTAGGAAATTTGTTTACTTCGTGAGACCAGCCCTGGAGCGGAGAAAGCGTAGAGGATTATCTTGTTTACGACCAAACTCGTTGAGTATTGGCTGTCCACCGGTTCAACATAAAGTTCTTGTTATTTCCAACTGATCTCCAAGTCCAACCACCCCCTGACAATCACTTCCAAGTGAATAACCAGTAAGTGTCGGGGCCCCCATGCACCGCCTTCCTCAGACGAACACCCGCTCCCTTTGAGCTCCTCTCAATGTTGCGGTGCAATGGCTGCTTCGTCATCCGTGCTCAAACACATTATCCGAGGATTTAAAACTATCTTAAGCTGCAATTCATCGTCCCGTACGTGATACACCTCTTATGTGGGGTTGGTTTTGTTGTCATCTCTTTTTCCTTGAGCTGTGTTAAGTGATGTGAAGGATATGAGGTGTGG
This sequence comes from Sweltsa coloradensis, assembly GCA_024449915.1. NCBI lineage: Eukaryota > Metazoa > Arthropoda > Insecta > Plecoptera > Chloroperlidae > Sweltsa > Sweltsa coloradensis. Next base: position 63,816 of record JAMZAV010001326.1, read on the forward strand.
GGTGCTGAAGTGGGGTGTTGGGTGTTGCTTATTTCTAGATTCCAAGATATCTATGTGTTGCTTCCAGACTCTTGTGGTCAGGCATCGATGCTACTTCAATTTGCGTGAAGGGAGTTGAGATGGGAAGGAAGTTCAAGGGCTATTTCAGTGGCTTAGATTTCTAATCCGCATTTTGGAAAAACAATTCAGGATTGCCAGTGGCCGAATCTTCTCCGGTGGGTTCAGGATAAAAATGGTGATGTAGAAAATGATGACGGCAAAAACAACTATGTAGGTGGATGGAAGGCGCTATACTTAACTTAAGGCTATTCGACCGCATTTTTCTATTTTTTTTAAATGGCTACCAAGTCAAAATAAAGTGAATGACTTTGAAACCTGGCTGTTTTAGAAAATCAAAACTTTTTTTATTCTTCTGATTCGGTACACGACCAATATCACCACCTCAAAATAATTTCAAACTTCAATTCGCCAAGGCACACCATTCAACGTAGGGTGTTGTGTTTTTGTGACATTAATTTTCAACTGCTTTTCTAGAGGCTGACTGAGAGAAAAAAGCTTTTTGTACAATTGTCTTTCCTGAGAATTTTTTCATTTGGCGATATTTTGTACCGCCAAACGAAAAAATTCGCAGGAAAGACAATTGTTAAAAAATCTTTTTTCTCTCAGTCAGCCTCTAGAAAAGCAGTTGAAAATTAATGTTACAAAAACACAACACCCTACGTTGAATGGTGTGCCTCCCCTTAACGAATTGAAGTATGAAATTTTGAGGTGGCGATATTGGCCGCGTACCTGATCAGAAAAAAAAATAGTTTTGATTTTCTAAAATAGCCAGGTTTCAAAACCATTCACTATATTTTGACTTGGTAGCATATTTTAGAAAATATAAAAACGTGGTCGAATAGCCTTAATTAATTTATTAAGAAGTTGTCGTAAATGTTTGCTCCGACTGGGATTCGAAACCTAAACCTCCGCCTTAAAGTGTCATTGTCGTCAACAAACGTTTACTAAATTGCTATTTGTTGTGATTGTTAATTGACTTCCACGATATGGATATGGTTCGAATCCCAGTGGGGGCAAACTTTTACGACAATTGCTATGAATCAATCATTATACATGATAATGGTATTAAATGAGTATTGGTCCACTTCCCCCCGACCTTAAGATGTTTCTCGGTAACATAAGTGGTGATCGTGATATATGTTGGGGAGGTGCAACATTTGCTCCCTCTAGAATTCCAAATTCTAAACGATTGTGTTTTACTTCGAAAATCTATTAATAAAATACCTTCACTCACAATTTTGTAAAAATAAGTTATGTCAAAATCAACATACCTAAAGGAAAGTGGTATCAATAATTTATTAACAATTACATATACTTGAAACTTTACAAGATGAACTGACATGAACTTTTAGAAGGTATAGTCATTATAATATGTTGAATAATTTTACATATCGTATTCATGTGTTTCTTCCTACTTTCTACAGCTGAGCGAGCTCAAGTGATGGGAGGTGAAGGCTTGCGATATCTGGTTGCAACACGCGTGCTTGTTATATCATCTTTCTCGCGTATGAAACAAGATAGCTAAGGTGGTAAATGCTATTACAATCGTGTCCTGTTTAGTCTCTTCTTTGGTTACTCAAGTTAGTATTACCAATTTACTCGCACTGATCAATTTCGCTCGTCTTAAGTTAAAAATAAACATCTTCATACAAACAACATTTATGAAGTTCGCAGTTAGTTTGTTGTGGAAAGCTCTATTTTTTAACTTATCGTGAAAAATAGAAATTTGTATATAGCAATGTTTATGTTTTTATAAAGTTATAATTAATTAAATATTAATCTCTATCATGAGCAGTTCATAGTTTCCACTAAAAATGGTTTATTTGGCCCTAACTGAATTGTAACAAATATTGTAACATTCCAACATAAAATTGTTACACAATTTTAGGACTAATCATGTTCTTTACAACACAAATAATAAATTAAAGCGATATTTATATTTATTTTGGTTATAAAGAACTGAAATTGTATTTCAATTTATAACCTAATTGTCAATTATGCTCAGTAATTATATTCTTGCAACGTTATTGCAAACCCCACTGTTTAATTCCTTTGTGTAGTCAGAAGGGCAAATATATTATTTCTAAATTGAAAGTATATCACATTTATAATCATTCTTGAAAAGTATACATATCTATTATTGTATTGTATTGTATTGTCTCATGTTTGTTACGGAGTATCTAAAGTAGGGATTGAAGTTATTTCGTCAACCGATCTTGGTAGAGTTGTACACAAAATGTCCCTTTTAAACAGGCAACCCCTGCTTCCCCGACCCCAACCGTCACCAAAAACACTGTATCGTCCTTGTTGAAGAGCAGTCGGAGGTCATGTTCGGTTTTTATCTAGAGACGTGACACACGCACAGACGGACGGACAGAAACGTATGCATATACGGGATCGAAGTTTTAAATACCTTATTGTCGGTGAATATCAAAGTGCTATTGATACCTACATGATAAGTCATTGAGCTTACAACGAAATGTCACCGAAATTATGACTCTTTATAATAATATTCACATTGCCCTGTGATTGCTAATGATAATTGACGCTCGGTGCGGTTCTATACTTACACACCGACAAGACCGGCCTGACGTTAATTATCAATTTGTAATTACTAATAGCGAATAAGTAACGGAGAAGTGTTTGCCAGGAGTCTACCTCATCTGTGATGGCTTCGGCTGGATGTTTCTGCTGTGTGGGCAGACGAGGTTCCCTTAATTACTCAGATAATGTTAACGTGTTTATTTGCATACTTTCGTACTGTGTTTAAATAACCACAAAGTTGTTTGTTGTTTTTGTGTACACACAAAATATTAAGGTTCATTTTTTAATGACTACTTTGAATAGTTGGTTTTACCTTATTATAATATTTAAGTTTGGAAATGTCTGTTCAAAGGAACAAATAGAAAATGAATATTGTTCTCCTAGGTATTTCAGTTTTCATTACGAAATCGGATAGAGTCGGTAAATAATTAATATATAAAATAATTTTGCGAATCCTCTTCAAAAATTACATCGAGATTGAGTCTAGCTATATTGTGGCCCAAAGTCAGTCACATTCAATCAATCAATTGTATTCAGCCAACTGGCATTAAACATGGTGAACATAATATGTGAAAAATAAAGACAAAACGAAACAAACATAATGTATAATGTCGTTTAGTTAGAAAATATTGAAACTAACAAAACCATATCATATCTGGGAACCGGTGGTCATTACTATTAAGTCTCCTTATAGGCCTCCCAAACCAATAAATTGTGGTATTCATTACACAATTACAGGTTTTTAAATTCCATTGTGAATATTATTTAAAAGGAAAATTATTTTTTTGTGTATGCTGGAAAATTACCTCAAATTAGCATCACCCAAATAATTTCAGGTTTGTGAATTAGGTTCATTGGACAATTTCGTTATCAGTAATTTATTATTGTCGCCATTGTCACAGAAAACCCTTTTGTCGATATTTATTTTTACTTATATCGTTGTTCATGTTGCAACAAAACAATAAATACATGGCGAACTTTCAGACGAGAACTTTCTTCTGGAATCAATAAACGACCGAAAAATAGTTGATTTTCGCCGTTTCCAGTCGGAGTTTCTTTGCAATTTCCTGATTGTAGTTTCCTGTAGCATGTCAGTCTCGAGTTCGTTTACTCCGGGATAGTTTCTGGATCTTTCCGTTTCCGTCAGACTGGAGTTGAGATTAGAGAGTCGGGAGTTACAAGTTACAACCCTTCTCTGTTTTCTTCATTTTCCTCTCCATTTACTTCAATATCCTGTTCTTGATTGCGTTTTCTTTCCACATTGTTTTTTAAGGGTGGATATAATTCTATTGCTACTGCCCTTTTTATACTGGCTGACCAATTTATAAAAATGAAAACTTTGAAAGACAAAAAGACAATCCTGGGATAAAGATTTCGAGATTTTATTTTTGGAATTTTAGAATAAAAATAATCTAAAATTAAGTTTATTTTTCAGGTTCATTCCACCCTTTCACGAGAGCTGCAAACTATTGCAGTTGATCGTTACTTTCGATTGGAAAGTATACTACATTTTGGTACTTTGCGACATCGTTATACGTAAGTCCAAATCATCTTTATTTGCGTACATATAATTTTTTATGAATATGTTGTAAAAACATAAGCTTAAGTTTTGAAGACCATAAACTGTAATATATAATTTCTCAATTTCATAAATCGGGAAACACTCTCGTAGGTGTAATTGATGTACAACATAACTAGGAAGCTTCGCAAACGCTTTTTTAGTCGCGTTGATGGATGAGCTTTTTTAGTTTTTAGTTTGCGTGGGATATCTTTACTTTTGCAAGTGCTTTGCTTTGCTGTCTACGCATTCTAGATGATTGTTGTCAAGTTTCTATTGTACTTGTCAATTGTTATTATTTATCGTAAAAAACTTATATTAAAAGCTTTATTTCTATGGATTCTGGCTACCTTTTTCAACTTTTTCTTTCAAAAGGTACAACATCACCATAACCTTAATGTCCATGTATAATATAAACGTTGTAGCCCCACCCGTTTGGTCAGAATCGGCCCAAATGGCACGAAAATATCGCACAAAAAATCAAAAAACTTATATTAAAAGCTTTATTTTTATGGATTCTGGCTAACTTTCTCAACTTTTTCTTTCAAAAGGTACTACGTCATTATAACCTTAACGTCCATGTATAATATGAACGTTGTAGCCCCACCCGTTTGGTCAGAATTGGCCCAAATGGTACGAAAATATAGCACAAAAAATCGAAAAAAAATATTTCTTCGATTGTACCCAAAAACAATACACCTCTAAGTTCAGAGATTTCGAAGGTCCCCTCCAATTTTCATCAAGATCGGATATGCCGTTTGCCTGGTAGAGAGTTAACAAACAGACAAAAAAACAAACAAACAAACAAACAAAAAAACAAAGAAAAAAACACCCGAGCTAAATTTTTTGGGGGTCAGTGAAATTGAAGTCTTCGCTTCGCTCATCCAATTATAAATAAATCTGTTTTAAATCGCAGAAGGATTGAATTAACGATATTAAAATATAATTTTAAAGAGACGAAACATAATGTAAGAAGTCAAAATTAACAATGGTTTATCTATTGTTATTTTTATTATTATTTGATAAATAACTATGCAAATAAAATAAAAATAGATAAATGCTTAACCCCTAGGTATCTTACAAGCGTATAAAGTTTCTCATTGTATTTTCCAAAAGTAATTATTTTTCGACCAAAACAGTTCTTAAAAAATCGAAATATAAAAAGTTTGTATGTAGTTTTCTCCGTAAATATCTGTGTTTTCTTTTGTTTTTTTTTTAAATATTGACAGCATTTTTTAAATGTGGGAAAAAGGGATAAAACAAATCTCACAGAAATAGCCTGGATGTCACTACTATTGTTAGCACATTACATCATTTCATAAATTTGTATTCCAATTTATTTTAAGTGTCAAATTGACGGAATTTTTTAAATGTGGGAAAGAACAAATCGCAAGGCGGTGTAATTGGACGTCGCGATCGCCTCGTCGCCCTGGGGGGGGGGGGGGGGGGCACGTGGGAAGAGTGTGGTAATAAGATAAACACACAGCTCACTGACAGGTATTATATCTGACCTACTCAACCTGTGGATCATCTTTCGTTTCGACGAAACAACCTGACGAGTAAATTAACGTGTCAGACGTAGAAGTTTCTCACGCGCGTGTATACACTGTACGCATGCGTAAGAGACGACATATTATACACTCGACGGGCGGAGATTTCAGACGCCTAGAGATAACTGTGTAATGTAATATCACACATACACACTTTGTCGAACCTTAACACGAAAACCGAAACGGACACAATATTAGAAGAGTGTTGGATGACCTTACAATCAATAGAGTTAAGAATTAGTTGTTAGGTTAGATTGTGCCTCAATTTTCACCAAATACATCCATCCTTTTATTTCTCGATTTGGTTAGTCGGGAAACACTCCCGTAGGTATAATTGTTATTATTTACTACAATTCAGAAATTTAAAAAAAAAAATTGGGCGAATTTTTTTAATTTCTGAATTGTTGATGAGCGAAGCGAAGATTCCATTTCACTACACTGGAGAAAAAAATCCGGATTTTTTTCTGTTTGTATTATTGTGTCTGTTAGCACGATTTCGGCTAAACCGATAGTCCAATTGCGATGAAATTTTATGGAGGCCTTCGAAATCTCTGAACCAAAAACTGCCACGTTTTTGAGCGCAATCGAAAAATTATTTCTCATTAAAGCGAAGACTTCAATTTCACCGACCCCTCAAAGAATTTAGTTCATTTTTTTCTTTTTTTTCTGTCTGTTCGCGCTCTACCGGGCAAACGGCATATGCGATCTTGATGAAAATTGGAGGGGACCTTCGAAATCTTTGAACTTACACCTGCCACGTTTTTGGGTACAATCGAAGAAATATTTCTCATGAATATCGTACTTTTCCGATTTTTTTCGATTTTAAGTGCGATATTTTCGTGACATTAGGGCCGATTCTGACCAAACGGGTGGGGCTACAACGTTCATATTTTGCATGGACATTAATTGGCAATGGTGATGTATTGCTTTGTGAAAGAAAAAGTTGAAAAAGTTAGCCAGAATCCATAGAATAATGGTTTTTATATGAGTTATTTAGGTTTATAATAACAATTAACAAGTAACAATAGAAACTTGACAACAATCACCTACAATGCATTCAAAAAGCACTTGCAAAGGAAAAGTGGTCCTACGCAAACTAAAAACTTAGAAATAAACTCAACTGTTGAGTGCCCTAAAACAACACTAACTAATAATCAAGATACGTATATATTATTGATATGAAGTACCCCACATTTTAGTTTTGTTTTTTGATTTCATGTCTGTTTTTTCTCTCCCTTTTTTCCCCTAAAACCTAATTCTATTTTCTGTGAACTCGATATGTGTACATTGTAAACAGTACTGAAGTTTTGTAAAAGAGTAATAAAAAATAAAAATTGAATATTGAACAAATTCATAATCTAAAAGAACAACTGCCTCCAACCCCTAACTAGCATGATGCTCATGAGCCGAGAACTAAAAAATTTAATTTTAATTATTTATAATTAATTTTTTCTTTAGAGTGGTTTATATATGGTTTCACATATATTTATCGGGTTGAACTTCCTTTATTAAAATTAATTTTGACCTTGGTAATTTAACCTGTTATAGGTTGCAATATGCCCCTCTTCAGGTGAACTAGGTATGTTGCGGATAGGTCAAGGGGAAGGGAAGTCCGAGGGCTGTTTAAGAGGCTCAACGCCGAGGAAAACCTCGGGTTAATCCTTCAGTCAGGATTGCCGGTCTCGACGGGATTCGAACCCGGGTCCTCCCGAATCAGAGTCTAGCGCTTAGCGCTCGAGACAATAATGTCGTCAAATGTAGGTAATGAAACTCACTGCAGAATCACAGGTGCTACGTGTTCATGAAACTTACTGCAGAATCACATGAGCTACGTGTTCTGAATCGACGATCGTGAGTTCGATTGGATTTCGTGACAGTCTTTTATCCTTATCTATCACCACTAAACGTCTCAAATAGCATCATTACGCTGTGGATTATCTAATTAATGTTGGTAATAAATTCAACACTGGACATATTGTTAAAAGACAACAGTCTATTAATAGTCTGAAGATAATTCCTTCAACGTCTCTTGTAAAGTCGAATCTCTCAACGTCTGATCGTAAAACTGAATGGTGTGGTGAGGGAATCGCTTCAGTCGGTCGTAGTGTTATTAGGTGACGAAGTGTCATGTCCAGGAGTTTTATTAGGGCAGAGAGAGATAGGACACTGCCGCGTGGGCTGGCCTCCATTGCAGAACCTCACTGGTTAGATGCCCAGTCCAGCTTCATCTGTGTTGTCTTGTAGTACATAATTAGAAAAAAATATGAATTTATATATTTAATTATTTATTTAACGTCTAACCTTTCAGTTATAAAAAGTAAAAATGATTTACAAAGGAGGACAACTAAATAAAACTAATAAGAAAATAATGTTGGTAGTAAATTAAAATTGGTTATGAAACTAAATAATGAATCAAATATAAAAAAGAAGAAAGAAAGGGAAAAAGTAACGTAAGAAAAAAACTGAATTTCTCACTCAAATGTATACGAGGTTTGACAAAAATCAGGAAAATAGCATTTTGTTTTGTTTTGTAGTCCTTTCACTTTTAGTTTTAACAAAGCATTTGTTTTTACGTTTAGGCTTATTTCATGAGTTAAAATTTCGTGTTTTGTTTAGTTTTATTCAATACTCACTACTCAGCCCTAATAAGAAACTATTGTAAATAATAAAAAATATTAATTTTGTTTAACTGGGGAGACGATTGTAGCTTCTCTCCTCCCCTCTTTACTCCAGTTCCCGTCCTTGTCTAACAAGTAACAACATGTCGTTATTGAGAAAGCACGATAAGGTTGACTCTAGTCACTGTTTCTGACGAAGCAAATAGATAAATTATTAATTGTTTAATTTTAATTTTACGTAAACCTAAATGTTTTCCAGAATGTAATTCAAGCTGTGATTTACAAGGGGGGGGGGGGTCAATCCCCCCTAGATACGCCAAAATTAATCTCCAACACTTCCAACACACCTCACATCTACAACCGACAAACCATATTATGTTTTGTTTCACTTCCCAAAACACTCAAACCTTTTAACACTGTTTCGTCCAGGTTGTGTAGACGCCTGTACAAGGTAATGTGTGACGATGGGGCGTGTCCCCCGTCCAACAGTTAGCACCATGCATCTCGTCCGTAGACTAACTCGCCAAGGGCAGGGCGTCGCACGGTTAGCAAAGGCGTTAAACAATAAACCGTAAAGACATGCATGTCTAGGACTCCACGGATTTACATTTAATAGCACATTTTGCGCACCAGAAAACACACTGGAGATGAAAGGGGTATTGTTCGTGTGGTGTTGTTAGAGTTACGCCCTGTGGTTGCGACACCCCACGTCTTGTTGAACCAGCCATGTTGGTACTCTGACACTTGCGCCAAAATCGATCTAGGTACAAAGGAAAAAGTTTCGACTTTTTAGCATAGAGACAAAAGACGCTTGGAGAAGCATCACATAAATATAGCAAGGGGTAGGGTGTACCCGCAAAGTAAATAGCGATTAGCGAAGCTATCCAATCAACAGATTGTCAAAGAACTTAGCACTGAAACATTTTGGTGGGGGTGCCGACTGCCGAGTGTTAAAAATACTCTTTAGAAAGACTAGACCCGCAATCTGACCCCAATGATCACCAAAAACATTCTGTAGCATCCTTGTTGTCGTTGTGTGAACTAAAAACACCTTGTCAATCGAAGTCGTATTCGGATTTTATTTTATCTCTTCGTGAATATAGTTTTTATCAGATTTCAAAATGTGTCAAACGAACCGTACGTAGAACTACATAAAAATTTACTAGGATACATCATCTGGCTGGACACAACGAGTATAGATATCTATGAACTGAAAGAGTGAACTCCCTAAAGAAATATTTTAAAGAACTTACATCCCTTCCAAATTTTAAATGTCTGCACAGCTAGTTTTATTTTACCAATAATTTATATTTTCATTACACATTGTCTGTAATTTTTATATTGTACTTTGTAATTGTAACGTTAATTGATGTATAGGAACACTTCTTAAATTTATGTATTTTGTGTACCGTGTATTAATTTTGTCAGTTGGCTGAATAGTAAATAGCATTGAAACCTAGCTGTCCACTTGACTCCAATTAGCGCGGGTTTGTTCGGTGAGTATTATCCTCTCTGCTATGATTGTATTAGTTTCACGGGGAGTTTGGAAGTTCATCAGTCGTTAGTTTGTGAATGTAAACCGGAGGGGCTTCATTAAGACCTAGCAACTCACTCGGATGGAAATGCTGGATAAACGTTGTGATTGGCTGGAGTAAATATTGTGCTTGTGCTATTTGAAACATTGACTGCGCTGCTGGCCTTAATTTCACAGTAAGGTAACTCGCTTAAGTTACATTTGCAGCTTCTGTCTGAAACAGAATCCAAATTTGGATGGTAATATCTGTTTCTTTACGGTATAGTTTAATATTTGAAATGACTTATGTGCAACGAAGTTTGATAAGTAAAACAGGGTGCAAATCCTTCTTCAGAAAGTTGAATTCATAAAATGTGATGAGGAGGAGACGTCTTATAGCAACCCAACGGGGCACGTACAAAAAGAAATCTTGTAATAAATCATGTCCCTACAGTCTACACTGAAAAATCTATTCTTGTTAGTGGCTCTAAATACAATTTTACTATATATAATTATATATCAATATCTATAGCCCTATTTCCAACTTTGAAGTCTGGTATGAGGTGGGAGGGTACCACCAAATTCTTGCCCCCGGGGTTATCCATGCCTGACGCTTCTCCCACATCGTCTTTTACTTCCTCTGCATCATCTACTTCACTTTCTTCCTCTCCGCTGTCTTCTTCCTCAGAGACCTCCACCAGTTTTGCCATAATTTTCTTCCTTCCCAACATCTTTCCACCCTTACCCCCCCCCCCTTAACCCTTACCCAAGCTGTATTTCTCCTTTTCAAATCCATTGCTATATATATAACTTCTTCCCAACTCAGTCTAAGCTTCCCTCTTTTTCTCTGTTTCATGTACATATAATATAATATATTATTTTATTACTTTGCTCTCTACTCTTTATTACTGTTTACTGTGATAATGGTTTTACCTTTACGGGCTAACCTATAGGACTTCCATCTTTGTACTTACTCACATACAGATAGGCCTATACAGTTATACAGTACAATCAGCCCGAGTACGGGACTCCACTCAAGATATTGACAGAAAACTTCGAATATCCCCATCAATGACATCCCTTGTACTGTTGGTGGAGGTGCCGGGTTGTAACCATCCCCTATTTGGGTGGGGTTAGTCCGGTTCTTCTGAACCTCTAGGTCACCAAAAACAAATCTTATCACATCTATAAGCCACAGAAAAGTAGTTTATTTAGCTCATAGTTTACCAGTTACCTGATGATCCTACAATTACATAACTCTATCCATAAAACACCATAAAATAACACATCCCTTTAATTCCAATGAAACGAAAGGGCGGAGAATGATTAATTACCAACAGTTATTTTAGACACAATACTAAAAAATTAAATTTGAAAATTTTATTTTGAACACAAAATTACAATTTAAGTATTGTCTTCTCATATACTTTTTCGATATGCAGGTAAACTAGAATTGTTATTAATGTATTAATTTATTATTTAAACACATTGATGCATTTTTATAGGTTGCTAGAAAAGGGCATAGCCCCATTCACATTTAATGTTTAGTAACCTACTAAATACTAATACTACTACATTGCAATTAAATCAATTTGTGCTTGTGTCGTGTGGAATATCTCAGGGCAATATTGATCCTGTCTCTTTCTCAAACCTAGCTTAATTTTAATTGAATTCTCGCGTAATGTTCCTACTTCCATCTTACGTCTAGATTGCACCGCCCCGACTTGCAGCGTCACGGCCACCTCGACGCAATGATTACGTCACGATTGTTATTATTCTCCTCGTGGGAGTAACGAGATTTGCTCGGGCGATAGAGAGCGCATCCTAGATCACGCTTTTGCCCGTGGAGAGGTGTGAGTGGTGAGGGAGTAAGGCGTGCATCTGTTTTCGTCGAGGGGATCTTTAATTTATTTCTTTATTGCATTGTTCTGAAATAAATATGTTAAATCAAGGTCTAGAAACGCCTTTATTCTAACCATCTTCACCTTGACGCTGTGATAATAACTTACTTTCAGATTCATGAAAAGAAAATCATAAAACAAATCATTGTGTAGCGTTTCATTGCATTTAATCTTTCTCTTTACCCTTCTTCAAAACCTAGTACGGGATTTTTGTAAAAGATTTTATTCTTAAATTAGGCTGTCATAAAGCTTATTAATATCAATAGAATTGGAATTTAATATAACAGGTAAGATTAATATGCTAAATTAATAAAACTGAGTAAGAGACAAACCATAACAGTTCTTTCGCGCACTTAAAAACAAATTTGACTTGATTGGGCATCAAGATCATCAGATGATCGCTGTTTTCACGTAGCTATCTAAACTCATTTTGTTTATTTAGTTGTGTGTTGACTGTATGTATACAACAGAGTCTGATAATGGACTTCGATTGTGGTAGTACGATACAACCTAAACCGTCCGGAAGAATGGAATGAATTCCCGCCAAAGTCAGAAGTTTTTTAACTTCTGATTTGGACTTAAGTCCATCAGTTCTTGTCTTAGGAATTTGTAAACGGTAACTTTGGAGCCGTCCTAGCAACGAGGCACATAATAAATTTAAAGTTGTTCTGAATCGGCCTTGTTGATTCTGGCGTTGATCGCGGGTGTTCGCACTGTCCATACCACTAATTGCTATATTTCCTATTAAAAATATCGATCTTTGGTTGGTTATCGTTCACTCGTCGATTGCGTCGGGGCCTGCAGGGTTGGCTTGGTCACTTTGGTTTACTGTCCCCTACTGAAAATCAGTTGTGTGACTGAGTGGGTAGTACGGATTTATTTATTTATTTAAGGGGTAGTTCCCATTTGCATAAAAATTATGATATTTTACATAGATTTTAGTGTTTCATTTTTTTTGTTGAATTTCCCAAGCGTTTTCTCCCTTGCCTTTCCTGTAAATTTCACTTTCAATCGTTTTCGTTTTTTATCGTATTATACTTTTGGTAAAATTCTTAGTTTGACATTGTGGATAAGCTCTGAACCAACATTGAGAAACGCGCCAAAACTAAGTCGAAAACTGATTTAGAGTCGCAACGCAAGACGAAGACAAATGCGAGAAATAGTCCCCTCGGGCTGGCAACGACTTCAAGTCTCCACCTGCTGGATTATCTTCGCTAACTGCTTTGCTCTGCTCTGGCCAGGTGGCGTACGTGCGCGCGCATAAATAGCCACTTAGTCCTGCACGTGCATGAGGAGGAGAGAGGTTGGGGTTTACCAGGGAGGAACTCGGACATTTTTGGTTGTTACACCCCCCTTGAGCAGTGTTGGGTCAGAACTTTTTAAAAGTTCAGTTCACAGCTCAAATAATGAACTTTTAAAAAGATCAAGTTCTTTTATAACCTAAAATTTTGAAAAGTTCAAGTTCGTCTAAAATATGAACTAAGTTCTTTTAAAAGTTATTTTGTAAAAAAATCCCTATTTTATTAAAGGCTGGCGTAAAATGAAGAAAAACACGAGGAAAAACATTAGGGGTGTTCGAGTACCAAACTACTCGCGAGTTTGAGTCTTACGAAAGTGTTGAGCTGTCTTTGATCGTGTTGATGATTTGTACTACATTCTCGTCGACCAGCTTGTAAAATTGTGACAGATACTTAGGCCTACGATGGAACAACGATTTGTTATTGTTTTAAAGCGTCGACGGCGGCGAGTCGACGGCTGCTCGACGCACGGAAAGAACTTGGTTAATAAACTTTCTAACTTAAAGTTGTTCTCGAGTTCACTGAATATTCCCCCAAACAAAAATATGTTCACTGTAACGGTTTCTTTTTAAAGTTCCTTTCCAGCATGGCCTGAGTCAGATAGAGTTCTCATGATCATTACTAAGGTTTTTCGCATAGTTTTGTTTAGTGACTGGACACACGTTAATTATTTACAATGACACCAAAATTCTTATAATGATAACTGAATTGTATTTATAAACTTGCATATATTTCATTTCAGTCATGGACTGTCCAATGGTCATGGACATGAAATTCTTAATTTAAATCTGGGCAAATGATAGGTTTTTCAGTTTGACCACATTTTGTATTTTTTGTGTGTGAATTTAAAATTTAAATAAAAAAATCCTCATTTCAATGGGATGAATAATTGTACCTTTATTAGAAAAGATTGAAAATACACATCCGTAAAAAATGCGAAAAATGTGAAAATTTTGGTTTATCCTGGAAATGTAATATCATTGGATTGTGGCTGTTTTTTTAGATAATCAAAATGTAAAATATACAAAAATTCAGAAAATAAATAAATTTGAACTAAAATTGTAGCTACAGTTTAAAATCCAAAATTTGACCAGAATTCCTTAAAAATCATGCTAAAAAATATTGAAAAATATCAAAATTCTCGGGAAAAAAGTAGAGAAATGAATTGTTTGCTGAAAATGACCTAATTAAGACCAATTTAATTCGTGACTGAGAGGGTTAAATACACTGACACCATGGCTGCCCATTTAGAAATAGTAACTTAGTATTGAAACTTGTGTATGCTTATGCACCCAACCGCTTTCAGGGGAGTATCCCCGAATTTAATAAACATCGTTTACACCACAACCCATAAAAGATTAAATTGCATTAAAATGCATATTTAAATTTCTTAGTTTCCAGCTTGTGTTAAATTTTAGGACTGTGTATTTGTTGTTGCTTTTTATTGTGACATCGATTTGCAATTTGATATAGCAGTGAGCATTGTCAATTATTATTTTTTATTGGGGGGGGGGGGGGGGGGCAAGTGGGAACGACGGGGACACAACTATTGTGCACGGGGATATGGTATTTTCTGCTTTACTCTATTAATTTGTGATCTTTTTTTGATAAATCTATAAAGAAAATTATTAAAAACGGAAAATATGTTTTGTATCGCCATGAAAACGTGATTTTTCTATTCTTGTCGTCGTACATATGAGAGGTTTCCCTCGCGCTGCAGGTAAACACACAACTACCGACTACTACACACAAGTGCACATGCCCCACCTCTCAAGTGTCGGCCAGCACGTGGCTGTCTGTGAACGTGACTTTTATCAGGAAACTCGGGAGCTAAGTACTTCCGAGTTTAAAACAGATCGATAAGTTTCTTTGCTCAAGAAACAGGGTGATGAGAGGGAGAGAGGGAGGGAAGAGTTGGATACGTAGGTTGTGTTTGTGCTGGAACATTGGACTCTACTGGAAACAACATTCAAAATTGAGTACGACTGGACGAAGAACAAAATCTCAATCAAATAAGAATGGGAACACTACACGATTCGAGCCTAAAATGTGCGTTCGTACATTCGAAAAACGACTACAATTTTCAATCGATCGAGATAATTTTTTGTGCATATCGATACTGAGAAAGTTGATACCAATCCTCGTTAATGGCTTGTCTTGTAAATTTTGGATTCGTATGGTCACATCAAATTTTAAATATTCACCAAAAATTGCGATTTTGTGTGGACTTTGAGGTCTGGAACGAAAATATCAGTGACTTCGCTCGTCGATGGTGTCTGCCTGTGTCGACGTGCTAGCTGCGCTCGCTAGAGTTAGACTACCACCAATTACAGTTTTTTTCTTGATATCTCGAGAACGGTGCAAAATATTTATAATCTGGTCGCAAACAGCTTCGTGGTTTTGTTAGAACAATATAATACAAGAAAAAACACTCAAATATAATAATCGGTGCTGTTTGTATTTCAAATATGCATTAAATTAATTAAATATCAAATAAAATGCTTAAAGGGGCTATCGTCCCCATGTTATTGGGACCTAGCTCGAAAATATAAAATAATAAGTTTGACAATTTTTTTTTGGGGTCATGGTGGGCCTAATAATGTTTCTACTCATTTCTAAATTCATAATTAAAGTTAGCCCGAATGAAATATATTTTTTGAGTTTAGCGGGTGAATACCCCTTTAATTACCATCACATTATAATCTTTTTTCTTGCAGGCTATAGTCCTCACAAAACTACATAGCTGTCTGCAATCAGTTTTCCGATATTTTGCATCGTTCTCGAGATATAAGTAAAAACCGTTATTTCGAGTGGTTTTGATATTGGTGGTGGTTTTAACACGAAAATGAGGTAACAGACTTCAAATACTAATTTATTTACTTTGAATGTAATATGAATAGCCTAATCTATAAATGTAATCAATAATGTGTACTAAGTTGTCACGGCATCTTACCCACCCATACAATACTAATTCACCTGGAGAAGGACACACCAGGCAAAATGCCAGGATCCACCATCCAGTAGCACCACCGCATAAATATTAAATACGAGACTTAAGCCTAATATCAATCAAAATGGAAGACAGCTCTAGTGTACGTGCTCCTTGAAACAGACGTCAGCGTCTAGTCTCCTGAGATGGGAGTCCTAGAACTAAGAGATGAGGTTCTGATACTAATCTTCGCTCTGTACGAGTTAAACCTTAGGGATTGGAAAGCGAAGAAGAGAGCCAATGAAGTTGTGAACTGTCGAAGATGTCAAGATAGCTCTCGTTGCGAGAGAGCCAAGGGACTGAACTGTATAAGCGGAGAGAATAAAATTTATCTCGCAGACGGGCTCGTTAAATAAGAAGCGGAATAAAAGAGAGAGAGGATGGGGGATATCATATCTCATTTTTTGGTTTTACGTTTTTTATTATCACCAGAGAGATGTTATTTCAACGCCGAAATTTACACCGTTTAAATGAAATTATGAATAATTTTCACCTCCAATTCAACTCTTTTGGGCCAGCGGTTTAGCCGCGGTCGCTTAGCCGATTCCCACTCGAACACTTCGGGCGTGGTCAGGGAGAGAATGGGTAAACGCTCTGCCCTGAAACACACGTTTACCGCTGGTTAGAGCAGATGAAGGGTACAAGAGCTAGTGTTACGGCTTCGTTCTCCTCGACGTCTGCTCGGCAGTCCGGGTTAGTGGAGGAACCTATTTGACTGTTAAGGTTATACCGTCCTTTCGGAGGGGACGTAAATAGTCGTTGGTCCCCTTGGTACTTTTCGTAAAGAGTAGGCTACGTACCGGTACCGGGTTTTTCCCTCTTCCCTTCTATTCACCCTTCATCCTCATCTATCACCACTCATAGTCTCGAATAGCCAAAGTGCATTAATCAACTCATTTGAATTAAACCAAAACATATAAATCCTTGACAAGATTCCAGATCCAAAAAATACAAAAAAATCAGGAGGAAAAGAAACACCACTTTCAACGAAATGATAAACTATTTCCACAACTTGAAATATATATATGGATTGTTGTTTAACCATATATATATATATACGTCTATCCTATTCAGTTATAAAAACTGATTTACAATGAAGAACAATTTTACTGTTATAAGTTGACTATTGAAACAATTGTAGAGAATCAAAGATAATTTAACGAATTTCTGGAGGTATGTCCAAAATCTGTTGGTTGTATATATTTATATATCCCGAAATTGTTAATTTATCTTTGATTCTCTACAACTTGTTTCAATAGTCAAAAGTAAAATTGTTCTTCATTGTTAATCAGTTTTTATAACTGAATAGGATAGACGTAATAAATAAATAAATAAATAATAAATACATAAAGTAAATAAATACATGTCAAGACATTGCAGAAGGTGAATTGTGTGGGATATAGAGGAAAAGGCGAGTGTAAGGTTGCGATTTTTCTCTCGATACTTTTGGTAAAACTATTTTCCAGATTGTTATCTCCAATCATTGGTCTGGATAATCTAAAACTAACCCCACTCCCTTCAACGTTTAAAATATATTTCCAACGGTCCAAGATTATTGTCTCGATAGCTCTCGCTCAACAACAACAGCTGTTGACTGGCGAGTCGAGAACGTGCCTCTCAAAATGGTTTTCTTCGCCATTGACCATAAAGAGGTTCCTGGAGATGTCGAATGTTGGAACGTGCCTGGTCATATGATCAGCGTCACCTCTGGACAATAGACAGACCTTGATCTGGCATCTCCCGGCTTCCTCACGCTCCAAGACGCAGCTATAGGCTGTGCGCTCTAAGAGCATCACTCATGGTCGGTATAGTATCGGCGTGAACAACCCCGTGAGATACATGGACAATTATCACTGCTCAATAAGAAATACATAAATTCGTATTTAGAGTCTACCCAATGTCATATTACTGATTTTCAGTGGGGGACAGTAAACCTAAGCGACCAAGCCAACCCTGTAGGCCTCGACGCAATCGACGAGTGAGCGATAGCCAACCAAAGATCGATTTTGTTTTTAATGAGATCAAAGGTATGGACAGTGCGAACACCCGCGGAACAACGCCAGAATCAACTAGGCCGATTCAGATCAACAACTTTGAATTTATTATGTGCCTCGTTGCTAGAACGGCTCCAAAGTCACCGTTTACAAATTCATAAGCCAAGAAAACTGATGGACGTCTACACCAGAAGCTAAAATTCTCCTGCCTATAGCGGGAATAGAACTCTGGACCTTCTGCATTGGAAAGAGAGAGTCTACCACCACAAGACTAAAGAACCAAGAACATTCTGATTTTAATTAACTAATTTTTCGAATATATACCCACTTTCACAGAACTAATTTCGGTATTGTGGTTTCCGTTATGATCTACAGGTATAGGTCTTAGATCTAGATAAAAATTTGAGAGAACCTTTGAAATATTTTACCTTAAACGAGCCACGATTATTAGTACAGTCGAAGAAACATTTTTCATAAGAATCGTACTTTTACTATTTGTTTCTAATGATGCATGGAGATAGGTCAAATAAACTCATCCATCAACGACACTAAACACAGCAAAATGTTTTATTGTGGTATTATTAAATTAACCTCGTCGGCCCACACAGCAGAAACATCCAGCCGAAGCCATCACAGACGAGGTAGGCTCACTGGCAACTTCTCCGTTACAACGTTTTTAGTAATTACAAATTGTTAATTAACGTCAGGCCGGTCTTGTCGGTGTGTTAGTATAGAACCGTACCGAGCGTCAACTATCATTAGCAATCACAATGCAATTATGTGAATATTATTATGAAGAGTCATAATTTCGGTGCAGTGGTATCAGGAAGTATTTTGGCGACATTGCGTTGTTAGATTTGTGTGAAGATGTGAATTTCTTTGGTTGTATGCCGACACGTAGCCAATTATAGGACTGGTAATAACTAAAAATAAAATAATTTGCCACCTTCACAAGTTTCTACCGTTAAGTATAGTCGCACCGTGAACAAGTCGCAGTGTCTGTAATGAGACGCTCGAGTGTTTCACACTTAGCTAGAAAGAGTATTTCTTTACAATTAATCAAATACAATCTTCTTACTCCCCCTTCTGGGCCCGGGGTAGAATTGGCCCAGAGCATGGCTCTGCTAATCGTAAAAGGCGATTCAAGAGAAAAAGTCCACTTCGCAAACATCAGCTATAGTATGAAGGGTAGTATTTTACTCCCCGAAAATAGAGGCGAGCTCTGGCAATCGTCGTCGGGGACCTTGCCTTGCCCTCTTCCCTTGACGAACCCTCGACGACGATGACGACAATGAGCAATGACGACCTTGACGACGTGAGAACCCCCTTTCCTCCCCTTATCCGTGGCTGGTTCTGACCAGCATGGGGTCCTCCCCCCCCACCCCCACCCTCCTAGGTTAGAGTGGTGCATTATGACCAAACGGTTGTCGCGTCCTTAATCCAAATAAACCAAACAATGTTCTTACACTAGCCTACAAGTAAGAATAAAATAAAATGCAAAATCAAATTCAAAGTACCAATACAGTTAGTTATTTCGTATTTTATGCTTTCGCGGTCAGAAATATGTTTTAAAATTGGCATCAGGTTTTGATATACTTTTCTGTGCATCTAAAAAGATGGTCCACCCAGATTGGGCTGAAAAAGCAAAATATCGAAATAAATAATCGACTGCCATGAAGAATGCATAAATGTTTATTGTTCTGAAGACAGTAATAATAAATTAAAACATCGAAACTAAGTTTTGTGGTTTCCCACAATCCGAAAAGCAAAAAGTCTAAAAGAGAAACGAATTTACATTTTTATCCAAATAGTGAAAATAAACTAAAATGAAGTGTAAATGCAACTTTTATCTAGCACTATAAATTATTGAACACCCGGATTTTCTATATTATCATAAAACCCCTCCGTACGTGTGATACTGTTCTACCACAGTTACATATATCATGTGGGAATAAGTTACTTCCTAGAATAAAATTGATAGAATATAACCGAAGTTACATCCCTTAATCTCAGTTTGTATTACAAAAACGGCAACTCACCGAACATATGATTCACCCGTCGTGAATAATGTATTTGAACCTGCAGTACGGGTGGAAAAGGCAGACCCCCCCCCCCTCGCCACCGAGATTATTACAGACGTAAGTCGACGTACTAAGGCCCTGGATTAGAAGGCAGCGAGCGATCTTTATGATTCTGTGGGCTTCCCTTTAATCCACTCTTCTGGGATGGAGGCTAATTTATTCAAAGATGGACGAAAAGTCTTTTGTGCATCTCTCTCTCTCTCCCCCGTCATATAGCTAGCTACTGACTGTAATAAAATAGATAATGGCTACGTAAGCTTCGAGTTGTACGCTTGACTTGGAAGCCTAATTTAATCTTTATTAAGTGCGCAATCAAAATAGGAGGCCTCAAGAATTCCTAAGTTGAGGTATATATGGGCTTTGACTCGGACAGAGCATGACAAAGGTTTTACTCTGGGCAATATATATTACGTCTGGAATTTCAATTTGTCTCCTTCATTGTATAAAAAAAAAGAATTTTGAAAACTTTTTTTTCTGCAAGGTTGTTTATAGCTATTAGTTATTGATGACTAATTTTGGGATGGTTGTAATTTTAAAGTGTGGTGGGGGAAGGTGGAGGGGGTGAAATGTGGATATCAAGAGGACCCTAAGGAATAGTTATCCCATAAATAACGTTTTTGACCTGAGGTGACAGGGTGAAAAGTTTTAGTCCAAATAATGTGTCACATTTTCTCATTTACTTCGCCTATCTTCCTTCAGAAACGTGAAGGTTTGATTTGTGTTTTTTGGCACTCGGTTCAATCTAAATAAGTATATTTTTAAGAAGGGATCGAATTTAGAGCACTTTATTGTGTTTATGACTATATTTGTGCACAGTTTTACTTTTCATAAGGATAATTTTGGCATTTTAATTGACGTAATGCTCTTACGGTGATTGTGCCACCAAAAACTCAAATTCAGAAAAACAAAACCGTAGAATACTTTTCAGTAAGAATTGTCGGTGGCGCGTATCAAAACTTGGACTTCAGATTCGTGTCTGGCGCATAATATAGCATAGCTATAACTGTTGGTAAAAAATAAAATACTTCCCCCTTGCATTA
Organism: Sweltsa coloradensis; assembly: GCA_024449915.1. Taxonomy (NCBI): domain Eukaryota; kingdom Metazoa; phylum Arthropoda; class Insecta; order Plecoptera; family Chloroperlidae; genus Sweltsa; species Sweltsa coloradensis. Next base: position 84,962 of record JAMZAV010001326.1, read on the forward strand.
AACTCTTTGAGGGCGACTCGAAGTACACAATAATTAAGTCACAAGTACTATACTTGTACATGTTGTACAGCACGGGTAGTGAAGCCTCAAATAGGGAGCGAAGCTTACCGATATTATAAACGTAATTCTCTATTACTTGGTGGAGGTGCCGGGTCACAAAAACGTCGATCTTCTTCTTAAGATTTTTTTTATTTATTTTTTCATTCATCAGTTATATGACTGAGAGGGTAGACTCTAAATACGAATGTATTCATTTTAGTTATGTATGGAAGTCTAGCCTCAATGTCGTTTCAATCGAAGGTCATGTTCGGTTTTTATCGCGAGACGTGACACACACACACATATAGGGGAGCTTCGTTGCCTCATGTAAAGTTGATGATAAAACTTTCCTTGAAAAGAGTATACATTCTCCCCGTCGAAATGTGATTTGGTGAGCAGTGGATTAGAGTCAACTTTTATGGTCTATGAAATCCCCCAAGTGAATTATGTTTTACTCGTAAGGTGAGCTCAAGTCTTCTTCTTCTTCTTCTCCTCCGTGCACCCTGTGACGTCATACAGTCAGCCACGCATTCCGTCACTTGGATGATAATGGGATACGAAGAGGCTGACGAAATTAAATTTTGATTAACCAAGGGGGAGATTGGGGGAGATTGACTCATACTGATGGGGAAATGTCCCCAAGGGTGGGGGTTTATATGAGAGGGGTGCGGAACCCAATTTTCCGAGTGATTTCCGTGGACAATAACCGATATATAATGTGATTTTCAGTACATTCGATTTGTTGGTTTATCGTTTCCATGTAACAGTATTTTTTACGACATATTTCACATTTTTTCATTGTTTCTACGGTATATCTGCAGTGCCTTAGGTTTTTCCGAAGTTTCATTCAATTCACAGATGTAGAATAACTTTGTGTCAATTTCTATAACACATCTCTCTCTGTTATTTACGCACTTGCTTCGTTTCAATTATGCAATCGACTCATAATCTACCATTTTTCAATCTTGCAGTCATCCATAACAATAATTCAAAGTCAAATTCATTCCCATGAAGACGAATATTTGTGAATTCGAGTAAATTGGCTCAGCTTACAAATATACAACCCTCCTTTGACATATGTGGGAATCGATGAAGCTTTAGATACCATGTCAAAAACATCTTTAGTACAACATCTTGTTGTGAACACTACTTCCAAAATATTGCTGTTTGTTGACAATTTTTGGGGGGTAACGGAAGAATTTCAATAATTTATCCTTGCTTAAATTGATTTGCATAATAATTAATATCACATATAATCACAAGAATAATTTAGTTATGACAAGGGATACATATTATGTAGGTACCTGAGTTACGCGAATGTTTTAATGAATTTGCCTCACGTCAATCCAAAATCACGTATTATATCAACGATACATTTCCATTTATGTAATTTTAATTTTTTTTTTAAAGTGTGTCACAAGTAGAATAAAAATTTGGATATAAAACAACTGTTATATAAAATCGTTTCGATATCGTTTTCTTGACCAAATTATCGTGTGCGTTGTTGGTGAACGCGACTTGAAGCTTGACAGAAGGAAAGAAAGACTCTTACCGTGTTTTTGCAGCTCACTTTCTCAACTCGCTTGCCACAGCCCGATAGTGCAATCACAGTACACGCCCAGTATAAGTGGACTCAGGTATCACCGGCTTTGTTGACTTGTCTCGTTGTTTATTGGATGCGGAAGTTGCGGGTAATCGCGATTATTACATGCTCGACATTTAGCACGATCAGGGAAACAGTGATGGTGTTTGTCCGTACGCCGTGTGTTGCGCTGTGTGGACATCCGTTGTTTGGTAATGGTACACTACTTTGTTGTACAACCCTTTGATTAACGGTTGTGGGCTATGTGTAAATAACAAATATTTTACTTCAAATATAATTTATTTAATTTACTGTTTACTAACGTCATCCCGAACTGGAATCTGAACCCAATTTCAAATTTATATAAAACTACTAACATCAATAAACTTCAAAGCTTTCTGGATGTGGCTAAAGAGGGCCAAATATGCCCTGCCCCTACGGGCGGTAAATATCAATAAACATAATCAAAGCTTTCGTGTTTTATCAGACGTTTAGTTTAAAAACACTTTTTAACGGATATTTTCACTTTTTTTCGTTGCGCAATGTCCTGAAAACAGTCTTATACCGGTATAACAATATATATGATATGTATGTTTAATTTTAAGTTTTCGCGGGTATATGTTAAATAATTATTTCTGAATGGGGCTTTTCTCCGCGAATAATAACAAGGAGGTTCAAACTTACCCCTCCCTGCCCGACGTTTCGGAGAAGTCGGGCAGGGAGGGGTTAGTGTGAACCTCCTTGTTATTATTCGCGGAGAAAAGCCCCATTCAGAAATATATATATTTTTTTAAATATAAAAATGATATAATGGTATTATATATAATAAACACCATTTTGTCCATCTGCGCATGTGTCACGTCTAACGATAAAATCCAAACACGACGTCTGATTGACGAGTTTTTTTGTTGGAACATATACATAATGTTTTCAGTTACCCTGGGCTAGGGTGGCCTTCAGGAAGTTGTAATATTTCTCTACTCGGCATCTTCACCATTAGTGAAGCCTCGAACAAGTGTTGTCTTTGCACCCCTATTTAAACCCGGCACCTCCACCAACTGCGAAATTCTTCTTCTTCTTCTTCTTCTTCTTCTTCTTCTTCTTCGCCGCGGTCGCGGGTTCAAATCCCTTCGAGACCGACAATCCTGACCGAAGTTTTTTTCCGAGGTTTTCCTCAGTCGTTAATGCCAGCCCTCGGACATCCCTCCACAATAATTGTCCTATCTGCAACATACCTAGTTAGCCTAGTGGGCAGGCTTCCCACAAAAATTATTATAAAAATAACACAATACCTACATATAAATATATATATATATATATATATATTGGCTCCTCAAGTAATGACCAGTCCTGCCTCCTGCTGCAATAATAGTATGTTACTCATAGTAAAGCAGTGACTGTGAAATCTTTTTAACAAAATAAAACAGTTTAGCAAGATGAGTCGTTGTTGCCCGGACAAGTGTAAACAGTTAATCCGATGTTACCGATTGTGCACAACACCGCCATCAAATCAAATCTACAAACAGTGCGTGAAATCTCATAATCACCGCACTTTGCATAATTATCATTACGCGCATATTATTTTATTATTTGTTAGGGCATGACAACCACTTTCTGATCAGTCGTGGTATTTTATTTCGACCTATCATGGGATGGTAATTTAAATAAAAGTAAAATGTGAAGCTATTACTTTTATTGTGCATTAGTTGACTTTCATATAATTTTATGTCTTTACTTCACTATTGAAATAGAGCAAAACTAAGCCACGACATACACACGAAGCGAAAGTGCAACTACTTAAATCCCTGTAAAATGCACGATTTAATAATTTTAAATTATGATAATATTAATAATATGTAACATGAAATAAAAGGACTCGTCACAAAACAGTGAATGTAAGTTTGAAATGACAAAAAACAAAAATTAAAATATATATTAAAAAAGACTTACATTTCTCGTAGAGGCATTCGAGCATTTTTAATTTTAACATAATAGGTTTAGTCTTTAGTTAATTAATTAAAGCTGAAGAGATATATTAGAATAATATTCTTGTGCTGTTCTTCGATATTTGGTTCTTGTCATCCGTTGACTGAAGTGTTCCCGAACTTTTCCTCAGTAACAACTCATTAGACTAAGGCCAGGAACGTTCCTGGACATGCGGTTCTACCTTTAAATAATCTCACTAGATAATTTACTAGTACAAGTACAAAATAAAATTGTAACAATTTTTATTTTTCCCTAATAAAAATATCTCAGTTTTCGTTATTCCGAATCAGCAAAGGATAAAATTGATCATAATACCATTAAAAAAAAAAAAAAAGAGTAGAGTAAAGAACCTTTCTCAATGATAATACTAGTTTGTAGGCCTACAGTACAAGTACAAAATAAAACTGTAACAATTTTTATTTTTCACTGATAAAAATATTTCAGTTTTCATTATTCCGAATCAGCAAAGGATAAAATTGATCGTAATATGGCTCGTGAAACTAATTAACGTTTGCTTACTGGAAATTACGACCTTGGTTGCAGTATTGCACAAGTAATTAACTCGGTTAGTTTGTTTTTCATTCAGGGTCAATGAATTCAATTCAAGTTTCTGTATACCAGATTTTATTGTATACTAATTCGGAAGTCATTGTAAGTAGTTGTACCGAAATCGGTTGCGTATAAATTATAAATAATTATAGTTTTTAAAATAATTAATAATGAAAGGATATGCACTTGGCCTTCAAATGTAAACAGCATAGTGTTGCTATTAGACGTTGCCAGTTGGCTAGTATCTTCTAAAGTCACACTTGGGGGAAAAAACAACCAGTTGCTACCAAATATCGACATTTTCAAGATGATTTTATTATCATTTAATTATACAATTGAAGGGGGCGCTGAATAACGCCGAATGGAAGCGTGGGCCGGAAGAATGTTGGATATTCATTTTGTACCTAAAATATTAGCCCTGTGAAAATATTTGTGGTACAGCCAACGTTGTTTGACAATAAAAAGTGCCTGACAAAAAATTTATATCCAAAGTTTTTCCAGACGAGGTAAAAATTGCATTGTTGTAAACGAATATTTTGGTGGTCCATCAACATGTTTTTTACTTTTAATTGTTTTTGGAGAAATTGTATATCCAACATTCTTCAGGCCCACGGTTCATTTTATTTTTATTTTTTATTTTTTTGTATATATATTTTTTTAAGTCAAAATGTCAATATCTTATTAAATAAAATAAAGATTCTTTTTCAAAATGTGTAGTAGCTGTTGTCAACTAAATATAAGATATAAGAAAATTTATTTTAAACTTTATAAAAATCGTAAACATTCTAATATCCCACTTTAGTTGAGTATATTTGTGGCAGTAAATTGTTCACTGCTGAAACCGACGAAATTCTGTCAGCACTTTTAAAGAAACGCTAGATTCCTTCATTATCCTCTCAAAAGTCAAAATAGTAACTTTTTACATTTGGTTAAAAGTTCTTGATATTGGAATAGGAACGAGTTCCCTAAAAAACAAGTTTTTTTGGTAAGGGGATCAACCTTTAGGTCACAATGCGCCACTCTAGCCTAGTCCTAAGGGATGTGGGGAGAAAAGACACTGCTGGTCAGTGGTCAGAACCAGCCACGGGTAGGGGGAGAAAAGGGGGGATTCTCACGTCGTGGTCGTCATAGTCTCCGTCATTGTTCGTGTTGTCTTTGTCGAGGAGGTCGTCAAGGGAGTTCCCTAAAAAGAACGCGACTGTGGTTGTACTAGTAGCGGGCCAGTGTTTATCGCCCCCCCCCCCCCCCCCGGGAATTTACGTTTTCCCCCCCCGAGATGAAAAAATAACTAGAAGCACTGTAGTATTTAGTACAACTGGTACAGTATTTTTCAATATACGCCTATATTTAGCACATGATAATCATAAAATCAAAAAACCACATAAAAGTTGAGACACAATGTTTTTTGTTTCTCGTATCTACTGCACAAAAACTAGGCCTACATTATTTTGGTGTAGCAATTCAGCCCACAACTTTTTTTTTATAAACTGCACTAAACGCACTCTAAAAACCTGACGTTTCAATATTTTCGCCTGCGGCGCTATTGTTGGGGGCAAAGCCCCCCAACCCCCGGGATGAAAAGCCTGAATTCAACACTGGTTGTACATGTAGCCCAGCCGGCCGGCAAGCAAAGCGACACACTTCTCGGAACTCTGGGTGTTTGTGTATCTCGTCCTTGTATACCGTCTAACTTCCGTTGTGCGGGTGGTGGTCGTGAAGCTTAGCGCGACGACAGCGCGCTCTACCGGCGGCAACTTTCAAACACTCCGCCGCGCTCGCTTTCCAACCTTCATTCGTCAGTCTGCATTTGATGTGCGTCGAGTGTGGACGTGTTGCAACGTCGCTCTCACCTTATACCGCGTGTCAAATGTAGCACGAAGTATTATCAACGAGAACTTATCTGAAGAGTTAACTCTTCAGAATTTTGACATTTTAACGGGAATATTTTTGTTTAAAAATTTAATTCAAGAATAAAAACTGTGTCAAGAATTTTTTGTGATCGGAATAATTTAAAAATTTCGAAGTGAAATTTTAAGGGTGTGAAGTGGAAAACTAAGTGTTGCTAAAATTTAAATTCAAAGATTGTGCATCGAATTTTTTTGCCATTGATCTACTAATTACTGTGCATTATTGATAAACGGTGTCCGTTTACTTACATCCAAATTATCTCATTATCTGAGAATTGTTCTAGAAAAAACAAACACAAAATTTCCAAACTGTGTAGCCTATTTAAATTTAATTTCATGTGTATTATCGGGACATAAACGAGAGAAAAAACTAGATTCATGTCATTATAAAAACAGTGCTTATTAATAATTCGCCGTGTTTACGAATGACAAATTGAACGTTGCAACCATGGGCTTGTTTCTACATTGTGCGTGTGTCCTGTTGGCGGCCGTCTTATGTTCTTCGGAAATCACTTTCAAAAACGGCGGCTACGAGGGTATAGTCGTGTCGATCGGCGAGAATGTCCCAGGCTCGCGCTGCAGGACTATACTTGACAATCTAGAGGTAAGAAAAATAATTTAATTAAAATAATGCAAGAATTTTCTCTAAAATCAATCGTTATTGCTGTTTAAACGGCCCGGTTCTCATAAAAGTGCGTAAATTTGACAACGATTGGCAAAGTGCGTGTGTTGTTATCTTGAAACGCGTGACTCTTGACCTCTAAAAATGTAACATTCTTGGGTTTTAGAATTTCGAATTTCAAACGCGATTTCCGTGAAATTTTGTTACCCTATTTGCTTTTATTTTTACCTTACAATCCCCACATTCGCGGAATGTCTAAGAAAAACAGTTTAACACAAAATTAGTCCGTATTTCCGGTGGCGGGAATCGATTCAAACCTATTATTTTGTCTTGCGTTGTAGAAGCACCGGTAGAATGCTTTTCCATTTATTGACTATTTCATTTCCCGTTGTATTGTTTTGTTTGTTGTCTATTCTTAGGTGGATTATTGATCTTGCGGACGTTAATAAAACGTTGACTGTGGTACGTGGGGAATGAGGACGAAGGGAAGGGTTATGTGTGGAAAGTGGGAACAGTCATTTACTGTTGGGGAATGGGACAAGTTTTTTTTCTGCGATAATAACTATTGGACAATTGACAGGGGTTCAACTGAAGGCTTATGAGATGTACGGGATTTGGGACGAAGGGTTGTGTTTGGTAACTGTCTTTTGCTGTTGAGGAATGGGGACAAGTCTTTTTTCTGGTAGGGCGTATAACTAACAGTAACTTTTGGGGATTGGACAAGGGCTCGTTCGGCTGTCAAAGTTGCTGTTGGGGATTTGGGACTAAAGGGGCCCCACACACGCAAACATTTTCGTACAAGTTGCTTGCAAACATCGTGTTTGCAAGCATGCTTGCGTGTGTGGGGGGTCAGCGTGTTTGCAAGCAAGCTGCAGTTTTCAAATCGTTTTTATATTTTGACCGCGCTTGGCAGCATGCTTGCGTGCGTGGGGAGGTACGCAAACATCTCGTACGAGAAGAGGTCATTAGTCATGTCTTCAGGGTGAAGGTTTGTGCCACAACAATAGCGCACGCAAGTTTATGCTGGATATGAAGGAGACATTCTTTTTTGCGTGCTTCCGAACTCAAGAATGGCCTCTAATGAGGGTGTGCTATGGGTTGCCAGATGAACCCCCCCGCTGTGTCCATGCACATCGGTTTCATGTGTGGGGAGTAGCATGCTTGCAAACACGATGTTTGCAAGCAACTTGTACGAAATGTTTGCGTGTCTGGGGGCTGCTTAAGGATATGTCTGAAAAATAGCCGCGCCGTGTTGAGTCTGGCTTCTTTCTCCCCCTGGAAATGTAAATTGTTTGGCTAAGGTCGACGCGGAAGTGTAGTCTAGTCTGGAGAAATAAGTGCGAGGGAATGGAATGGGTTAGATCAAAGTGTTTGTCTGGGAAACGATAAACTCGTCAATCACCGGAGAGTTTGAAGTCTTGGAGAAGAGTTTCCTAGGGCGCCGGCTTGCGCGGCTGACAGTGACAGGGACAGGTTTGAGGAAGAGTTCCAACCGGCAGAATAGTGCGGGACAGTCGCCGATCGAAACTCACTTTACTGTCACTTATCCTACCTGGGACATTGAGACTAGGCATACGATTTAAATTGTAATTGAACGAACTAAATTTGACCCAACAATCGGATATTGTGGGGTGGGTAGGCCCCCCTGGGCCCTTGTCCATTTTGAGAAAATACTGTGTCGACTTAAAAACTATTATTCTGCCCAAGCGAAACTACAAATAAAAATAAAACGATGTTCACAAGTTTCTGATTGAAAAGATTTACAAAAAAAACGGATGTTGCGGTAATTTTTTTGGCCCTTTCCCATGTCCATTATGTGAAATGCGGTGGTAACTTCAAGGAAAACTTTGATTCTGTCCAAAAGAAACTAAATACGGTGGTCACAAGCTTGTATAGTGTGTTATGGCTATTGAAAGATTCTTGTGAACGAATGTTCCATTTCTTGTGTCGATATAAAAATAGTTGAAATTACAACCGTCAAATTTGTGTAATGATTAGACTTGTGAATAATTTTAAATACGTTTTTGGGCCTCCATTTACGTTATCATTTTCTTAACGTGTTCGTAATGTAACGTGATTATAAATTAAAATTATATCAATTGCATAATTGATTGATATTCGTTCTGGGGCGCTAAACAAGGTATATATTTAAATACATAGTTTCGGTGCCATGTATCGCCCTTGGCAAACTTATAATAATGATTATTGATGCGAAATTCGGACCTCCACAACACACCACACATACGTTAAATAAAAAAAGATAATAAATTCTAACATTCGCATGTTCGAAGTGATTAAAATGTTGTTTCTGTTTTGTAATTCAACATATTAATTTTCTCCAGACTATCGTAACTACCAAAATATCGTTTTCAAACGCAATAAAAACCCTTTTCTCCGAAATGTGGAAAATGATTGGGTGATTGTTGGTACATGATTGAGAAAAAAAAGTAACCGCCGACAGGAAATTGAACTTGAGCTAGCCTATAAGTAAGAGTAATTTGTAATTGTATATTTGTGACCGATCAAGTTTCCGGCCTAACGTACTAATTGTTTGCAGTTATTATCGAGCTTGACATGATATCAATAGTCAATATCACCATCACGAATGGAATATTGGAATTCGCGCCAAAGTTATCTGTATTCTTGCTAGGTAATAGATTTGTTTCGGTAAAAACTTGTTTGTTTTGAATTGTGTATTATGTTGTAGAGTTGAACACTAAAGAAAATTACCATAATACATCTATGGGTCTACCTAACTTGGAATAAAAATGTAGATATTCGAAAGCGCTTGGCATTGTCTCTTGGTCATAGGTCAGCAGTAAAAACAGATAGGTCGTAACTCGTAGGTTACCGATAGAGTAGGCAGCGGCTCTCAAACACTCAAGCTAGAGAGGTTGCACCGTTAGAGGTAGTTCGAAGCTCATCAGACCTTGCTTCTTTGATGGAGAAGGTCGTCGGTTCGATTCCTATCATGGAAATACTGAATTTGTTCCTACGGTTTTTCTCGGCCAAACGGTAAAATGTCAGATTGAAGATTGGATTTGCCAATAAAATGATCCTTTTCTCTAAACTATCGTAATTAAATCCATAATATAGCAAATTGTTCCTGGACATGTTTATTTCTCTGCAAATCACAACAGTAATTGGTGAGTTGCCCTGTAGTCAAATAAAGATCAAGTTGTTCATGGCCGCATTGTGTGATAAGTGTCCACTAGACCTATATTGTACGGTGTGTACTGTACTGTATATAAATCATAACGTTTCCCTGCACGCAAGCCATCAGAAGAGAAGGCCCAAGTAACTTCACGGAGTCACGCGACCCTGGCTATTTACGTCCCCTCATCCAGCCACTGGAATATCGACGTTCCTTACTTCTTGCCTTTTTACTTTCCAACCAACCATGGAAGATTTTGAGATTTTAAGAGGTTTAGCTTCTATGCCCTCAAGAGTCTATGCATAAGTGTTGCCAGAAAGGGAGACTATTTTTTATATCGTATTGTTAGGTGACGAGAGAATGAAAAAGACAGAAAGAGAGAGAAGAGAGAACCCAACGCACTCGCACAATAATGCGTCAACATTTAAAACCTAGGCCAAGGCAAGGGCGTCGCACTGGAATCTCATTATTTCAATTAATTTATTCTTTTGTTCTGTATAATTTTTTATTAATTATAATTTTAGACGCCGTCTGCGGTTTTTTGTTTTAATCTTTACTCTCTAATCTGGGTCTACTGACTGAAATGAATGCATCTTTGACTGTGATTATTTATGAGGCATTCATTGAAAAGATGCATAGAAACGCTGCTTGAAAAGTATTGGAAGGAGAGTGGAGGTAGGGCCTATAAGTAGATTTTATGACGTAGTTTATTCTTTTATAACTATGACCGTGAAGAGATTAATTAAAAGACGCAGTGGCCTCGTGTGGAAACCGAATGATTGTCAAGAAGAAACTTTTAGTAGGGCAAGTGAAGTCTGGGGGCTTAGTCTGCGTCACTCAAAATTAGCATCAATAGTCCGACCCGGCACCTCCACCAAAAACGAATTGTAGGCTATTCTTTTTCGGCGATCTGCTTCCCTCCCACATTTAGATTATCCCGTGCTCGTGATGTTTTAAATAGTTTTTTTTTTTACCAACAAACTGATTCGAAGTTGTAAAAATTCACACAATAATGCCTAAAATTCACAATTTTCTCTTCTCCTTTTCAAATTTAAATTATGACTTTCACAGTTAATCCATCATGTTTTTAATAATCATACCTAGCTCTGAGTCATTACTGTAATAACTAATAGCAGAAAAAACTCGTTTCCATAATTATTCTCTGAAATGGAGACGTTTGTGACGGTAAAAAATAGGGGAACCCTTTAACTTTAATTAGCCGCTAAACGTTTCTTGGTCCTCTGACTCAAAACCATGGGAAAGTGAAATACTCGAGAGAAGCCCAAGGTAGGTAAATACGTTTGTGATACATTGTTGTTTGTGTTGTGTGAGGTTTGGAGTCTCTCTCTCCCAGCAACAATGTTTATTCAGTGATTGCTTTGAGATGCTAAATGGTTAAACAATATCGTCGGTGGAAACTGGGCGTTGTCTTGTCGAGAGGTATAGGATGAGAGATACAGACAGGCTGACACCTTTCTAGTGTTTTAGTATCGGTTTTAGGTATAGAATGAGGTCGTGATTTTCAATGGCGTCGGTTGGATTTTCGTAATCTTACATTGATTTTGAATTCTGATATCGGTTTTGGTTCGAAGGTGGGCAATAAAGTTTGGATTTTTTTTTTTTATCTTGGGTGTCCTACATAACAGCTGTTGAATAGGAATACGAAGTCTAAAAACAAAATTATAAACACTCCTGTTTTATAAATATATTTTGTTCCATTTAGCTACAAATGAATTCGATATATTTCAATTTGAAATATTCTCTTGACTTCCTATAGTTACAATTTTTTCACTTGCTAGTACACATCTCCATCGATAAATAAATATTATAGCTGTAAAGTAAATAAATGTATTAAATAAAATAAAATAAATAATATTGTGGAAGTGTATAATATAGTCGGTCGGGTTGTGGAAGTTTTTAGATAAGGTCGAAGGTTACAATGCCAAAATATTATATACACGCTATTAAAATTTCGCTATTTCGGTAGTTTTGCATTTTTGTTGAAATTGTTCACTTTATGAGACAGTTTTTATTCGTAAATGTACGAATCGTGGGTAAACATCTGGATTCCTCTGCGCGGTTTAATCGTCCGTGAGTTATTTCTACGAGTCCGTGCAGAAGTTAACATGTAAACTTCACGTCAGGAGGGGGCAAAGTTTAGCAGGCCAACCAAGGTTTTGTGAGAAATATGGTGGAAAAAAACTATAGGCCTATAAGATGAACGACATAAAAATAATATCACGTTTAAATCTATTATTGTAAACGGTAATATAATTTTACGTTTTGTTACAAAAATATTTATATAATTTATATTTTGCAATGTATTGCAGCTGTTTTATAGTTAAATTTTAAATACAATTATGAAGGTGTACGCCTATTGTTGTATTATTTAAAACGATAATGTAACCACCAGCTTCTGTGTGGTGTGTTTATGTGTGTGTACTTGGCCAGAGTATAACGACAGGCCTAGAACCTAATTAAAATTTATTTTTCGTTATTATTATTAAAATATAATGCTGGACTATTATGCATCAGCTTACACAAAAGGCCTATTCCGGGTTATAATGTAATAAAGTAATGTAGGTCTAGTTGTTAATAGGTAGTATTCTGGAAACATGTATGGTATATATTCCTCTGAAATCAACTTTAAATTCTTGTAATTATACACATGGGTTTGTTTATTAGTTACAGTAGTAAGCTATGACTTTTAACTTGGTAAATTTAAGTTTAAGTTTACAGTCCTAGCTCTACACAGAATCGAGCTTCTAGCACCTAATCATTTCTCAATATCGCTTCGATTCTAAATTTTAGTTTGTTTATCCTATTTTACTCCATTGAAGTTTTCTCAATATACTTTTTAATACTTTTTTTCGCTGATTTCCCCAACGACTTGTTATTTATTAAGCCCATGCAAAATCTCATCAAATGTTCAATGCTCACAAATCGAAATCGCAAAATTCCACCTCCGGGCAACCGAATTGCCCACTCCCATTCCCGCCACATAATTTCTCAATTCTCCACAATCTAGGCTAGCATTTCATTCTCTATCCTCGAAAAGAATTAACCTTTATCAAAAATCAATTTCGCAATGCAACGGTAATACATTCATACGCGCATATTGTAATTCCATCAGTTATACAATACGCTAGAGCCTGTTCACCAGCGTGTCGGAGCTATCATTTCCCCTGCAGGAAAATAACATTACCCAAGTTTTCGCTTTAAAAAAACGTCTCGTGACCTAAATTTCGTGGATACGTAACCTCACAAATCGAATTAACTTCGACCTACCCATTGTTACTTCTCGCATTCCACACATTTAAATAAATTCCCGCTTCGGGATCCATGCAAGGAAGTACGATTTTCAGTCATGCCGCGTTAAAATGTTGTAAACTGTTTGTAGTGTGTTTTATGCATGTGGGCTAAACGTTGCCCAATACATGTTGATTATCAACAATCATAAACCCACAAGCTTGCATTGAAATCTAACGGTTACGTTAAAAGCATAGGTATTAGATTTTTTCCATAATCACCATTATTTGTTACAATCGTATACAATGGATGTAGCAACGTTTAGAAGGCGTTTATACCGGTACCAGTATCGTACGACCGTTCGCGAAGAGGTTGTCTGAAATATTCGTGCCAATGACCTTTGGCTTGACCCAGAGTCTTAGGCAAGGTCAGCTAGAGGTCAAGCTTAGGAACGGGTTAAGCTGAGAGGACTTGGGCGATAAAATGGAGACGTGGAAAACGGAAATGTTGAATTGTATGTAACGGAATTCTATAACATGACTTCTGACTGAAATGGGGGAAATGAAGTGGAATGGTGTGTTTGGGTCTTTGTGGCCCTCTGGGGATGGTGAAATTCAATTTTGTTTTTGGCCGGAGGAGTACTATTCCTTTCAACCCCCCCCCCCCCTTACCCCCTGGAGCAGACATCGAATCAACATCGGCTATTGGCTTTCTATTGTTTCTAGTTTTCTTTCTCCCATCTCGTAATTCATGTAGACCTGTCTACGGTACTCGTATTGTTTTATCGGGGAAAAATCTGTGCTCATCATAAAAATATTTTATCAATACTTGTTTTTACAGAATGTTTAACTTCATTTATCTAATTGAAATTCCGAAAAGGCGTATTTTACCAATAACAATCAAATTAAATCTCATTCCTACCTAATAATTCTACTTTTTCTTTTTTATCGAAGATTTCTACGCTACATTTTGTTTGACTATGAAATTAAAACAATATTTGTTTTGCAGAATGTTTAACTTAATTTATCTAATTGAAATTCCAAAAAGGCGGATTTTACCATTAACAATCAAATTAAATCTCATTCCTACCTACCTAATAATTCTTTTTTCCCTCTTTTTTTGAAGATTTGTATGCTACATTTGTTTTTGAAATTAAGTCAATACTTAAAAAACAAGTATATTGTTTTATTAATTATACAAAATGTAGTAAAAAATCATCGATACAATGTAGAAAATCTAAGGGAAAATGAATTATTACGTGAAAGGGAGGTATAATTTGAGTGTTATTTGGTAAATTCCGCCTTTTAAGAAACTCAATAAGTTAAATGAAGTCAAACAATTCTTGAAACAATCGGGAATTTCAAATAACAACAAAACTCGGAAACCATTAATTTATTATCGATGTTTCCCGCACAGCGTTGCTCAAAGTCTAATTTCACGAAATAGCCTTCTTTTCATCAACTAGAAATTGCAAAGAAGTCGAAAGAAAAACGATTATCCTCCCAAACACCTGTTTCACGCTGGTAATTGTTAACAATTTAAGAACATTTGTCGATTTAAACGATTTTTTAAGCACTCGTCAACCGAAGTTTTTGTCGAAAAAATAACGAAATAGTGCCGACGATTTTCTCCCATCCCATCTCGCAAACCCAATTCTGGTATATCCCTGGACACTCAAGAACCCTTCCAGTGTTGTCAGTGTCAAGTTGGTTCTGGAACCTTGTTCCTCATGGTTCTTTGGATGAGAGAACCTTATGGTCGTATAAATTAACCTCATGGTCGTATAAATTGTACAATGATTGGTGAAACAATGATGCTGATAATGGGGCGTGTGGGGCAAATGATAATCTACACATGAGGATTTGAGATTGTAAAAAATAAATATTCGCGCCTAGATCCAAAGAAGCCGGTAACTGCGTAAAGCTGATGTTAAATTAAATATAGAGAGGTGGTTTTAAATGCGTGACTCTACATTTATAGCATAGCTGCTCATTCACGTATAACCTGATGTAGGGAGTACCAACATTTTTGGCGAAGAGCTCCTCCTTTATCAACAAAACAGCCAGTTTGCAAAGTTTCGGTAATCTGTTAAACTCTGTTTTCATTCAACACTTACAATGATCACCCCCATGTAACATTTTAGCATCTTCTTGTAAATAGCTAAAAGTTCCCCCTAAAAGTCTCGACGAAAAGAGGACTTGGGGAAACTCGCAGCATCTCGCATTCTTTATAGTAGAACCTGTTGCATGTTTGCCGGAAAGATTCCAGGGGAATAAAGAGCCTCTTGAAGATCCAGCCCCCTCTCTAGGCGAGCTACACTTGTCCGTCCCAACTTCAAAGTCTTCAGTAATCCCTCAAAAAGATGATTTTGTAAGGCCAGTGACCCCCTAAGCCCTCACAAGTAAATAACAGTGCTTCGCATAAAAGCAGGATTATCTCGAACAAGAATGCGTACCACCTTGCTAGAATGTTTTTCAATTTTCAAGAAATATAGCTTTAATCAGGGTGCAAAGCTCTTCTAAAAGCTCCCCTTACTGTCCGTCTGTGCGTGTGTCTCGTCTCACGGTAAAACCGACGATCGATGTCCTTACATTTTCTTTTACATTGCCCTTCAACAAGGATGACACATAATGTTTTTGGTGACCCTGGGGGTCAGGGGTGAAGGGTTACCATAACTCAAACTTAACTTACAAAAACCCGGCACCTCCACCAACACCGAGATTATAGAACAACTGGATGAAGCATATTATTATTTTATTTAATTGTTTCTTCGACCTTTGTTTACTACCGCACCCATGCTTGTTTTGAACTTACAAATACTCATGCAAGAATATATGGCGTGAAAGGGAACGCGTTGTGGTCTTGATTATTATAATATTCATAATTGTGTAATGTTTGCATGTATGTTAATTGTTAATGCCTTTCCGCGCAACCTGCGTGGTTCTAATGCTTATGCTTGACATTCGTGCAGGTTGTAATTTGTCACAATATATATTTTTTTAACGAAAAGTACCGAAAAATTAGTGACTCATTAGTGTCAACTTATTATTTTTGTATTGTTGGTTCTTTTGGTGTCTTTTTTCTAGCAAACAAAATCCGTGTAAATTTTTTTAAAATTCGCATTCGTCTTTTTCGGGATCATTTTCACATTGGGTAATTTAATATTTTTTAATTACATAATATTTCATCAACGTTTTAATTATAAATTGAAACTAGTAGAACAGGTAAATTGATAGTTAATTGAAATTATTTGGACGTACACAGTTCTTAAAATATATATATATATATTTTAAATTGAAATTATTTGGACGTACTAGACGTAAATAATTTTATTTTAGAACAGTGTACGTCCAAATAATTTCAATTTAAAAACGTTTAATGTTTAGTAATTATTTAATTTAATTAATTAACTTTTCTATGAATGTCTATAGCTCTACTAGCGTATTTCAGTCCGTGTCGTTGGTCACAGTGACAGTGCGTGTTCGCCCACCGCGCGGCAGAGGTGAGAAAGTGTTAAATCTTCGCGCACATCAAAGGTTACTGACATTTTCCTCGTGGTCTTGTGAAAGATAAGTCGCTTACTCCTGAGCGCTGGCCGGCGGGTGGGCGACCAATTACGATGCTGCGAGAACAAAACGCCACATTCCACGCGAGGTCATTGTTAGACTAGATTCTCAACACCCCAATCTAATTTCTTCTACTCTGTAATTTACCTGCCCAGCGTAAAGGGTACAGAAATGAAATTGTCTTATTATTACACGATATTAAAATAATTATTTACCTAAAAAAAAGTACTTAATTTTGTATGTTTTCCTTTCTTTTTATTAACTACTTTTTTTTGCTTTTGTGGTGTCTCAAGCAATTTATTTTATGAGTTATTTTCCATAAAGCTCTCCATAATTAAATTAGGCTCATAACATTGTATACCATCGACCGTCAGTAAATCTTGGGGATCTAGTTGTATCCCTTGATTTACTTATGGTCGAGGGTGTAGAAGGATATACACCTTATGTTTGGGGCAAACTGTCATTTCTAATAGTGGGGTGGGACATAGGCACGTAGAAACTCTTTCGAGTGAGGGGTATAAGACGTTTTGCTTCCATATGGCCAAACACTGGACACATCTTGTATACTAAGTGAAATTAGTTTTCAGTTGTAGCCGTAGTGATGTATGTCGTGACTGGACGCCTAACATTGTGAACAGTGTGTGTGTGTGGAGGGGTTAGTCCCCCCCCCCCCTTTCGAATAAATGATGATAATAACTTCATTCTAGTATGTATAAGATAATCAAACATTTATGAAAAATTCTCTTCGAATTATGGTTTGAACGATGTTGATTCTTGATACACGCCTCCAATCCTGTTGGCAACAACTCACGTCCGTCAAGTAATCTCATGATGAGGCGCGTATGGTAAACGAGTGTCCCCTAGGCGTACACTAAACTGCTCTGTCTTGACCTGACTGACTAGGTTCACTTCCTGAACCTACCTTACCTACAACTACAAGACTTGTTCATTTGTGTAGACTTCGGTTCTGTGTTAATCATGAAATACATTTTCCCCCCTGAGAAATAGTATTATTTTTCATTATTTCAATGTGGAAAATTGAGGGATTTTATTCACTAACAAAAGAGGACATATAATCTTTTCGAATTAATTGAAAATTTCAATATTCTTTATTTTATGCAATTTTGATGAAAAACTATTTTTGCATCTCTGCTGTCTTTGCACCATTTTCTTAGAATGTAAACTATATTTCCCCATTTCCCAGCAAAAACGTTCAGGTTACCCTTACAGTATGGAATATATTTTGGTTTCAAATTAACATTCAGCTTGCATTAGCTCTAGTTACTAGAGCAATTTGCGCTTATGTAGTTCTCATTTTCCTCTTCATATTATGTTTCTTCTTCCGTGCTCTGCTGCATGCTTACAAAGTACCTCCATTTCTTCCTACACATCTTCTCAATTCTACCACCTCCCATACACCCCCCCCCCCCCCAATCTCATTATTTTTCTTGATTTGTTCTCTCTATCAATCTCCCACTTTTCTCTTATTCCTTACCATCCTCCCAAATCACACTATTAACTTAATAAATAGCTTAATGACGATAATTAATGTATGATGAGGACAGTTCATCGTGTGACAGTAAACCTAACGCGACAGAGTTGCAACAATTCCCAACCCCCTCTCCTAGTTCGTGTCAGCCTACGCCGTGTTCCATTCAATCCCACTGGGCCCATTCCATTTCATTTCAACTCCATCCATCGATTTGCATCCACTCCCACTGCCTTCTGTGTGTTCGAATCCACCGCCGCGGATGAACAATTCCACCGCCCTCTATTCTCCTCTCTTCTCCTCTCGTTTCCAGAGAATTACACTCGTTTCACTTTCGTTTCATTTCGAACACTTTTCGTGTAGGTATACTTTGTCTCACAGCAGGTTTCAGAAAACATGAGAAATAATTTTACGGTCCATAGACTTTAGGAAGCAAAGTTCTCCTATATACATCACTTTTCAGTCCGTCCGTCAGTGCATGTGTCACTTCTCACCATAGAACCCAAACATAACCTCCAAATTGACATACGTTTTTTCCTGTTGACCACCTTGCCCTTCAACAAGGATGATTCATAATGTTTTGTTGACCGTGGTTCAAGGGGTGAGGCTACACCATCCAAAATGAACCATTCTTTCAACTTGGTGGTACCCATATCAAGAGATTTCAATGCTGGAGAAATTTTATTTGGTTGAATCTTTTGATTTATTATTATACATTTGCTCCCAATTTGGGGACTTCCGTACTCGTTTTTATTTTACAATAACGCTATTCTTTAGTGCCTATTGACTGTTCAGCAGGGAAAAATCGCAAAACCATTTTTATACCCACAAAACTTTATTTAGTTTTTTTTGCGATTTTATTCCTACCACTCTCAACATTGCATTACATTGAAGTTAACACTCATACGTCTCTAAAGTCTAAATTTTATTTTTCTTACGAATACTTCTTCAAGAACTTACAATCGTGTCCAGTTTGATTTATCAGTGTTTCCAGTTCCTACTTAAATCTGCCGCCCTCTAGTTGAGCATTGTTCGTTCGACGGTGGCGTCGGCGCCTACAGGGTTGTCTTGGTCTGCTTAAATTGAATGTCCCTCACTCAAAATCAGTTTTTTGACTAAGTGAATACGATATTTTTTTAAAAAATTTACAAGTTGCTTTTTTTTAGTGCTTGAGCAATTGTGCATAGCGGCTTCTTCCTACACCTACCTGCCTCTTGCACCAAGCTACTTTGAGACGAACTATACCGCTCTCATAGCTTCAGATTTGCGTCGCGCCGCTCTGTTCTGGATCTTCTCGCGATTGTTCTCCGACCGCGGTGAGAAGCAACTTAACACTTTCCCTAGTGGCCAATTTAAGAACATGGCACATTTACACGCTCTGTGCGCGCGTGTTTTTTTTATATGTTCGCCGATTTAACCGTTCCAAACATCGTCTTAGTCTTACGTAAAGTGGAGTTCTCACTGGGTAGAATGTGTAAACATGACCACAAACAACTTAGAACTTCCCGCTTGTTCCTTCAGAAACGTGGAGAGCTTGACTGAGGAAATGGGACTGATTACGTAAAGCAGAAAGACAAGAATGTATGTGTGTTGTTTTTAGAGAGACAATCGACTAACGGGACAAAGGCGTATGGAATCTTTATGATTCCCCGTGTAATTTACTAATTCGCGAGTGTACTTTAGTTTTGAACCGGAGGATCTGGGTTCGAATTCCTGATAGGTCAAAACTGTGTTGTAATCTCTTCACTTATACGATGTCCTGTAGCAGGACCATCGAATCCTCGATATAAGCCTCATTGCATATTATATGAACTGGGACAAACAGCTTGCACGCTTCTCTTGAATTTCTGTCCATTCGTGCCAAAGTTCCAAATACTTTCATACAACTAAGTCCAACTCCCACAAAAAGTTTAGTCCTTTAATTGTGTCCCTAATGTCTACAAAGAACTATATTGGCAATTTGTCTCTCTTTTACTCCCCCACCGAACAAAAAAATACCGTCACAATTTCTGTTCCCGAAGTCGAAAAGAAAACACTTTCGAGAACCAATTTGTCGTCGTCCGTCATAATCCGAAGATGTCCGAAGTAACTTCGGGGAGTTAATTAATTTCTTATTTATCGTCCGTGTGGTTGGCGCTGGTCACGACTTACTTTCCATGATCATTACGGGGTGGAGGGGGGGGGGGGGAGGGACGACCGTTTCTGAACGTCGTGAGTCGAGTGGAGTCCTCGTGTGTGAGATTCAAGATAGGTTAGTTTGTTTTATGCTCGAGGTAAATATTTGCACTCGTCGGTCGCATCTGCTTAGTTAGACCCACTGCTGTGCGCACTTCAGTAAACCGAAAGTAGGCATTTAAAATTTAAAATCATATTATATACATAAAATTAACATTTTAATTTTGTTAAAAATTATACGTCTAAAATAAAGATTAATCATTTTTTGTGATGTGATCTTACCATATTGATAACAATATTTACTGAATTTGCATATTAAAAAATTCTAATCGGAATTTAATTTTATCAATGTTGGAACAGACCCATTTTTGCAATTTTGCTCGTCATGTTGACAGTATTTTGTTTATAAATGTTTATCGGAAAAAGATTGTATATAGCCTAATATAGAAGTTATTATAAAATAGTCAGTTTTTTCTAAATTACAATATTGCAATGTATAAACCTATTTATACTAAAAGTAAATTATGCTTAAAGATTATTATTGAATTAGGCATATTATATTCGCAACCTTGTCGTTCCAGGTTTTACCCCAACTTAGCAATATAACGTGTACACGATTCTTTATTTTGTAGAATTTGTAATGCAATTTTGTTTCTTATTAAGTTTGCATATGAATATTTATTTAGTTACTCACACAAAAGGTTTCAACTTGGACCGGTGGTGCAAATAAGCACGTTCCTCTTTAGCCTGCGACGATGTGATAGTTTGAAACTTGTCAGATTACGGTAAGACACCCACCCACCGTATTGTGTGAAGCAAGATCCCTAGTCAGTATCAGGAGTTGAGAACTAAGCAGGAGATATGTACAAGCATTAACCTCGAGTTAAGTTGCAGTGTCTCGGAAGTTTTGCCACAACTTATTGTTTAACCGAAACTTGGTCGTATGTCCCATACAACTACTACCAAAGAGCTTAACGGCAGGAGCTCCTGTATTTTATGACGTTTAATGTCAATTAGCAAATGAGCTTTTAATAATACCTAGGGTATTACATAATTTACAGTTGGCTTGATGCTTTGAGGGAGAAATCAGATACTAAACATACAGGGAATTGAAATCACAAACAAATATGACAATATCAACAAGTGCGGGCAACGGGCACGTTAGTAGCGAAACCCAAGAGAGGGAGCGAAGCTACTTAATTAATCAACAGATCGTCAAAGAAGAATACAAAATAAAATAGGGAATATACCTTAACTTTTTTAATCACTCCACTACATTAAGAACTTCAATCTGAATACGTTAATCATATTATTTATTATTTAAATAAAAATTTTATTTTATAAAAGTAAGCTGAAAGTTGCATCAATAATAATGGCGGGAAAAATGAGCCTCTACGTCACTATATGGTACTGATGCGAATCGGCCAATAAGGTGATGCCAAACAGTGATATTAACTTTCCAATCTAAGTATGTATTTAAGCCCATTGGTCAACAATGCTCTAGCTGAATCTTGACGTCACGTGCTGTTTGCGCGGGAAATAAAATACTACAAACTTTGAGCCTCAATAGAATTTAAAATATTTTCTTTAAATTGCTTTTAATTGCAGTATAATGGCGTTTTAAGTGGTTTTCTATCCATTTCTTACACCCACAATACAATACAATATTTGGACTTGGTGCATATTCCCTATTCACCGTGCGTCGAGTTTTTTGGTGGAGGCGCCGGGTTGACACGAAGCTAGCCCACAACAAAACAATAAATCTTCCTCGCTTGCTTATGCATTCTTTAATTGAGGTGGTGCAGAGCACATGAATTTTGAAACTTTCTTAGAAGCTCCAGCCTTTTACCTCGAGAGCCACCAAAAACATTTTATATGTCATCCTTATTGAAGGGCAATGGTAACAAAAAACGCATGACAATCGGGCGTCGTATTGTGTTTTTATCGTAAGACTTGGCACAATTATGCACAGGCAGACGACGTACAGAAAAGTGACTGAAGCTTTACTCCCTAAAATCTATAGCACAATACAATCATAAATACTCATTTCCATGTGATACTTATCAATCATCATTCTTCTTTATTTATTTTGATAATTTGATGATAGTAATTTGGTTTAACACGTTTAAAAAAGTGTTTCATGCATAACGTGAGTCTATGTGCCTTTCAAATCTGGTTATGTTATTTATTACTGCTTAGTGTACTGATACATACTGCTTACCTATGCTTTTTTTTAATTTTTAAAAAAAAACTCAATTTAAAACAATTAAAGGGGAAACCCTTTTCAAATCTGAATTAACCCGGTTTTAATTCATAATTTTTAAATTTAAAAAATTTATTGAAAAATAAAAATTTTAAAATTTTTGGGATTTTTTAAAAAGGGTTAAAAAGGGGGGGGGGAAAAAAAAAAAAAAAAAAAAAAAAAAAAAAAAGGGGGGAACAAAAAAATGGGCCCAACGGGGGGTTGAGGTTTTTTAAATATAAAAACTTGGAATTTTGGGCAAAAGGGAGCCAAAAAGTAAATTGAACTTTCCCCCTAAAATTTTTTAAGGCCCCAATTAAAATCAAAAAACCTTTTTCCAGGGAATCTTACTTCACTTCTTTTTCTTTAAATAAAAATAAAATTTGATTTTTGTTTTAAAATATTTTTTTAAAAATTTGTTTTTTTTGCATAAATGGCGTTTTAAATTTGTTTTTTTTCCATTTCGGTTAACCCACTTACCTTTGCCCTTCTATTCCCATTAACCGGGGGGCGGGGTTTTTTTGAAAGGGGGTTTGAAACAAGGGACCCCAAAAAAAAAACCCAAAATTCCCGGTTTTGGAAAATTGGGGGGGGGGGGGGGGAATTTAAACCTTTCTTAAATATTTTCCCTTTGGGCCAACAAAAACTTTTGTTTTTTGGGGCTTTGGGGGTTTTTGTTTTTTTCTAAATTTGGAAACCCAAAAGGGAGAGGTTGGGATTGAACGATTAAAAATAAAGCCCCAATTTATAAAAGTCAGGCCCCATTTGAAACTTAAATTCCATTTTTCAATTTTTTTGTAGGCCTGTAAAGGGGGTTTTCCGGTTTTTGGATCTATGGGGTAAACCCGGTTAATTTTAAAAATTTTAAAGGGTTGGGTTTCCCCTTTGGGGGAGGGGGGAAAAAGGGGGGGGGGGGAATTTTGCCCCCCAAAACGGGGTTTTTTTGGGGACACTGTAGAAAAAAGGGGATTGGGGATTTAAACCCCAAAAAACCCCTTTTTTTTAAAGTAATTTTAACCCTTTCACCCCCCCAAAATTGAAAAGGCTTAAAGGGTTTTCGTTGTTGGGAACTTTTGGGGTTCTCAACCCTTTTGGGGGGGGTTTTCCCCCCCACACTTTTTTAAAATTTCCCCCCCCTTTCCCTTCCCTTTTTCCCCCCCCCCTCCCCCCCCCCCCCCCCAATTTGTTTTCCCCCCCCTTAAACCCTCCCCCCCCCCCCCACCTTTTATTCCCCCCCCCCCCCCCCCCCCTACCCATTACTTTGATGTGAATTGGTCGCCCAACACTCGTATTTATATCTACTTTGCAGATTGAATTGGGTAATTATTCCGTGAAATGAAAAATGAAACGGGGATTTTTTTTTTCCCTCGAACTTTTAAAAATTTAAATTTGGTATAAAGGAGGAGTGTTTTTCCGTTTTCGTGCTTTTTACAAATTAACTCGGAACGAGAATTCAAAATTGAAATTCTGGAAACTTTTTAAGCTTCTGAACGTTTAAAAGGTATTTTAATTGGGAGATCCCTTGGCTCTGCTCTGCGCATAGTTGTAAAAGTGAACCTTTAAACCGAACAATCAATTTAACTTCCCTTTTTCGTGTTTGTCATCAAAATCAAAATAAAAAAACTCGAAAAAATTAAAAGTAATTTGATCTAAACATGGACACCCACACATACAAATCCCCCCCATACCCTCACCCTTTGTTGAACACAAAGTCTGTTCATGTTACTTTAGGGCCTTCATTTGTATATTTTCAACAATAAAAAGCAGTAGACACACTACTAAAAAGGGCGCCAAAAATTTTTTTTGGGGTCTTTTTCAAAAATACATTTTAAAACCCCTTCCCCGCCAATTGTCAAATTTTAAATTTTTTGGGAATATTTTCAGTCTGGAAAAGTGAAACTTTTTTTATGACAATTAAAAACATTTTTTTGATAAGCTTTGTTATTTAAATTTAAAAAAAACAAAAATTTTTTGGGGAAAAACATGTTTGGGCGGGAAACCTCATCAAATGGCCCCCGAAACATGGGAAAAAAACTGCCCCCAAAATAGTTACGCCCACTGGACGGGAAGTGTGTCCGATTAAACGCCCGGGCCCGTTTCCCCCCCCAGTTTCATTTAGCGTGAAATTGAATGCAAATTTGGGGCCAAAAACCCCGCTTTGATAAGCTTATGGGAAACCCCAAAGTAGCCGCCGGGGGAAGAAAATATCGGGGAATGGGGCCGACAAATCAGGGACGAAAAAGGGGGAAATCCCCCGGGGGCCGCGATGAGATTTTGAAATTTATCCCCAAAAATGCAAAATTTTTTTTTTTTATGGTTTAATTTTTGCAAATTTTCTTTTCGCTATGCTCAAAAACATGTGGCGTAGGGAAAGGGGTAATGGTTATGATTATGGCAGAGACGGAGCAAGCCTCATACAAACAAGTAACGAAACACATTTACTTTGAAGTTTCTTTGAAGAGACACTGTTCACATCATTCTTCTGTCCGCCCGTCTTCGCATGTATCACGTCTCACGATAAAAACCTGGCCCATACGTTTTATTTTTGGGTTTTCTTGCCCCTTTAACAAACACAAAACAGAATTTTTGACCCCTTTGGGGGCAGGGGGAGGGGGGGGGGGCCCCAGCCCCCCGCTCAAAAGGGGGTAGTTTTCGAACCCGGCACCTCCACCAAAAGTGATAAAAACTTGTAGATGTGTATCCTTCAAATTCGAAGATGCTTCGCTCCCAATTTTGGGTACTCCCTTTCCAGTCGTGTCAAACAACTTATTCCGAACCGCATCTTTAAAAAAAATTTAAAAAACAACAAAAAAAAATTTTTTAATGGAAGAAACCCTTTATGACATCTACATCCGTCCCCAAGGTTTTTTTCGAACAAAATTTGGGTTCGTTAAAATCGTTTTTGGACATTCCCTCAGAAGTCACACTCGGTCCCTCGTTAGTCACCTAAAACGGGGCAACTTTTCCTTGGAATCAAATTTCAAAAATAATTTCACAAAGACGACAAGAAATCTTCACGTCGTTTCACATATTATTGTGGGCGCCCTTTTCTCCCAAAAAATTTGTCCCCTGAATTCTATTCTTTCCCTACTTTTAAACGTCCCGTGGTGATGGATGATGATTGAACTGCGTACATGCGTGTTGGTTGCTTAATGCTTCGTCGCGTAATAAAAGCAATCTCCGACTTACCCCCCCCTCACCCTCCACCCCCACCCCCCCGGGGCTCGGGCCACGGGGGATTAATGTACCACCCCGTTTTCCCCGGCGTGTACCACCCCCCCTTAACACAATCCTATACACACTTCAATTATTATCGAGACCGTACGAATGCGTTTTAATAATTCAATTCACTTTAGACATTACAGTTGTAATATTAGTTTTAATAATTCAATACTCTACATTACAGAAGTAATATTAGTTGTTGTTTAAAGGGGGGTTCCCCTACAGCAAAACCTCATCTTGTCTCGCTTCAAACTTATTAAACTTAACGCTTTGTATGTTGCGGTGGGGTTACCCTAGCTTCTACTGGAGTCCGTAGATTTTCTAATTATTAAAATTTGTCATTTGAAACAGAATTCCTTGTAATTATTCAGAATTATTATACGAAATGTTTTGGGACGCGTTCGTCTGATTTTTATAACCTCTTTTTAGATTTTACTCAGTTACCAATCTTGCGACTAAAATTAGCAATATTTGTAATTTATCTTAGGATTCAATAATATGTTGGCCTAATAACGAATTGATTTATTGAGTCACTTTCTAAATAATGTTCTTGTGTCAATTACTTATAAATAGTAACAGATTTTGATTTAGTATTGAAACTAAAATTGTTCTCAATAAATTGAAATACATTCAAAATGAATCATTATTGAACCACTTAATGGTCGACTCGTTTCATACGAATACCGTTAAAAGTTCGTAAAACGTGACGCAATATAAAGTATTGAAATTGTTTCTGAACTTGGATTTTGATTCTGGTGAAATGCAAGTAAGGCTCGTGTTTGACCCGCCTTCAGACTGCGACGTGACCTAAGGTCTCGACTCTCGAGCGTCCATCAGCTGGCTAGCAGGTCGACCCTTCCGACCAATCACTGCCTCCTAGATGTTACAATAGATTTTGTATTTTATAACCTTGATTTTTTTAAAATTAATTTTAGACAAAAACAAAAAACGGATTCTCAGCAGATTTCGGTTTTTATATTTTCATTTTTATTATTCGATCTACTTATTCTATTTTTTAACGTAACAATTTTTTCGTGATTTTTAATTGTTTGTTTAACGTATTTCAAATTTTTAAATGGTGATAAATGTGTATTTCAATTGTTTACATTTTCATACTTGACTCTTGTGGATGGATGTTCCCTCGACCAGAAGTAAATAAAAGGCTGAGTTTTGTAGATACCTAGACTCCTTGATTTACTTATGGCTAATGGTGTACCTGGTGCCAGAGAGATAAGAAATAAATTGAAATATCTAGGAGGCAGTGCTTTTAGTGTTCAGAACTCCCGGGCCCCCTCGATATTACAAAATAGCTTTGAAAGAATGGAAAAAACCCCCAGGGGGCAGTGGTTCACAGACACCCACAAAACACACCCTTCTCGATATTACAACTAGCTTCATGGAGATAGCAAGTTTAAACATCTAGGAGGCAGTGCTTTTAGTATTCAGAACACTCACTGCCTCCTCGATATATCAATTAGATTCAAAAGGTAGATGGAAAATCTAGGGGGCAGTGGTTCAGACACCCACAACTCACTGCCTCCTCTATATTACAACTAGTTTCAAAATTAAAAGAGATGGCAAGTTGAAACATCTAGGAGCCTAGGAGGCAGTGCTTTGAGTTTTCAAACCTCTCACTGCCTCCTCGATTCAAAGAGATATCAAGTTGAAACATGTAGGAGGCAGTGATTCAGACAATCTCCCTCGCGATGTTTCTCATCAGGCTGATAGGCTGCGAGTGGATGGATGGATGGATGAGCTATTTGCCGGTTAGTTCGTGCAGAACTGTTATCGACTCCTAGACATCAGTTCGTCACGCTCTGTGAGCACGTGTTGCTCGAACACGAGCGCGGTGGTTGGTGTACCTGCAAGCTCTGGAGCATTGAACGAGTTGTACACTGTCTTACACGCAAGTTGGTATCACTGTGGGGTGGGGCTGGGGGGTCAGCACCCCTTGATTTTAACACGCCCGCTCCTAAACCACAACACAAGCCTCAGTATCTATTATTTTTTCTGGTCATTTTCTTTTCGAAATACACGTTTACATTTTGTCATTCCCTTTAAAATGTTTTGCTCTTTCTCATAAAATACATTTTTGTGCAACACTTAGTTTTGTTCTATTTTAGGAAAACGTTGAAGATGCTATGTTTAATGAAGAACAACACATCTTCAAAGGAATTTCTATAACGAAACAAATGTGTAGTTTTCCACAAAATGTTATATTGTTGATGACAAAAATCTCACAATTAAAGGTGTAACATATTATCATAATGAATATAGATTGATTATTGATCAGACAAAAAAGCATACAGTTTTAAAGGTAACATGCGATTAATTGTTGAGTAGAAAAAGGCAATAGAGAGCAAAATAAAACAAAACAAAAAACAAACAAAATAACAAACGAAATACTTTTTTGGTGGGGGGGTCAAATAAATTTTTGTACAGGCCTCCAAATCAGCACATCCTGGCCATACTATTGCCAACTGTTGGCACGTATAAAACCGGAACCAGAAACATATTTTTCTCACTTCTCACCATCACAACACTAACAATGAGATTGAGACATTCATTAATACTGGCAAGTCATTCATTGTTGATCCATAACCACGTTTGATTCTAGAAGATTAAATTAATTCAACAAAGAATATTCTTTGATGGTTGTTTTGTACTCGATGTTCTTTTGTTAAGAAAGTTGTTTTTCACGACCATCTAAAGGTGTAAATACGAGTTGAAGATGTCCATAGTTAAAACATAGAAGGCGTTGAAATGTTTAGAACAGTCGTTGCTACAAATAAAGTGTTCTATTAATGTGTTTTGTGTAACTACACTTATCATTTAAATTACTTCTTTAAGTGAGTGATCCATTAAGACAAGACGAATGCTGTCCTGTCGATAATCTACCTATTTAAATTAGGCTATTAAAGTCTGTAGACACGTATTTTTAATGCTTTACGCCTTCCTAAAAATGTTTAGCAGCTCATCTCTTTACTACAGTGACACAGAGCAAATGTAATAAACACAAGTTCAGTACAAACTTACTTATTGTTGTTTGCGTGTATACAAGTGTGCATTTGACATTTACACAAATACAGGGTCAACTAAAACTTTGTAATTCAAGAAACCTAATTTTACACTTTTAATAACTATAATGGGTATTGCCAAAAAAGGTCAAATTCGTTGGTCTTAGATGTGTTGTATAAAATGTTAAATATTCGGTGTCGATAATAATTATATTGAAAACTTGATGTTGTAAAATAGTTAAAAATAGTTCTTGGCTTCAACTTCTCAGGCATATTCTTTTCTCAGATGTAACTTCATATGTTGGACTTCCATAGCAGTATAAGACAACCAGTATATCCCCCTGTTTAAATATGCAAAGATTCTTGACATTTTAAGTACGCCATTTAAATCAGAAGTGTGGACACAGCACAACACAAGGGAACAATAACCCATGTGAGTGGATGTATATGCGTGGGCTTAGCTGTTAGCTTGGTGGCGAGAGCAAGCAGTTCTGTACGTGCTCTGCAAGACCCTCACACATACACAAGTTTCCCTAGATTAGAATGATAAATTATTGCAGTACGGGAGTAACAGCCAAAATTGTAAACCAGCTAACATTTAAGCTGGTTGGTGGGGGCTTCACTTGGCAGAAGATTGCCAGTAAATCTTGACCCTTCATCGCTTCCCGGTGCCAAAATGGAATTATCGCCTCTTTTAGTAGGGGACCGTCTCACTCTCATTCTAGCTAAGGGATAACCAATACGAGGGATAATTTATTTGAAGATAAATGTGTCGTTGGCAGTGACGACTTTATGTTTTTCGGTTATTGAGTGTGTAATTTAGTACCTTGGATTGAGTCCAGTATTGGTCATTCCCTCCCTACAACCATCACGTCTTATCAAATACAGAAGATTTAATTGCTTGTGTGGGTTTTCCACGAACATGATTATTTCAGGAACATAACTTATTCCCCCAATACGAATGATCTAAAGTATATTTCCCCATTGACCACTCACATAATTACAAATTGATTCCACTAGGGGAGGAAGTAATTTAATTTGTAATTGTAGAGGGTTACATCGGTTATCATATTATCGAATTGCATTATTTTTATTGGGTGAGCGTAGTGATCATAGCGAATGAAGCGCAAACTTTAATTTGACTACCCCGAGACCAGGTACTTCGATCATGATATAAACTTGAGGAAACCTTCGAAATCTCTCGACCTAGAAAGGTACACTTTGCAATCAAACACATTTTCTCATAAAAATAACACTTTTTCTAGAATTTCTTAAATGTAGGAATGCAGGAAGATAGGATAAATGCTCATCCTTCAACGCGATAGTTAAAAGAGTTCGCGAAACGGTCTTGTGTTTCTCATCTTTCATCAAGATCTCTCTGCTGTATAGTAGAACAAACATCCTATGTAAATCCTTGGGGAGTTCTTGCAAAGTAGGATCAATTCTTCTTGTTAAATGGGAGACACCCTCTTTGAGCTTCTCGGAAGTCGAGTCCTATAATGATTGTCTCTGAAGTTGATCTTTTTGTCGCTCAAAAGAGAAGATGACGTCCGGACGAATCGCAACATCCCTTGAACGGGGGAGGTTCGTGCAAGGGGGTAATGGGTGTGGGACGGGGGGAGGGGGGCATTATTCCGAAATCATTTAGATTGCTTGGTTTCTTAAGACGAAACTGCTCTAAAGAATTCTCCAAAACCACTATGCGAAAGTTGTACCTCTCTCTTGTTAGGCCTCATTTAGATTATGCTAGCTCTATTTGGAACCCATATCAAATCACCAAAATTCATAATGTAGAAAGGGTCCAACAGTGTTTCATAAAACATCAATGTATAAAAAGTAACATTCTGTATCATAGAGTAGATTATGCACAACTTTGTAAAGATGCTAACCTAATGACATTAGAAAACCGAAGGAACTATTCCGACATGGTTTACCTTTACAAAATTGTAAATAATTTAACAAACACTAGTTTAATTCTTGGCAAATTAAATTTTCATATACCTCCCAAACATACACGCCTTCACAAAACTTTTCAACCAGCCCTAAGTCATCTCGACCTCCATAAAAATTCATGCATCAACAGATTACAGCATTCTTTTAATATGTTAAAACCTCTTGAAGGAACAGACATTGATCTCTACTCTCAAAATATTTTTAAATTTAAATCTGTGATCACTCAAGCATTAGGATATTAACGTAATTTACTCACTAGCTTATTTCCATTAGTATCTTCTTTCATATAAAATTGTTCTTCTACTTTCTTTCAAGAATATCTCTAATTCATTTTTAATGTTAATAATTTTGATAGTTTCACATTTAAATTGATAATTTCACATGTTTAATGAGTTAAATGTATTATTTTGTGTTGTATATTTTAATGTCTATTAGTATGTTTTCTATCCATTAGATAATGCTATGATTTGCACTTGTGGAGTATTTGTACTCTGTTGTAATATGCATCTGATAAATAAATAAATTAGGTGATTAGTGCGACTCAGTGGAGGGTGAGAAACAGTCAGAGTTGCCTGAAGACATTTAGCTCGGTGTCGATCTGTCTCACTGCCTCATAGATCTCCTCGTAACTAGGAGTAGCGTCTAGGAGGCAGTGGTATCGCTATTCAAGGACTATTCTCTAGGGAAATGTAAGAAGAAAGTACCGAGTTGTTTTTCGTATTGTTAGGACTTGGGCTAGAGATGTGGCGAGACCTGATTCGAGAGGCTTCAGATCAATCCTCGCCTTTGTTAGTTTCGGATCGTTGTGCAGCATACTCTGGGAACACTCCTCAGGGAGTACCCAAATTAGGGAGCACAGATTCGTAATTGTCATCTTCCTTTGTTATCAGTTTTTTTAATCTGACTAGGATAAACGTCAAATAACTAACTAACTACCTAACTAAATAAATGAATAAGTTAATAATTCAACATATTGTCGAAGAAAACACAAATATAATATTTTTCGGCATTGAATTGGTGGAGGTGCCGGGTTCTGAACACACCCCTAACTCTACGTGGTCCTTGTTGAAGGGCACTGTCAATAAACCATGTCAATAGGAAGTCATGTTCGGTTTTTATCGTGAGACAAGACACGCATACAGACGGACAAACAGAAAAGTCATGCATAGGGGAGCAGATTTTACAGTTCAATGTACTATGTACTAGGAAAACGCTTAAGTCCCGCCGCGTTGTTGGATGAGCGTAATTGGTGCATTGAGCTGCCATGTGTTATGCGGATTTTCTGTTGTTCTGTGAAAAAATCATTACTAAGTTGAAGATTTTTTTTAAATTAAATAAAATTAAATTAAAAATTAACTTAAATTTTAAATTTTTTTAATTAATCAAAATTTTAAAAAAGGAAAAAATCGTAATATTGAAATTTTCTTAAGAAATAATTATTCGATTGCACACAAATTTTACACGAATATATTAATTCAAAAAATTAAGGTTCTGTGAAAAAATCATTAAAATCGGATAAAGCATGTAGGTGTTATAAACTGAAGAAATTTTTTAAAAATCGTAAAAAATCGTAAAATTGCGATTTTAATGAGAAATAATTTTTCGATTGCGCTCAAAAACGTGGCAGCTCTTGGTTCAGAGATTTCGAAGGCCTCCATAAAATTTCATCGCAATTGGAGTATCGGTTTAGCCGGAATCGTGCTAACAGACACACAATAATACAGAAAAAAAAAGAAAAAAAAAAAAACATTCCGGATTTTTTTCTCCAGTGTAGTGAAATGGAATCTTCGCTTCGCTCGCTACGCTCGCTACGCTCATCCAATGACAACGACCAGACGATTTCGTCGGTTTTTAGATCAAACGATTGAAGTTTCTTGAACTATTTGAAATTTACTTTTTGAAGTCATTAAACGGAGCAACGTTTTTCCGCTAAGAAGACTTTATATAGTTCAAAAGAATATTTTTGTCTACGTCAAACTTTAGCGTATACTTTACCCTTTTATAAACATGAACTGATCTGTGTACCAGGGGGTCTTGTTTCCTAATTACTCCTGCACCAGCACATATAATGGAATCTGTGATGGTAATATAATGTAATTAATTTGATAAAAAGTGATGAAGCAGAAACAGTTTCAGACTTGTTAGCGCAAAAAGACTCGCTTGCTTACGCGACGAACTTCTAAACTTTTTGCAAAGTATTGAGTGGCTTTTATAGAATCCACGCCCAGTCTAAAGTTACTCACCCAATTATCCGTTTTCAAGGCATGTTAACTTCAAAATTTATTGTTTGGTTATGCACTTTCAAACAAACGTTAGTCATAGGTTTTGCGAACTTTTTAGATTGTTCAATCGATGTCAACTTTCAATCAAAAACTTGTTTTAATTACTCTCAACATAAATATATGGATAACTTAAGTTCAAATTGGTTTACTTTGTTTGTGCTGTATTTTATCAACAGTGGGTATGATAATGGACCACCATGAACATGTTGAAAGTTTATTAATGTTTATAAATTCACTGTTCTGTAAGATTTTTTAAAATTGAAGCAATATTTCTGACTGACTGCTAAACAAAACAACGTATTTGCAATAATGAGATATATATATATTATATACATATTTAAAGACTAGTATATGGACGATTTTTCTTTAGAAAAAGGGTTCTACTTGTAAAGAATTGGTCAATTGAATACTAGCCAAAACAACACGTCAATTGTGATAAAATTATACAAAACTATGGTTATGTTCATTAATAAACTTTCAACATCATTAACCTGTTCCATTACGTTTTAAATTAAAATAAACAACAACCAAAAATTTAAAAAAAAATGTCCAGGATGTGAATATCTTAAAAATGCGAGGTGAGTGGTGACTTACCTAACGTAATATTACATTGAACTTGTTTGTTGTACACTTCTCTCTCTAATTGGTAATTATCTTTCTCTAACAACCCTTCTCTCTTGTTTCAGGTAAGTTGGGGTCTCCACAACCACGAAACCTCCCCTGGACTTCCATGTCAACCCGTAATCAATACCGTCTGCGGTGAGTTCGTAGGAGACAGACGTCGATAATCATTCACCAACAAAAACTAAACAATTCAAGTGTGTAGCTCGTTTCTGTATCATATGCCTTAACGATCACCATCATATATCACATTTCCAAGTTTTTTACTATATTTTCTTTCAATACTTACAATAAAAAGCCATCGTAAATATTGCGTGTGAGGATGTTACACTACATTAGGTTAAGAGTCTCTGTGTTGTTCATGTAAGCTTTAACAAATCCATTACCGAAAGTTCTTAGATATTCCGCTAGAAAGCGTTGTCGGCGCAGTAAAAACACTGGTGGTTTGGCGCGCTGTCAGCGAGATCTAGCGGGATGTTGACGAACTAGAGAAGACTAAGGGGTGAACATTAAACAAGGGAAGGCAACGCGAATGTAACTGTTTCAATGCCGTCAAACATCTTTGTACAAAAAAAACTCAATATATCGTCGTTTTTATTTATTGTTTGTTTTCTGTTATATACAACATATTTGCAGTAAATAACATAATATTGTGGGGAAAAGAAACATTTTATATGATATTGCCATGGATAAATAGCTTCTCATTTATTATATTTATAACAACGTTTTTCCTAATTTAGATGTTAGTTATTTTTGGTTTACAGAACACGAAGAAGGTAGTCGTAGGGTGAAGATGGAAAACCTTAAAGCAAATTTACAAACAATAAATGGAAGAAAGACATTAATTAAAATTAAATAACGACCTCTGCAAATGGAAACGTCTATACCAAACAATGTGTATAGCTTCAATAAATGGAATCGACTCTACTCGCCCTAACTCCTTGTCACAATGCTTTTCGATATTACTGTCGATCATTAAGGGAGACTCGGTTTTCTAGTCATGCGACGCAAGGGTTGAACATCGATAGTTGAGGGGTTGTGAAGGACTGGGGGTGGGGGGATTGATTTATGCACTTGCATAGGGGGGGGGGGAATGAATTCTTCCACGAAGCAACAAATGAACGTGCACGACAATGGCAGGTGCATACTTCACTAAGTGAATCTAGGGTGCTTTAAGCATTAAGTAATCCCCATATACGAGGCTTCCTACATAGAACACGTACCTGGATGAGCATGCATGACGTCATTGATAAGTGATGACTGGAGATACGTCAATTTGGCGTTTTAGAACCAACACAACGCCAAAAATAAACAAAACGGTTTTATAGATGTATTTTTGTGTTATTTAATTGAATTGTATTCATTAAAAATATGATTTTCTATTTGAATAATACGATCTCTTCCCATCTACCCCCCCCCCCCCACGCCCTATCTCATTTAGTGTTTTGACGGAAAGAATAAAATTGATGCTATAAAAGTAAAACACAAAATGTCTTCAAAATGGAAAAAATAAATGCTGTACATAGCCTATTCAAAATGAAACTGTTATTATTACGTACCGAGTGATGACTGATGACGGATGTAGTTCGGACTCAATGGGGCTGAACTAAGTTTATGCAACGAGGTTACCGTACTTCCCATATCTAGAAGGCGGTGGTTGGTGAATTACTTATGTTGGGCGGCGGTGGATGGAAGGAGGAACGTTACCTTTGAAAATATGCAAAGCGACGGTTTGTTAATCGCAAAATGGCGGTGACTTCATAAAAATAATTCTCCTTTGTCTGTCTTTGTAATGACTTGACTCACTGGTGCAAGGAGTATTTTTAATCCAACCTTTTCACCAACTCTTTGATTTTAAAATTTAACTTTTCAGAGAGTTTTGAAACCTCAAAATTAGAACCTTAGTTTTAATAAAAAATGTATTTTGTTTTGTAGCATTTGACAAATCGTGATCTTCCTGATTTTGCAACTATATAAATACTTCTTAAAGAATTTTCTTCTTTAGGTTCTGACAATCTTCTTGTAAGCCTACGTGTGAGCCAACTTGTATAATGTTGTCCTTGACATCATAGAATTTGTTTGATTACGTAACGAAATTACTTGAGCGGTTTTTGTCAATTACTAATAATCTATTATTAAAAAGTGTTTGTAGACAAAAACTCATTATTTCAACAACATTCACTAACTGATGGTCATATTCGTTAATGGTTATATCAGTATTTACCACATCGATTAAAGCTTTAAAAACAAATAAAATTTTTTTTGTATATTATTTTTGATGATCCAAAATCAAGCAAAAAATATTTTATAATATGTTACAGCATGTATTATGTAATCCGGTGCATTTTGTATTATGTGGATCTCTCTCTCTCTCTGCTCTTCCGACCGCATCGTGCCGTCAGGTTGAGTGGAACACAGAGATGCACTCATCAGGTGGATTATAGGATAGCGCGAGCGAGCTACCGTAGTCGACGAGCGTCAAAACTAATCTATTTCCAAAGGACGAAACACGGTAGACTACTCTCCGATAAGTACACGACAAAAACTCGCCGACAGATTTTTTTTTTTTTTTTTACTAATTCAACTTAACTTTTCAATCAGCCACTTCGGAGAATTTTTATGAATTCAATAAAAAAAACTTCACGCCGTGTCGAATTCTGTGCACCCGCCATTAACTCTCTCTTGTATCGATGTCGGTGACAGAGAGGAAACTTAAGGAGCTATTAGAGGAAAATGATACCGAGTCAAATACTTTTTGGATAACTCGACTGCCCGAGCGAAGTTCCACCGTTTTTCAATATACGAAGTAGAAGAATCCCCATTGGCTTAGTTTACTTGAATTGCTTGAAAAGCGGGCATTTGCGATAAACCTTTATAATAGTATTATTATTACATTTAAAAAAATGTTATTCGGTATGTATATAGTTGTTTTTTAGTGGCAAAATGTATGTACCGCCTCAGTTGATTGCAAAATCGCTACGACAATGTATTCATATTTCGGTAATTGTTTTTATTTGTTTAAATCGTTTTGGTCGATAGTTTTTTGTAATCTCGATTCTTCTCGGTGACAAACACTAATCACGTGGATATACTTCTGGTGAACTTGTTAATCAACATCACACCTGTTCCTACAGTCTAGTTAGCTCCAATAACGCCAGTATTTACTCTGTAGTAAACACGGTGAGCTATGCGCTCATTTCCTCTTCCGAGCTATTGTCATTGATGATACCGATCACTTGTAGGTTGATTGGAATCGATTGCTCGCGCTGTAAGCAGTACGGCTGGTCATTTACATGGCTCGCGCTGTAAGCAGTACGGCTGGTCATTTACATGGCTCGCGCTGTAAGCAGTACGGCTGGTCATTTACTTGCAGTGTATTCACCATGGGTAGTTCTCACAGAATCCTATTGTCCAAAGCCCATTGTTTCTACTTGAATGATGTTCTTAATCGTGTGCAGACATTCTACTTTACAATAATGAGATCTCTCTCTCTCTCTCTCTCTCTCTCTCTCTCTCTCTCTCTCTCTCTCTCTCTCTCTCTCTCTCTCTCTCTTCTCTACCCTCTCTACCCTCAATCTCTCTCTCTCTCAGATTCAAATATATTCCGTACAACACTCTCGCCCATCGCGAGAAATTCAAATCTCGGAATATTCGAGATTTCCGAGTTTTGCTCCCTATAACATGCTCGCCTGATTAAATCCCGTTTCTGTTCACAGCATACAGATTTAATATTAACTATCCGCGGGTGTAGGAAAGAAAGCAAATAAATCTAGAAAGTTAATAAAGAACTTTAAGGGAATATGGTTCATGTAATCGTTTCGTGTTTTATTACTTTCAGATAATCTTCAGGGGAAGTTTTTTAGTCCGCGTTTAATTCTGTTGGAACTTCAACGAAGTTAATTTAAAACTTGAGGACTAGCTTTATTTACTTATGGTTTTAAATTACTTCGTGGGGAAATATTATTAAAAGTTTTCTTATATTTATTTTAGTTCTTGAATTGTATAAAACATTTTTTTGAAAATAAGATAGCTGGATTTATTCCATTATTTTATCTAGCGAAACGTCTGTGTCGAATCACACTTCGATCCAGAATTTGGTTTATTTATTATTACAAATTCGATCAACATTTTTTTAAACCAAAACTATGAGCAACCATTAAAAGTCTATCCCTCTATAACTTGCATATTCAACAATAATTAATGGTCTCCCCCACTCCCATGATTATAACTCAGTATTCTAGTTAATTATGAAATCACCTCCTATACTAAATAGTTCACTTATTTCGACACACAATTAAAACCAAGTGTTATTGGGGGTTTGCTCTGTAACACGTACGGGATCGATAAGTCGACGAATTCGACTTAGTTCGATAAAGTCTCGGACTTAATTACAGAGTTAATGAATGGTGGCTGTGAGAATTTGTGTGGACTGGTTTAGCTGATAGGCTTCCTATTAATAATTAACTTTGTGTGTTGGAAAGTTGTAAATATTACACATGGCGCATTATAAATAGCTCTTCATTTAATTTCATTTTAAGTCATTGTTTCGTTTTGATGTCATTTTAATTGAAATCATTTTTAATACTACAATTATTTTGATCTTAAAACAATCTTTTGAACATTTATTTCACAAAACACCAAATAGAATATTGTTTCTTTGTACCTTCATTAGTACATTTTTGTTAATTTAATTGTAAAAATGAGTATTTTTTTTCAAGGAAAACAACATCCTTGAAAATACTATTGAGAAATTACTGCGAAACTTTAAATTAATACATTCTACGCATTGCAAAATTTCGCAACTGTTATTCATATTTTAGTAATGTTCATTCATATTATTACATAATTACTTTATTATATTAATGTTTTACCAGGAAATGATAAATTCAAACGTTTTGCTGCAAACGTATAAGTGCTGTATTTTCACACGATTTCACGTGTATGCTAGAGAAATGGTTATGTAACAGTTTTAAAAGATGTATTGAGGTAGAGTCGCAGTATCAGAGGTCACACAAGGTCAAAACGTGTCAGAAGATGCCTGACAATAGATACCTTTCCAATTTATTCCCATCTTTTCAATACAAACTCGCCTTCCCTCCCACCCATCCTCACAGTCACGGGCGGCGAATATTTGAAAGTTGAAGTGTCCCGTCTTCTTTTCGATTCCTTAACACGCGGCGGAAAAAGTTTGTATTTGCATATTTCGACGTTGGAGATGGATTTGGGTCGTCTTCGCGTTTTGTGAATTGTCGGCTGGAGTCGTTAGTGGATGTTATTCCATCGAGAGGTATAGTTGTGGGCATAAGATTGCATGGCTTCGCGACGGTTGGGGCTTGAAAGGAGGTTAATTTGGGTACAATAATGCACAACTATTTTAGTTTTTGTATTTGTAACAAAATTGTTTAGTTGAAAATTTTTAAAAAAAAAGTGCATCAAGTTATAACCATTGACGAAATCATATCCATATCCTCTAAAATATACATTTCGATCACTAACGTTGAGCGAACTCTATAAGATAACGTGATATCGCATGGTTGACTACCCGGTACGTAATACATTGCTGAATGATTTATTGCAACATCAAAACTTCAATCTAGATTCTAGGTCAATTCTAACCACCCACTATATCCATTTGCTAAATTTATTGCACATAAACCGAGTTTATAAATTCTATTTCGTTTTTGAAATTCTTTTTAAAATACGTTAACCACAAAATCCTAAATCATTTTAACAACGGTAAATCCAGCATAAAAGAAGAAAAGTGTAATCCCAATTATCGTTCTATGAAATACGTGTGGCACAACTCGAATGATTATTCTATAAAATAAAACAAACGAAAAAGTTTTTCGATTACAGAATCGCACCGAGAATAAAACATCTACTCGGTTAGGTTAATCGCTTTTCCAGTAGACACGCCCCTTTGCAAACCACAATACCGTGCGTCAACTTTTTCAACGCGAATATTTATTTTATTCTATCTAGTTCATTTACAATGGACCGTTAGTTTCATTTACGTTTTTTTATTTCATCTTCTGATCATCGTTTCCTCATCGACTGCACCCACCGTTCACCACCACTGCGTTCTATTATCTGCACAGTTATTTAAAAAAAATATTTACATCTAATAGGAATGTTTGAAATCGTGACCAAGACATTTTGTAACGAGACCTTGCAGATTTAGTTTCTCATCTGGACATGTTGGCCTAATGCAATAGCCGTGTAGCTTGGTTGTAGGTGGACCCATGATAATAACTTTCTTGGGATATCGTAAAAACATGAACGGGTAAAGAATGGGACCTTGAACAATTTTCACGCCTACACAATTTAACAGGCGGTGACCGCAGTGGCGTAGCAACAATTCCCGGGCCCCCCCGCGACTTGCGCGAAATAGCTGGGGTCTGGGGCGAAGCCCCAGCCGCCGGAGGCATTAACACCGTAGGTGAAAATTTTTTGGGCCCTACATTATGTTTGATGGCCTAAAACGCGATTTCGATGACATCCCTAATACATTTTTTTACTAAAAGGCTAAAACCATTATGTAATATTAATAATATCAACACCAATAATGATAATTTAAAACACCCCAGAAAATAGACATTTTTAAACTTGCATACATTACGTACACACACCAATCAACAAATCTAACGACAAGTGGGGTGGATTACTTGCATCAAATAATTACTTACCTACTTATGATAATACTGATGATGTTGATGATGTTGATTAAAATGGGTGTGAAGTCATTGTCATAGGATCACTTGTAGTGTGAATGAAATGTCAATAAACTAATAATTGCATGCCATCATCGAACATCCCTCTGTCAGACAACAGAAGGGTTGTCATGATTTATTAGTGTAATGACCGCGTTATATACTATGTGAATGAGATTTCTCTGAAAAGGCATTTTGTAAATATCCCCGTTCAAAAGAATCTGGAATTGGAATCTTACTAATACGACTCGTTCTTTATAAAATTAAAAAAAGATTGACAGAACTGACAGTAGTCGTGTCACAGATGATTGGCCATGTTCAACTCGGTGATTTGACAAAATTGTGCAAATTGTTTAGAGGTGTGCATTTTTGAAGTTAATGAATTCGTAAAATTGGTTATCACGGTTCATTCTACTCTTTTGTCAACTTGACTAATGCGTATTTTTTTTACAAAAGATGTAATTTTGGGGTTAAGTTCTGCGAGAGATTTTTTACTTCAAAATTCATTCGAAAGATGAAGGGGCCTTCGTAACGACAAGGGCCCCGAGGCCCCAGTCAGCCCAGGCCCCCCCGCAGTCGCGGGGGCTGCGGGCGGTAGCTACGCCACTGGGTGACCGGGTAGAAGTTTTCTAGGAATTTAAAGTGAGCAATTTGAAAGGTTCTTGAACGGGATGTGGTGTTTTAAAGAATGTATTTTTTATGTCGACGAATTGACTGAAACGAGGTTCGTTTCGAGCAAACAAAAATGACAATAACCTTTCAATACAAATTACTTTCTTATCTTGTATGTATTCATTTCTGTATTATTCTGATAAATTTCAAGCTCAGAAAATTTGCATAGTTCTTAATTTTTTTACAATGACTGTACCGTACATGACTAATTGGATCTACGAAAAAGAGTTTCAAATTTGTTTGCGCAACTTTTTTTTTCAATTAAGTAGAAAAAGTTTTATTAGGATGTACGATTTCCATAACCAAGCGCTAGAGACAAAACATACAAAACAAACCAACTAGAAACTAACTCAACCCGTAGACTTGGTGTCAAATTAAACTTCTCCACATTTTACAAAACTGTCGAGTTTCTGTAATATTGTTTTGATACAGTATTCCCCAACTTCGGCGAACCACTTTAATCTATCAGGAAGATTCTGACATGTGCAAATTTAGAGACTTGGCGCCGTCATACTAGCGATAGGCATTCTAAAATATTGCAAAAAGTCCGAGATGAAATTCACGGGTGTTTTACTTCTTGGGTTAGCTTCCCCATCGTCAATGAGGTTGGTGTAAAATAAAGTTTGGATGAGGTAATGTACAAAAGTACAAAACTCTCAAGCCCAAAACTGGCCTTTTGACTAAACAATCGCTAGCAAAAAGCCTTGAGCACAGATATGGCAGAAGGCAGTTATCTACTCAACGACTTATCAAATTAGATTCGCCAATCGTAGCCATGCTATTGTATTTGTTGCCCACCAGTCTCTCAAAGGTTGTCAAATAGCACCACCAGTATTTCTGAAACTCTTGTACATTCATGCTTGCATTCTCGCACCTTGCATTCATCTCACCATGGTACTACAATGCACAGCCGTATATATTCTCGAGTCCGTCAATATTGGACCGCCTTGTAGATTCTCGTACCCGACAACATTGCACCGCCTTGTAGATTCTCGTACCCGTCAACATTGCACCGCCTTGTAGATTCTCGAACCCGTCAACATTGCACCGCCTTGTAGATTCTCGAACCCGTCAACATTGCACCGTCTTGTAGATTCTCGAACCCGTCAACATTGCACCGCCTTGTAGATTCTCGAACCCGTCAACATTGCACCGTCTTGTAGATTACATTAGTCACCGCCTTCACTCACACGTGAACGCGCGTCGTTCCGCTTCCAACTCCAGACATGATATGTTTCTCTTGACCGGAACTCGCCTTGACTTCCCTCCGCGCGCTCTACCAAGACGTCAGATTGCCCTTTGATTTAAATAGTTGTATATATTATTATAATTTTTTTTAGCTTTAATTTCACGGGGTTGATCTAAACAAATAATAGGCCCGCTATATCAGTACGTTTACGGAATTGACTCATTGCTTCAATGAAGGGCATTTAATATTCAGTCGAGCCTGGTACCTTGTTTGGTGACGAGACTTCCGTAGAGGTCACTCAATCGAAAAATAAACGAACCGATATTATTATTAGAATTGAATAATAATAACGGCCTAGTCGAGTAAATTATGGTAATTGTAACCTTTTCGTAAGGTCAACGTACATACAAGAAACATCAATTTTCACAAATCTGATTTTCAGTTTATGATTCAATGGCGATTTTTGCGGCGATGTCGTTTTTTGAATTAAGTTAGATATTGATGATATCATTTGAATTTGAACTAAAACAACATTCAGTTATGTCAATTAGCATACCTTCTTTCTAAGTTCACCGTATAATATGAATTTCCGGTACCCAAATCAATATTGATTTTTTTTGTCGAATCGGCGAATTTCAATTTCGAAAAAAGTTTCGCTATGTTTTA
The DNA here is from genome assembly GCA_024449915.1 of Sweltsa coloradensis. Classification (NCBI taxonomy): domain Eukaryota; kingdom Metazoa; phylum Arthropoda; class Insecta; order Plecoptera; family Chloroperlidae; genus Sweltsa; species Sweltsa coloradensis. The sequence continues at coordinate 127,854 of JAMZAV010001326.1, forward strand.
GTGAATCTTACCAAAACAATTTTTTGTTTGTTATTAGGCCTAGGTATTTTGTTAGGCCGAAACGAATTCATAATAACGACCTTCAGCAAGTCAAAGCAGCCCAAAGGTACAATTTATTGAAGTTAGAACTCTTTTCATAATGGAAGAGAAGAGTTCAGGACAGTTGTTATTCTCGTAGACTTCGATTTCCTCCCTCGTCATCGCAAGAAAACATTTCGTCACAAAAGCAACTCCTTTCGCAATAATACTCCCACTGACCTTTTATCCGTCAACAGGATGATCGATGTCACCAAATTGCAATCACGATTGCTCATCGCTCAACGCCTAACAAAACAAAAAAGGAAATCGTCGTCCATCAGAGTGGCGCGGACTTGTCGAGATTATTCCGGCTTATTGATGGCGTTGTGTTGGTTGTTGTCACGGACGGAACGGACACAACCTGAGAATGTCTTTGCTCGTTGTGATACATAAATGTCAAGGATAAAAGCATTTCTCGTGTATAATTAGGATCATCCGTCTCCTCTTAGTCGGTCACGATTTTCACTCTACAAAGTTATTCGCGATTTGCGATCCGTTTCTGCTGATATGAGAAGAGACAATCGTTTGTCTTCTTCCACTCCTCTCTCTCTCTCTCTCTCTCTCTCTCTCTCTCTCTCTCTCTCTTCTTCCCTCTCTCTCCCCGATGAATTTAATCCGATTTGTTCGCCGCCCTATTCGCTTTTAAAAACCCATTATCTCCTCTTATGCCCGACTCGAAACTCGACCCTTTACAAGAATAACAACCAAGTCAATATATTTTCGTGTATACCTTTAAATCGAACCATCTAAACTCGTCTATAATTCAAGCTATTCAAGATCTGAGGATACCGCCATTCGTATATAGTTTCGCTCGAGATAGTTCTAGATAATTGGATTGATATTGAATGTTGAATCGTTATTTCTCTACCGTCTGTTTAAAATGTTATTAATTGGTTCCGATATAAATTTAGAACTTGTAGTATGTTTGCGATGCGATTGAAGATTGTAGTCTTGCGGAATATCTATCTGCCAGATGGTGTTGACTGAGCTAGGCCTTGGGCAGTCAAGTTCTGTAGTGTGTGAGCATAACCAACAGTACAGACTTACCTCATTATTACTTAAGATCCGGTATTTTTTTTTCAATTTTTTAGCATCTATATTTTTATTTCCACCAAAACCAGATAAATGTGATGTCTTTCTTGCACTTCTAACGGGAAATTATGCTGTATACGAACATTTCTATTTAATGTTTAGTCACTTAAGTTTAAGAATATATGCTTTAAAAAAAGTGGATATGGGAAAACCTTATTTGTAGTAGAATTAGAATTTTGTAACGTTTAAAAAAATGAGTTGACCGTTTTAGCATAAAAAATATTCTTGCTATACAAGCTCTTTCAAAAACTTAATATTTGCCAGTATAACCTGCACGTAAACCTACGTTTGTACCTTTCCTCGACATTTTTTTACATCCAAACATTGCATCGCTCCACTGTAGCTTTTTAAAAAATTTGGCGGAGCTCCGAATGATTCTTCTCGACGCTTGAAACAGCTGTGTCTCTTCTCTTGGCAGGATTCATATATGGTTTGCGCTCTGCTGCGGATTATAAATTTTTCGTGTTGTTCCTTATACATTTCTAGTAAAAAAAAAATATCACCAGTATAAACTAATTCAGGATTTCCCCTGAGTGAAATTGAACCCCAAAACTCTGAATCTGTCTTTCTACTCTATAACTAACTTTACCACATCTCCTTCAAAGCTAATCGGTGAATTTATGCTCGCGCTCTGCCCGGACGTTGTCGTTGTCGCCATCTTGAATTCATACATGCCACTGTAATATTGGCCGAGTGCCATCAGCCCATAATATACCCTTAGGGACAGAACTCCGGCCAAATCCAGGCTCTCAGAGTAAGGATCATTTATAAAGATGGTGGGTGATATTCTCTATATGTTTTTCCTGAAAGAGAAGTGAAATATATTTTATTCATTGAGTTAGAAGATGACGGACAAAATGGAGGCTTGCCAATCAGGTCGTGAGTATAATAATGGTAATAACTAGAGAAAAATGCGCATACACATTAATGAGTCGCTCATTACTTGGTGTAATTAAGTACAATTGCGTTTGTTTTCTTGGACAAGGGAATGAGAGGAATCTCAGAAAATCGCGAAGAAAAGAGAAAGTTGAAGGCTTTTTAATCAGGTTAGCGGAGGTTTAGCAAAATAATAGATGAAAACACAAGGCGTTCATTTTGTTTTTCCCCGTGGATTAATTAATTAAAACGTTCGGTTAGGCGGAAAGAATAGACGAGAGTTTTCCGAGATTAAATCCGTTTATCAGAGGGAAATTTGGCGGGAAATTTATCTGGTGGCGACGTTTTATGCATGCAATCATGAGCTAATGTGATTAAATTGTTATCATATCATATTTAAGGCATTCGCAGCCCTGAATAATAAAAACAAAACAAAATAAAAGTCAATAGTTACACAAACATTGACGCGTTGAATGATTAGTTGTTTACAAAATAATCGTAAAAGAGTGTATGTTATTTCTTATTTTATCTGTGTTGGTATGCTATTATGATTGGAAAGTCTGGACAATTAAACATACTTCGAAGTTGTAATCAGAACCTTCGAATGTATGTATCCTTCAGGGTACACATTTTATTCACAGTATTTGATAGTAGACCTTTATTGTTTTACTTTTAAAGTATTGATTTTTATTATCCTCCTAAATGTGTTTTTGTAATTATTAATAAACCTACGCAGTATTTATTGATGCCTTTCCTTCATTATCATTTACTTGTTTTAACAATAGGCCGTCAATCCGCCCGACTAAACATCCTAAGGGGCAATGCTGTACCTGCATCTATAAATAATTAATTATGCTGTCTTAAATAATAACCGACCTTTCTTCAAATCACGCAAATATAATGTATAAGCCGGTATAAGCCTTGAAAGTGTTTTAAAACTGTTTCAAATATATAACTGTCGTAATTAAAAAATAAACCTCTACGTTAAAAGGGTCATCCATAATTCATATTTGTTTTTTAAATGATAATTTATTAACTGTAACGTTGAAAATTAGCTTGAAAACCCTATGTAAAACCATCAATTTGCACTCTCCGCTCATTATAATTTAACACGACACTTCAATTACCATACGTAATTATTTCAATAATTGACAGAAAATAGAAATACGAAAATAGAATAAGAATATATCACTGTCTATTCTGTTTGGTCGGTTTTCTCTTCAAATTCCGTTAAGTTCTAAAATATGAATGAAAAAAGCAGATATATAGGAGACAACTTGCCGGCCCGTGCCCGAAGTAATGAATTAGTAATTATTGTTGCATTAAAATCTGAACTATTTCTTCTGGAATGTCATTCAAACAATTATTAAATAATGCTAAGTAGTTCGAATCACTTTACGTACACGTGAGATGGGTCTTAGAAAACATCTCAAGAATGTTCTAACCCTAAGGTCATGTCTGCTACCATGCACTCAGTAAATATTCCAACCCCACAAAACGAGATATGAATAAAATATGAAATGATTCATGTACTTTGACATCTTGAACGTCGATGACTCAAAATTTCAATTTCAAATTGTATTTTTGCTTCGTTTTCTAGACGTTGCCGTTTCGTGGTAAGATTACGCGAATATTCCGTACAGGGTTGCAATTTTCTCGTCGTATAATCTAAAACTCGTTTCTTTCTGGTCTGAGTTTTAATTGCGTCATTACAATAATTTATTATATAATCATTAATTAGTAGGTTAGGTCTACTAAAGTAATGAATGGATGAATTTCATACATCCTTAAAATCATGAGAAGTCACTTTCCTTTGTTAGAAATGCGCGCCTTGAATACATTTAATCATTGCTTTCAATGTATACGTGTCTCTTATATTCTTATAAGAATAGAAATATTTTATTTTTATACATTTAAATCCCCCAAGTCTGTGAATATTACGCATTGGGTCCGGATAAAAAAATCTCTGCTCTTGGTTTCACCGTGTAAAAATGAGACAATTTGGTTAATGACCAATTTGTTATTTAAATCTGATATTCGTTTATCTTCAACGCCAGATGCGGCTTCTTCCTTAAAGCGGTGTTAATTTAAGATTTCTCGCGCGATAACGCTATATACGAGAACCACTCGGGCCTGTAGCGTTTAGCTAGCGTACCCCGAGGCGTGGCGTGCGATGCGTTATAATATCCCAAACCCCAGAGAAGACCAGTAGTCACCACCTAACCCTAGATCTAACCACAGCACCACTAGTGCGTGTGTGTAGTGAAGTGTTGGCCGTTGTCGGTCTAAATTTGGTTTGGAAAGCCATTTAACAAGGTCGTTATTGATAGCTTGGGTTTATATCTTTTTACACCTTTGCGGTTATGATAATCGAAACCTGAGAGAAGAGACTGTTGAAGTTACAAAACTTTTTTAACTTATTAATTATAAATGGATGAGACTAAATAAAAATCATTGCATGCTTATACAGGACCCGAACGACGTTCCTTGGTTGGTTCTTTTATTTATTCATAGAACGACTATCATATTCAGTTATAGAAAATGTATTGGCATTACTCCCTTCCCCCTTCCCCTTTGCTCTTACCCCATGGCAGAAATCAGAACACATTTTAGACCATTCTCAAAATAGAGCTAGGATATTGTTTACTTTTTATCCAATTATCAGGTGTTACTGAGTTCTGCCTTGGGCGCTGAGAGAAACGACGATTTTCACTCTAAAGGCAGAACAAACAAATCAAACACACGAATTTACACAGCGCATTGTTGACATTAACAACCGATCGGACCTTCATTTTTGACATAGTGCGCTCAGCCTAGGGAGGAGTATGATTATCGGTTGGCAAAGGTTATTACGTATTATCTAGAACATTCAATGTAGTTAGTTATATTATATCATAAATTCATATAAGCAGTGAAAGATGGCAAATTATTGGCCAATTCCATCCAATACCAATGGCCAGCCATCTATCAATACAGATTTAATTTCCTACTGTTTATTGTTCTCTAAGAATATTTTTAACAGCAATTCTTACGAATTTTTAAACAACTTCCAATGCGTTATTTTGTTTAATACAGCGTATGTAATAAGTTTTGGCCCAGGCTTCCCGAAGAACAGTTAAGCTAGGAGATAGGGGGCTCCTTGTTGAACTGACCACCTCAATGATGTAACGTCCACCCTCGGGACAAACTGATGAGCTATAAACGCGGACCCTTGGGGAGTTTTCATTTTATATTTTCTCCTAGCCGAAATCTCGTCAACAAAACACGTCCATAAAGATTACGTTACGAGATGCATACATGGTCTGCAACCCATACAGTTTTAGATGAATTTTGTGCATTTTGTGAGTATAGCCATAGGAATAGCGCTATTCTCGTATAAAATAATCGTCGATCCGCCATTTTGGAAAACAAAAATTTACGGAAAATTGGAAAAATGTAATTTTATCTCAGCACTAAAATTTGAATTTAAAACGTGAGGTTAAACATTAAAGTCTTTCAAACAGACTATTTTGAAATGTTCATAGTGTTATTGTTGGTGTTATATCCGCTCCAAAACACTAAGGTTTTATAAATTAAATACGTAAATTAAATAGATTCGTATTTTTTAGATTCTACCCATGCACTCGGTCACAGATCGAACCAAACCAACTCTGTTAGGGGAGACGTTGTTTAGGGGACTCTTCTTTTTTGCGAATTGTTTTATGGTTAAACTATTGTTATCCTCAACTAATTTTGGGCAAATCTGATCATACATCTGGAATATTAGATTCAGCAATGTGGTACAATTGGTGTCATTTCAATCGAATGAAGAATTTGTTCAATCAAATGAATTCAGCAAAAAAGGTACTTAAATACGTAAAGTTGATGACGCGAGCTTCAAGGCTCGTTGGTCTTTTGTGTGGCTCGTTGGTCTTGTTGTTAGCGTATCTGCTTCCAATGCAGAAGGTCCAGGGTTCGATTCCCGCTAAAGTCAGAAGTTTTTTAACTTCTGATTTGGACTTAAGTTCATCAGTTCTTGTCTTAAGAGTTTGTAAACGGTGACTTTGGAGCCGTCCTAGCAACGAAGCACATAATAAATTTCAAAGTTGTTCTGAATCGGCCTTGTTGATTCTGGCGTTGATTCGCGGGTGTTCGCACTGTCCATACCACTGATTGCTATATTTCCTATTAAAATATCGATCTTTGGTTGGTTATCGCTCACTCGTCGATTGCGTCGGGGCCTGCAGGGTTGGCTTGGTCGCTTTGATTTAAAGTCCCCCACTGAAAATCAGTTATATAACTGAGTGGGCAGACTCTAAATAAAATTTATTTATTTATTTATTTTATTACACACAAACATTGGTAATTGATTTCTCCCCAGTGATGAGTGTGAAACGGAAAGGCTGGTGTTATCGCCCACGTCCATGCATTAACCATGAGTTTCAGGTCTTCAGCCGGAACACCAGCCACATCACATCACGGGCACGAGCTTGAGGTCGGACAGTTTAGACTTACACTTCTGAGGCATCTCCGCTCACCTGATACTTTAGACGTGGCCAGCAGGCAGTACATAAAGAAACATATGGCATACATAAAGAAGCCAACCATACGTAACCTAACTCACATCCTCTAAAACTAAAACCAAGGCTACCTATCTCACTCACTCATCTTTTGTTTGGTGTGTTAAAGTTAATTGACTATATTTTTACATGCTGTGTTTTCACTCATTAAATTTTTACGTTTTTTTTCTCTCTCTCTTCGAGATTCTGGTGATGAAATGAATTTTATATTTATTATAATATTCTGTTTGTTGGAAAGGAATTATTACTTGTCCACAGTGGAAAACAGTTGAAGTAGTAAATAGTTTGACGCAATTAAATTTGAAATATATGACAGGGATTTCTGAAAGCACAGCAGGCCTGGGTATAGTACGCAGCAGCTAGGCTAGAATACGCCCAAGTAGCCAAAACAAACATTAAGCTGTGTTAGTGCCAATTATCAGTGGAAACAAGTATTAAATTGAATTATATTTACATTTAAAAAATAGATTTATCTACAGATGGTTTAGCTCGTTGGCAATTATCAAAATTATCTAAAGTGGTTTTTATATTAATGATTATCGTTGATAATTATTAATATAGACTAATTAGTAAAATAATTGTTTCATTATAATACATCCTGAAATTTATTCGCGTTCATTTAAATAGCTATCTGTCTGACCATCAAGTTTAGTGTACCGTTTGATGTTTAATGAAATTAATATATTGATTCAACAAGTACATTTAGGCCTGTAATGGAACACACACTCGTAGTGTCTCACCCCTCTCGCCTAGGAGAGGTACCACCCCTGCAACACATGTGGGAGGTTGGTGAGGGTAGGTAGAGAGAAGGGACGGAGTCGAGTTCGGGCGGCCTTCGGGCATCTTGTCTTATGTATTGTGCAAGTGTTTATTCCGTGTGTTTTGTGTTTTACAATAAAGCTTGTCAAATTGGATTCCAAAGTTATTAGTGTATAGTGTGTATACTCTGGTTATCCCACAGGCCTTACAAAATACACGTCAGAATATATGAGAAATATAATATAGTAAAATTCTGTTTCCTTTAATTTGGTCCCGGTTCAACTTAAGTTTTGCTCAAACTCTGACAGCGCTTACCCAATTATTGAATAAATGCATATTAAACCAGTTATACGAGTTATATTTAACGAACAGCTCTGATATTCATTGTTAATGTAGCCTCTACATTCCTCAAAGCCCCACACCGCACGACTGCAAACACACATAATAAGCAAACATAACGAATGCATCACGCTTCCTCTCCCATCTATCTGCCTTCTGAATATTAATTGTACGATCTTACGCCACTGATATCACCATCAGACGTGACAAGGTATTAAATTTCAAAAACATATTTGTTTTTGGGCGGAGATTCTAGTTATAGATTATAAACATGACTACCTGCGTTTTGTTTTCTAAGGGGACATCTTATTTCGTATTCAAATACAATTATACACTTTAAAAAACAACGCAGTTTACCGGTTGGGTCGCGTATGCGCAGTTTAACAGCGAGGTCGTGCAGTCATACCCGTACGTTACTTCAAATACAAGGCTGTAAATTTTATACTCCTGGAGAAAGATACATAAAAATGCGTAGGTTTTTTTTTCTGTATCACGTCGCGTTTTTTATGTTCTACTGAGTCCTTTCTTTTGTGTTTTGGGCAAGACAAAGCTATAAACTTCATTGGTATTGTTTGGGTGTCGTATGTGAGGCTAAGTTAGCTAGGGCCTAGTTCACAAATCACCTAGGAAGAGGTTCTGGTTTTCTTACGTTCAGCTTTAGCTTCCCGCTACGAATAGCTATCAAAATGTGCTCTGCTTCAAATGGGAGTGTTCAGAAAAGTTTACGTGGGGTCTACATATGCACCATATTAAGAGAGTATGGGACATGCGTTTTAGGCATATTGCTGATCGCTCGGCCGACTGACACCACAGGTGTTTGAAATTTTTAACAGTTGTTACGAAAGTGTAAATAAAGGGTTCTACGCAACACTTTTACATATATATATTTTAAAATATAAATTGTTTTTTTTTACGATTTGTGATTTTGTTAAAAAGTCGAAAATTGACTATTCGTGATTTACAAATTTTAAAATTCTGTCCATGTATGCTTTATTGACAACTATGTAAAGTTTCATATACGTAGGATGCTTCCTGGCCGAGCGATCAGATATTTGACAACTGCCAAATGTGTCCTATTCCCTCTTAAAACTGCAAACATAGTGTAATTAATTTTTTTTAAAATTATATTGTATTTCTAATTTCATACATTTTTAGATCTAAGAAAAAGTATAGTATATATTATAGCCAATCGCGTGCACAATGGTTGGTTTCGATCCACTTTCCTCTTGGTTTTAGTTTTTCTGTGGAAAAACAAACGTCTAGAAAATAGGGAAACGGAAAAGCAAGGAAAATAATACACAAGAGACGTGCTGTTTGATTTTGTTTCTCAACTTGCCATTGTGATCTCTATTTTCATTCTGATCTCGTAGAACTTGAGTTCAACAATAAAAAGAGTTGTTTTCTTGTATTGTAGATCAAACAACAACAAACAGAAAGTCCACTCGACACAAACTTTTTGTAAATTGGAACAAAAGTACAAAGATTTATCGAATATTAGTTAGAGTTGGTTTATTTCAGAGATTGTGGACTTGACTGACCCAGTGTTTGCGGATTTATATGTTTGATGATTGGTTCCTTTGCTGTTGTTTACTAGGTGAAACGTATTACCTATACTAGGTAATTGCATTTTACTTAACTTTTTTTTGCAAGAAGTAACACAACTACTATTGCATTTTCTGGCTAAAATTCAAATTAAGAAACATTCCCACTTTCACAAGCCCCCCCCCCCCCCCTTCCAACCCGAGAGGAAATAGCTGTCTTGTTAATAATGTTCCGTTCAAGAACTATGCATGAACTATAGGAAATCGCTATTGCGAAGTAAACACAATTAGTTTTGTAGCTAAATAGTTGCTAAATTGATCATTTTCGAATACTGTCACAAAGTTCACCCATTAGTACTATAGGGCCAATCTGTCAATACCCAACCCCCCCCCCCCCCCCCCAACGTGGTACTCTCCTTGACAGAGCATATTCTCGATTTTTAAATCTCCTTTGACAGCATTCGTATTTCTTACTATCACCATTACTGTCAACTGGCCACTGATTCTCCCCCACAATTCTTATAATAATTTCCATAATGCTTTTGTTAAAATTGTTCTTTAGGCTACCGGTAATTCTTTTTAAATTTCTCCCATAATCATTTCGTTAAAATGGTTCTTCAGGCCTAGCCGTAATTATTTTTAAAAATCAATGATGGGACAGTCTTATGTAGATACATGAATTATTATTGTATATTTATTCAATGCCCAATGAACCAACTACTTGTTAAGATCAGAATGAGGAAATCCTCCTATTCTCTTCTGTCTTCAGATCTGTACGGATTCTCTAAGAAAGGCTATGGTTAGTTATTCTATAAGCGAGTAAAGCTAGTTTTCGTTTCACATTACCATATCCCCCGGCTCACGGCATTCAGTTTGTCTATGCCGGGACTCGTGATGGCTGGTTGACGGTTGCCGTGAGCGGACGTCAAAAACCTGCCACACTTCTGCATGAGAGCCAGCGAGTACGGACAGAGCACTCACTCGAATAATGCGAGGAGGCGGACGATGATATTTATATCTTCGTTGAGGGCTTTGGTGCGTTTGTAAGATGATGTGCGAGATGACTTGACAGATCTAGTTTGCAATGCTGACTGACGGTATATATGTTCACTGGAGAATGATTTTAAATAAACAATAGAATCGTGGATAAAGTAAAAGATACTTCAGCAGGTAGTAAAAGAAAAATCTTATATGGTTTCATTCGGTCACCTGTTGATCTAACTGAAAGTTTTCGAAGATTTAACAAAGTCAAAATTTTGCTCCGTGGATTAAGCACCCCCCATCCAAAGAAAATCCGTAGGGTTTGCCTCCTCTGGAAGTACATAGGTATACAGTGCATGAAGAGGGGGGGGGGGGTAAATTGTCCCTGGATAGGTTCCCTACGAAAATAACAGGATTTTGGTTATATTTAATACGATCAAGAAATTGGCCAAACCCAACCGGGATTTGAACCGGGATCTCCCAAGTTCTTGGTGGGCGCTTTGAACTGAATGTGAGAGACGGGTTCAAATCCCGGCCGTGTTGGAATTTTCGTTTTCTGAATTGTATTACAAATTTTCAATTCCACCTACGCGAGTATTTTGATTTTCCCACCTAACCAAGTCAAGAAAGTTTTTTGGTTCTTCATAGTTTCAGAAATTACCATTAACCAATGAAGCATATTTTTATTTACTACAATTTAGAAATTTAAAACAAAAAGTAACTTAGGCCTAAATAACTAAATGCATTTTTACAAATAATAAATGCTTCACTTTTTGTTTCGCTCTTTTGAAACATACATCTCAAATTCTGTGTATGGTGAATGGTCCATACTATAATAGTTTGACATTCCATGCTTGGTTCAAGATCAGGGTCGGTTTCATCTCTTCACCTCGCCTTCATCTTCTTGTATGCACGACGCCTAACAATGATCACCCTATACTCGCTCGTGAGCACACACATTCCATTGTTTGTTTCAAGAAACGTAATTAACCCATATTTTATTAGTCATTGTTCGTCAAGAACGCAGACGTCGATATTAGATTGCCTGATGAATAGAAAGTTCTTCTCAGAAGTGGGATTGAAACTGAGATGATCATCGCCTTGTACTAGTATCCATTGCCTTGTACTTGAATCGAGTGCCTTGTACTTGTATCCAGTGCCTTACACTTGTATCAAGTGCCTCGTACTTGTATCCATTGCCTTGTACTTGAATCGAATGCCTTGTACTTGTATCATGTGCCTTGTACTTGTAATCAGTGCCTTACACTTGTATCAAGTGCCTTGAAGAAATACCTTGCACTTTTATGAAGTGTCTAGTACTTGTATCAAGGGTCTTGTACTTGTATCTCATGCCTTGTACTTGTATATAGTGTATTTGAACTTTTATCTCATGCCTTATATACTTGTATCGGTGCCTTGTAGCCTACTTGTATCGCATTTTGAGCTGGGTACTTCTCAGACCTTACTCCCTTCTCTTGGATAAGTTAAATTCCCAAGAGGAATTACCCCGAAAAGTAAATAAGACATATTAAATTTATTCCCAAGTCGTTTGTCTGAAGTACATGGACCATCGCCTCCGTGCAGTGTAGCATGGATGATATTCTATCTCGTTCTCAGAATCACTGGGTTTACTCACTTTATTTCCATTAAAATCTAGGCCGTACAACATTGTTTGTTTTAATTTTTAGCATTACAATTTTTCACATGAACTTCCTTGTTCGTCTTTTGGGGTTAAATCAGTATAATGCAGTGTTTATTTACAAATTTCGTGTTGATTTAATTCGTTAAAAGAATTTAGTTGTATTCCTACACATACACTATACGAACAATGAACAATTCTTTAAAATATGGTTCGCGAATTCCATTATTAACAGTGTAGTGTCTCTCATTATAGACTCAAGTATCAACTTCCCAACGAAATATTAATCATCACAAACCTCCCACAACTCTTGGGCATTTCACAAGCAGTTACAATATTCAATTTGATTTGAAACATTTTTACCAGATCTAATTGGACAGTTTCACAGCCATCAATCAATTGACCCATTAACGAAATTCTTTGAAGTATTACAAAAGAGAGTATAGTTTGGTAAACAACATCTTATTGATAATGAAGCAATAATTGATTGATCAATAATTTAAATAACTATCTGATTGGGATGTTTTTATCAACTCTCTACACTTACACACCAGCTCGATCATATGGATGGGTTTCAAGTTATACTGTGTGATATTTAATTGCAAAGTTTGTGGGATATGAAAGAGACAAATTTCATCGATAAATCGGCTTTTTCGTCATTTATAATACCAATTACGTAAAATGTTTTCCTAGTCTAAGTCTAAGAACAATATTCAAAGTGTTGAGAAACATTCATGTCCTATTATAAAAATAAATTGGCCAATGATCGATAATTTAACAATCTACGTAATGTTATGTTTACTATTGCCTTGGCACACACCAATAGAATATCAAGCATTGCACCATTATTAAATTTTAACGAACAAAAATGTTTAATGAGTTAATTTATTATTATTATACCACTCAGTAATTTGACCATGAGATTGTTTTCAAATTGAATGTTTTAACTCATTTTATTGTGTGCGATAGAATTCCGGTAATAACAACAATTTAATCAACAATGTTAATGAGGTAATTTAATGTGTTTATACCACCCAGCAGTCCAATCAAACATAATTGTAATTTATCTAATTTCGAATTGTGGGATCGGTTCTTAATTTGACGAATTCATCATCATACAAATTTAATGAGTTAATTTGTTAATATCAATACAACCCGCCAATCAAATCAATGGAATCCAAACATTTTCCCAAGATTATGTCTAAATTCGAAAAACGCGGAACAAAATCGCTCATGAAATTTAAAAATTTCGATGAATTCATCAACATAATTATTTTAATGAGTTTGTTTTTAATGTTATTAAACACCCACGAACTAAATGATAGAATTCCAAATTCCTGAACGTGAAAACTAATATCGATGAAACTATGTTCTTGTCTGGTGGAAATCACGGTTTGTTGTGAAGTCAGAGAGCAGAGTGGTCGCGTGAGGCGTGTTCCAGCTCCGTGATAGCGTGGTCGTATAGTCGTGATCTGGAAGGTGGGAACCAAACATAGTGACCAGGAGCTAGCAGGTAGGTCTTCGTTATTTGCTAAGGGCTTTGCTTTGCTTACATGCGTGATTCGTTTTCACGGTAGCACCATACCTCTCAATATCTTCCACATATTTATTTATATATTACTTTTTCTCTGCCTCGATCTTTTATGCCTCTAATTTCTACTTAGTTCTCACAGAGAACAGTTTATTTTCTCACAACTACCTTGCATGTCACTCATTAAAATTAATAATTATTATTAAACGTTTATAACCAAGTTCTCACAAAATGATCAGTCTAAACTTTGAAATATCGTAGATATATGAGTTAATGCCCATAAAGAAATGTTTTTTTATTGATTTTTTCCTTTTAAACCAGAGAGTTCACACACAAATTATCATGCATGCATTTTAAATATTCAAATTTATGTAATAACCATAATAACAGGACTTGCATAGGTTGTGTGCTGGTAAGTTGTGATACGGTTGATCAGGGTTTTTATGCCTCAAAGTTTGTAGCGTGGTAAAAGAGGTTCTCATAATAGTAACTAATTGTATGCTTTAACATTGTTTCCAAATAGTCTAGTTTCAATGCAGGAGATTGGAAGGTGTTGCTAGAATAATTGTTCCCAGTAAGAAACAAGAGGGTTGTTATGTAGAAAAGAAAACTATGAAAATATGTAATACCTTGATAAAAACCGTAATTTTATTTATTCATGAATCTGGTCTTGTAAAGAAATACATTTTATTTATATGCGTAAGAGTTAAATAAGCAGAGAGTCTATAAAGAACAAATGATGGAAAACTGCCTTTCATTAGAAAGAAATGTTCTAATCACATTGAATTCCCCCCTCCCCAGCCCCCCCCTTACCCTAATATTTCGTTTCACAATTTAATATATACAGATTTTTTCGAACCCACGATTCTTTTATGACAACTTTCGAGTTTTTGACATTCATAAATTAATTCTTTAGATCTACGAAATATTTCTTAGGTTTAAAGAAACAAAAATACTTCAATATGTTGACATTGATAAAACATAATACGCAATGCCTTCCCATTCGTACGATCTATCGCATTGTCCATTACTTTACCAACACAAACATCACCGGATGTAACGTACTTCAGATTGTGCTTGCGTGAAACTGCGGAAACGTCCGAAAATAAATGACTTCCAAACCAATCTCGCTTCAAATTAACTTCCCCCCTCCCCTTCCCCCCACCCTCAATACCCCCCAAATCCGCACAAATGTAATATCTAAATCCCGATCCGTAAAAACAACACACAACGCATTGCAGAACGACCGACAAATCAACGCCAATTTCATTTGTTGATTACAAATTGGGTGCGACAACTTTTTTTTAACCAACTGTTTTTCAGGATTGTTCAATTCAACGAATCTGTACATACATGCATTAAAAACCGATACAATAATTAGTCATCACTAACAAAAAGTTTGTTCGAGTATAAATTTATTCAAATGTGATTTATAATCGAATGGTTTTGCTGTGATGGTGGGCATGGCATGGAATAATATTAAATGCGTTCTGTTAACAGTTAATAATGAGTTAGATGCAATCAGTGTCAGTGCATGCACGGCCTCATGGAGTGATGCAACTAGACAAAGAGTTTAGTTGGCAGTGAGTCGATCTATCTCTGCCGGGAGTCGAACTGCGACCTTCACCTCCCAGGGTGGGGTAGGTCAAGTTATGAGCCTTCAACTTTCTCTGCCTGACAACGATGTGAGCATAGAAATAAGAATAATGCTGTTAATTAAGTGGATTTTTATATGTCGAGACTGGAATGTAGAGGAGTTTAAGTACTCGTTCACTCAATGGTATAGAATGTCTTACAAAGCAATCGCTTCATGGAACTTGGCCTCAAACGATCATATAGGTGCATTGTTTAATAAGCTTTTCAATAAGCAAACTAAGAAGAATAACAAAAATAAAATAATTCGTCGTGTGTTGATATTTTGGTGGGGGTGCCGGGTCATAACTTTCCAACCTTTCTGAGGGTTTTATCACTCGCCCCTGACCCCCAGGAGCATGAAAAACATTGTTTATCATCCTTGTTGAAGGGCAATGCCATGTCAATCAGTGTGTCAATCAGACGCTACAGAAAAGTGATGCAGAGGGGACCTTTGCTTCCCAATATAAGTAAATAATAAGACGTTGCAAAGAATGTTTTAGTAAAATGCGTTTCAGTCACAAGCCACCGTCAAAACGTAAACATATCCCACCTCATTTCGGTGACTTGAGAAAAGCAAGTTTTGAAATCAAAACGTACGTTGTGGGATAAATGTGTGATGCGTCGTAGCTTGGTGAATTTTAAACAGCCCCCAACCAATCAGAATTACGTATTATTATATGCCTAGAGTGACTTGAAGGGTGTGACTACCAAAACGTACGTTTTGAGCCGAATGCAAGTTTTAAAATCACAACGTACGGTTCGAAACGTACGTTTCCACTTTCCACCCACGGCCGAAAAGCTAAGTGGTTTGATAAATTGTATAGTGATTTAAAAACTTGCATTCGGCTCTAAACGTTCTTTTTGATAGTCACGTGACCCTCCAAGTCACTCGTTTTCAGAGGTGACTGCAAACGTAAGTTCTCAAAACTTTGGGTCCCAGGATCCAGTCCTACGGTTGGGGATGGGATGCATTCATTCATCTATGTTCCGGAAACAACTGGTGTTCTAACCTGTAACACGGATCGATTCAAACGGCCTATATTATTCTCAGCAATCAATTCAAACACTTTATAGACGTTAAACAAATAACCAAGACAGGGATCATAAATAATGTCCGAAGTATGACTTGTATTTCGTCGAGGGTCAGGCCTATAAAGTGTCCATTTAGCATCCACATGTCCCATTCAATAGAACAGTGTGACCAAAACGCTTAGCTTCGCTAAATGTAATGGAACGGGTTTACGCTACGCCCACTCACTACGTATAACCATCACGTAGACTAGAGGCTACGCCCTCTGCATCACGTATTATCACGTGTGGTCTACTCACCGCATCCCAGGGCACGGATACTAATTACCACACTGTGTAATTGCTAATTGAAAATTAGTAATTAGCGACAAGTGACTGGCTCGCTCTCTAACAAACCTACTGATATACGTCCAATGTTGGAACTATAATCAAATGAACATCGAACCTGGGTAAAATTTAGCTGGTTTACTATGTCATGTTTGACGACGGCAATCAAGATGTTTAATAATATAATTATGTTGAAGGAAATGACGGAAATGGTAATTGATACGTGAAAAAGTTTTAGCGACAAATGGAGTTAATTGTATGTTTTGCGTTCAGGCAGAAAAGTACGTCGTTAAAATGTGCGTGATGTGGATTTTATTGTTAATTAGTGTTTTCAGAACAAAAAGTGTTTCAATTTTGTGATGTGATGGCTGTATTAGTAAGCGGAGGTTGTAAGGTTTGGTTATACGAGAATTTTTTAGTCAGGTCTTCGATCTCGTATTAAAAAATGTAATTTTTAATTATTAAAAATTAACGTCGAGTAAAATAAAAACTGTGACGTGGATTCAGAAAAATTGAAGGTTTAACTATTGTTTTTTGGTACGTCATCAGTTGTGATTTAATCCTTGGTTGGCCATTGTTCGCTCATCGATGGCGTCGGTGTCGACACTGTTGTTCGCACCCGTTTTAATTAAAGTCCCCCACTGAAAACCAGTTGTTTTACTGAGACACTAAATACAAAATTATGTATTTGTTGTTCAAAGAGGTATAAATTAATTAAAGTATTGTAGTGATTGTACTAGGAAATTGAAGTAGAAGGCAACAAATGGCTTATTCAAAGAAATGAAACGGTTAAAAATCTAGTTACGAGTTTGCAAAGAGCAAACAGCAATTCACTATGCATACTAAAGGGAGATGTATAATTAAACTACTGGCATGCCTTTTCAGTCTAGATTACTCATTTTCTGTAAAAAAAAAAAACGTGTATGTTGTTGAAAATGCAATGATCTACTCCGAAAGGCAAGTTTTTGTCAAAGTGTGTTTTTGTGTTGAACTATTTCAAAACATCAAGGTAACTCGATCTCTCCGCATGTAACTAAGCTACTACATGTTTTGCGAATGCTTATTACATTAGCTGCTACCAGAGTACATAGTGCAAGTAATGAGTTTGCTCTAGAAACTATTTGCGGCACTTCGTCACTTGATGCTCTAAGACTATGTCTTCAACGTTTAGAAAATATCAATTACCTAGACTGTTATTGTAGCAAATCATTTCCTGTAAATTTATCGTTTCATTAAGTGAGTTGAGTTGGAAAGCGGACAATTTTCTCTTGATATTAAACAAAAAGTTTGTACTGAGACAATTTTTATGCGTTTCTGCAGTGGGAAGGGAAAGTTAGAATTTTTCTACTTTATGAAGCAAATTAATTTCCATGGTTTTAATCAAACTAGTATTACTACTTTCAATCACAGATAATTTAATTATACTTTTCTGTATATGTTTTTTGTTATATCGATTTCAACAGTAAATTTACAACTCATTATCAACAATAATACGAGGTAGCGCAGTGATTGATGAGTTTTACAACGCAAGTCGAACTGGTCTCGTTGTGACAATGTTTGTAAAATGTTTGTAAAATTGTAAAAAAAAAAAAAAAAAACGACTTTGGCGTTTTAATAGTAATATAACACTTACAATGTCGATATAAAAGAAAGTAAAATAAAAAATAGACAAGTGAGGGTTGTACCGAATTTTCGAAATGCTGTAATGTTTAATATTTGAAAACTGCAATTCGTGCACCTGTATCATATGGATTACCTTATTCACCCCCCCCAACCCTCTCCATCTCCAGAATACCAACCCAAGCACTTTCACGAGTTTGTTAATAAATAATAATGTATATGCATAGCTGTCATAAACTCGGACCCCGATACTGGCGTAAGTCCCCAGGCTACTGTTGGCTGCATTGTAATGAAATGATGTATGGTCGGTCCCTGTGTAACGTTGACCAAATCTACATCACTCCAGTGGCTCGAAGTGTTCGCCGAAATGTTTCCCATGCCATTCTAGAGCGAAAATAATTTATTAGGGTTCGAAAGGTAGCACGCGAAAATTTTGTTCGGGGGTTAATGGTTTGATCCTCGAAATTATGCCCTAGTTTGAATTTTTCAAAGCGTATCAACGGCCTAATACTTCGGTCTTCGCTGTCTGCGGGTGGAATCGTGTCCAGCTTGATTGATCGGTGTTTCCTATAAGCCGGTCTCTAGTTGGTCGTTGTTCGCTCGTCGGTGGTATCGTCGTCTACAGGGTTGGCTAGGTTTGCTTTAAATTTAATGTCTTTCACTGAAAATCAGTTAAATGACTGAGTGGGTAAAATCTAATTTAGAATTTATTATATAATACTAAAATAATATGCAAGGTGGGCATCGCAAATGTTGCGTCTTTATTTTTATATAATTTGTGAGTTATTACTCGATGAAACACGGTCGAAATAATTAACTAAATCTGGATTCTAACCCACGCTCACTTGATCTATCATAACGTATCCGTATCAAAGAAATCTTGTAATAAAGAAATACTAGAAGTTTCATCTGTTCCAATTGTGATATATTGGTAAATGGTAATTTTACCTCATCAACTTGGAAAACAGTGTTTACCAAACGGTTAGGTTACACAATTCAAGATTTCGCATTCTGAATCAGGTGAAAAAACCACACCACTATATAATCACTTTATTTCAATACACAATTCGATCTGGGTACGCCCCCAAACTACACCTAGTGTAATTCAGAGTACACACCAACAAACACTCCACCCACTCACACACCTAAACAGTTTCAACACCATCCAATTGACCACTAGAAATTTTACCCGCCTCCTGACGTCACGAGGCAACATGGCGGAATGAGTTGGGATAAATCCCTCATTTCCCAAGTGTACGTCTGTTGAACGGCGCACCATTATCACGCTCTAACTCTGATTCTATTCATTATTTGGACCAAACTTAAGAGGAATAAAATTTAGCAAACACTTCATTGCTTATAATAGCGAATATTGCGAATTTTTTTACACAGGCCGTTAGCTTGTTATTACAATGTACGCATCATACATGAAAAATAAACAAAACAACTATAAGCTTTCTCAACTTCAATTGACAAACAACTACTCATCGGATTTCGACGAGGCCTCTTTCAAAAAATGCACCTGTCTGTTTAGAGAAGAAATAAATCAACTTTCTAGATAGAAAGTGCACCGAACGAAATTTTATAGCATGGGTTCATATGCAGTGTATGTGTTTTTAAAGTCAAATACGCACTTTGACGTGCGGATGAGCCGTGAAAAACGGCACGCTGCATATTAACCCATGCTATAAATTTTCGTTCAGTGCACTTTCTATCTAGTAAGTTGATTTATTTCTTCTCTAAACAGACAGATGCATTTTTTGAAAGAGGCCTTGTCGAAATCCGATTAAGTAGTTTTTTGTCATTGAAGTTGAGAAAGCTTATAGTCGTTTTGTTTATTTTTTCATGTATGATACGTACATTGTAATAACAAGCTAACGGCTGTGTAAAAAAATTCGCAATGTTCGCTATTATAAGCGATGAAGTGTTTGCTAAATATTATTCCTCTTAAGTTTTGTCCAAATAATGGATAGAATCAGAGTTAGAGCGTGATAAGTGGTGCGCCGTTCAACAGACGTAAACTTGGGAAATGAGAATCTATCCCAACTCTCGTCTTTTGGCCTATCGATCGTTTTAAGCTCCGCCCATCACCAGTGGTCCATTAGGTAAGGCTCGTTTCTTGTAGTGACGCGTGTAGAACAATGGAAGTGATGAAATGAGTCATCGAGATTAATCGAAAGTGTAAAAGATAAGAGTGTTTATATGCACGACCTTTCAGATTGCGCCATTGTTATTGGCAGAGATTTGTGGAAAGATGATAGCTCCTTTTCTCTATACGGATTATATAATGACGTGATTGAAATGTGCTGCTACTTACTGGAGTTTTCTTTATTTCTTATTGTTTAATGATTATTACTATCAGGAGTATCACAACGAGCATAAAAAATAAATATGTATTAAACTCGGTAATTAATTTTAGCAATATGTCCTCGGTTTAAATAAGTTAATTAACCAAAACTATTTGAAAACTCAAAAGCAAATCACAATAGACAATAACAATTAATAACATTAAAACAAACTAACATTTTAACTTATAACATTTAATTAGTCACTTCAAAATATATTAAATTTATCCATTATAGTAATATTTATAATGATGGAAATAAATACAGCATTTTCAATTCAAAAGAATAAAAACAAAATGTGATATATTTAAAGAAATGAGAAAGGTAAGAATAATGCTAGTGTGCACAAACTTCTTTACTGCGATGGACGATCTAATTTCGCTTTTCTAGAGATGGATTCAGATTCTGTCGTCGTCAGCGCTGTCATTGTTACCGACAGATGAGACGATAGACTAGACGAGGATGAAGGACAAATTACAAAACCTCAGGCCTCGTCAAGTCAGGGTTATTCGAACCAACGCCCTAACCGAAGACGAACCATCGCTGTCACAGTTGTTCGCACTAACTAATGGAGCAATATAAATGTTATGTGCAAGTTCATTGGATGAGCGTAGCGAGCGTAGCGAGCGAAGCGAAGATTCCATTTCACTACACTGGAGAAAAAAATCCGGAATGTTTTTTTTTTCTTTCTTTTTTTTCTGTATTTTTGTGTGTTTGTCAGCACGATTCCGGCTAAACCGATACTCCAATTGCGATGAAATTTTATGGAGGCCTTCGAAATCTCTGAACTTAGAACTGCCACGTTTTTGAGCGCAATCGGGAAATTTTTTCTCATAAAAACGCAATTTTACGATTTTTTTCGATTTAAAAAAAAATTCTTCGACTTATAACACCTACATACTTTATCCGATTGTAATGATTTTTTCACAGAACCTTAATTTTATGAATTAAGATATTTGTGTGAAATTTGAGCGTAATCGAAAAATTATTTCTCATGAAAATCGAAATTTATCGTTTTTTTTCTTTTTTAAAACAATTCTTTGATTTATAACACCTACATGCTTTATTCTTTTGTAATGATTTTTTCACAGAACCTTAATTTCATGAATTTATATATTCGTGTTAAATTTGAGCGCAATCGAATAATTATTTCTTATAAAAATTGCAATTTTACGATTTTTTTCTTTTTTAAAAATTGTGATTAATTAAAAAAAATTAAGTAACTTTTTTATTTAAATTTAATTTAATTAAAAAAATAAAGTTAATTTTTTATTAAATTTAATTTAATAAAAATTCTTCGACTAAGTAATGATTTTTTCACAGAACAACAGAAAATCCGCGTAACACATGGCAGCTCAATGCACCATATATGCTCATCCAACAACGCGGCGGGACTTAAGCGTTTTCCTAGTAGTTTTTCAAAATGCTTGAGTAAAGTGATGGAGTATCATTTTGCTTCACTCGTGGATTTCATTTCAATGGTGTTGATTGTTGAACATCAATGACTGTTAGATTCTGGAGTTTACAAGTCATCTCTCAAAAGCTTCATCCAAAGTTTTCCTATAAGAATTATGCTGTGATTTTGGTTTTCACTTCTTCAACACTATGATGACGGGCGTATTAGACGAGCGTATTTGAAACAATAATGACTTTATAATCTAAATTTATACATATCACATTTTTGGGCACAATCGGAATAAACATTTCTGATGATAATCGCTTCGTTTTTCCCCGATTTTTTTCGAATTTCATCCATCAAAGCGACTTCAAAACTTTCGCGCTAAATTACAATTAATTGTGATATCTCGCGAACGGTGGCAAATATATAAAATCTGATGCAGACAGCTATGTCTGTATGTTCTGGCTGATATCGACAACATTTTGAAACTATATGACTGTAGGGCTGTCCATGTTTGCTTCCTTAATTCATATACGTCTGATGCTTCTTGGCTGAGCGAACAGCTATTTGCCAACTGCCAAATGTGTCCTATTCCCTCTTCGCAAAATTAAAAAAAAAAAAAAATGAATTTCAAATGCAAATAACCGAGAACTGAGATGCACTGTCTTGCCCGGCATAGAGCATAGATAGAGCATAGACACCAGTTGGGCATCCACCTTCCCTAGTAGCACACGGAAGTTTAGTTTATCCATGGCCCTGACCGTCGCGCCATGCCATGGAAAAATTTGCAAGGGCCATACAAGAACCATGCACGATCATGACTCGTTGGGCATGGTTATTGCTAGGCCCATTGACGAGTTGCCACGGAATGGATTTGGGTAAAAGGTTGACACATGGCCCATGCATGATGCACCACACGGCAGGGACAGTGGCCATGGCAACCACCTGGCACATAAACGAAGCGCCACAGCCCGGCTAGTAGATCATGGAAATCACATGGCACATACACGATGCGCCCCCAGCCCGGCTAGTAATCACATGGCACATACACGACGCGCCACAGCCCGGCTAGTAGTGCATGGCAATCACATGGCACATACACGCACGCGACTCACCCTGGTTAATGGTGCATGGCAACCATCTGGCGCATAGACGATGTGCCACAGCCTGGCTAGTAATGCATGGCAATCACATGGCACAAAGATAATGTGCCACAGCTTGGCTAGTAATGCATAGTTATCTCATGGCACATATACGACGCGCCACAGCCTGGCCAGTTGTGAATGGCAGCCACATGGCACATACACTATGCGCCACAGCGTGGCCAGTAGTGCATGGCAATCGCAAGGCACATACACAATGTGCCACAGCTTGGCTTATAGAGCATGGCAATCACGTGGCACATACACGACGTGCCACAGCTTATCGATCGATAGTGGCGCTATCTCTATTGCATTAGAGAAAATATTCACTAAATAATTACAATAATGTATTTGTTGCCTCCATTAATTATTATTGTTAGCTAAGCTTGTATACACACGGTGCGTAATTTTCGGGTTAATATTTTTCTGTTACAATATAAAACATAGAATTCATACTGCAATCTCTGTAAGTTTGAAACCAAGTTAGCACGTACGTGCACCTTCTACACTTGATTTTGTTGGTCTTGATACTTAGAAAAATTTTCA
The DNA here is from genome assembly GCA_024449915.1 of Sweltsa coloradensis. Taxonomy (NCBI): domain Eukaryota; kingdom Metazoa; phylum Arthropoda; class Insecta; order Plecoptera; family Chloroperlidae; genus Sweltsa; species Sweltsa coloradensis. Next base: position 151,292 of record JAMZAV010001326.1, read on the forward strand.
GTACTCTGGTCTCTCTTCTCTGAGGAGAATCAATAAGAGTCTTTTTTTACCTCAGTACATTTGCTCCATACATGACAAGGGTGTCAGGGGTATTATCGTACATTTGCGCCACGCATGGCAAGCTCCATGGGCAGTACCACGCTAACCATGCAAATGCCATGTTTAAAAAATCATCCAAGAAAATTGATTGTACTCGCGGCCAAAACGTTGCATGGCCCATCGACGAATGTCGGGCATGGCCCATGCGCGATCAACGTGCATGGCCCTGTGCGCGATTACCACGCGTTTTAATGAAAAGTAGGCATGGGTATTTTACGCTTACCATGCATGTGCCATGTTTAAAAGTCGTCCATGGGTTTTGGTTGTACTCGCGGCCAAAACGTTGCATGGCCCATGGACGAGAGTAGGACATGGCCCATGCGCGATCAACGTGCATGGGCCTTGCGCGCTAAACGTGGATGGGCGTTGCGCGATTAGCACGCATTGTGCAGAAAAGTAGGCTGGGAATAAGTCCATCATGTGCCATGTTTAAAAATCGTCCATGGGTTTTGGTTGTACTCGCGGCCAAAACGTTGCATGGCCCATGGACGAGAGTAGGACATGGCCCATGCGCGACTTTCACGCATGGTACTGACAAGTACGAGTACCTTGTGTCCTGCATGGCTAATTGGCGCTAGCCATGCAAGTGCCATGTTTAAAAACCACGATGGGTTTTGGTTGGACTCGCGGCCAAAACGTTGCATGGCCCATCTACGAGTGTTGGGCATGGCCCATGCGCGGACGTTAAGATAATCGTCCATGGCCCATGCATGGCACTTAACGGTGTGCTACACATGGGAGACGAGAAGTGATTGGCTAAAACCCTTCATCTTTCAGTTATGACAGAAAAATGTCTGTCTTCTCCTGGATTTACATAATGGAACTCAAAAATCACAAAACAACAATTTAGTAACATGTCCCACAGCCCCAGACGCCAGCAGCTCAATTGGTACGTAGAGACAGAGGTTAATTGAAGAACATTTGTTGATATATTTTATTTGTATAATAATTATAACAATTTTCATGTATTTTAACATTTCTTTATAGCATAAAACTTTACCTCACTTCTAAAATGTTTATGTATTTTACATTGTAATAGACAGAGCCATATGAACATTTTAACCATATTTACTTCAACCATTCTTCTCGTTTGCACCTCTCTAGCATGTTGAATCAGTTAGCTTCGGCGTATTCAATTTTTACGCTTGTCAAATGGTCAATTGTATATCCACGTTCTTCTTGTCATTCATGTATATTCTATCATAAAATATGCATTCTATTAATTAATTCAAATATACCTAATTTTCCGCAACTTTTCTGACGCCAACTGTACCCTTCGAGTACTATTTAATTTTCGAAAAGATTATCATATATTTCAACCTCCAAACAACAACTTTAACAATATGAGCAGAGATTTTAAGGCAGTGCCATCGAATCAAGTGAATGACGGGAATGCCACCATGAACCACATTAAAAAACTATAATACCAACTTAGCAACAACAGGAAATCTCCCTACAATCCAAACCTACGCTACACACACACTTATGCAAACTATTATTATTATGATGATTATTTAATAACGATGATTGCGATAATGATGATGATGACGATATAACGAGGTCGTATGTAGATAATGATTTTGTTGAACAAATCTTTTCATCTGAGATTGTGACTGTTTGGCACATTATGAGTTGCTCTAAATCTAATCTAATCTGTATCCATCTACCTTTTTTTCTATTTCCTATGATTGTACTATTCACTGTTCAGATATTCTTTTATGCATAATGAGTTGTTCATCACTTGTATTTTTGAAACGAAGGTCGTAGAAGTTTTGCGATAATGATGGTGTCGGCACGTAGCCTACTCTTATAGACTGGATGGGTCGTGTCTATGGAAGTCGTGAGCTCGATTCCAGTCTGAGGTTATCGTGACTAAATGTTTCTCAAGGTTTTGTTCATTATAAGAGGCGATTGTGTAGCAAAACTTCTTTGCTGTCATATTCTTTTTCTACTATACTATACCTCTGAGCAGAACACTTTTATAATATTGATATCATTTTTACACGTTTTTTTCTTTTCGATTCTTATTTGAAGACGAATCTAAAACATTGAGTGTTGGCTATTACCAAAAAACGAGCCCTTCAAACAATTCAACTCTTCAATCGAGCTGGACTAACATCTCATTTACATGAAATACTTTCTATGCTACAACTCAAATTCAAAACATTTACAACACCAATCATTGTAGCCGTCTAGTTGAGAGTGTACGCGTCATAGTGATGTTATTCTTTCCTCTGAACCACAAGTGGGTAAGGAACTTCAGTTGTGTGATTCGATCAGACGTTAGCCTCGTCGTACCTAACAATGGACACACGAATAACCTTTCAGCAACAGCTGGAGATCTCAGGCGGCACCGACGGAATATAAATGTTAATTAAAATGATTCCCCCTCCCCTTCCTCCCCCGGCTAGACAACTTCTCCGTCTTTTGCCCATCCTCAAAAAGTTATGATTTCGTTTCTAAACGTACGTACTTTTACGAATCAAATTGTAAAGAAAGTGCAAACTAAAGATTTTCCTTCTAGACTTTTTTTTAAAGCAAACTCGTTCGAGTGGAAAATGCTTCGGTTTTTGTTTTCTTACAAGCTTTCCTGACTTTAACCTCAAAGTTTCTTGGAAAATGAAACTTAAATCAAATAATAACAGTTTTCCGGGTGGGGGAGGGGGGTTAACCCTTCGGGGTTACACAGAACGCTGGGTGGTTGGTTTACTTTAGACTTTCAAGGAAGACGGTATTGTCTTAAAACTTAACATCTTAATTTCATAATTTCTCGTGAGAACCTGCCCAGGGTGCAATTCATGCCCCTCTTCATGTGTCTAACTAGGAGTGGATAGGACAATTGTGAAGGGATGTCCAAGGGCTGTTTAAGAGGACTCAATCCTTTGCATTCGCATTAACGACTGAGGAAAACCTCGGAAAAACCTTCAGTCAGGATTGCCGGCCTCGACGGGATTTGAAACCCGGGACCTCCCGAATCAGAGTCGCGCGCTTTACGCTAGAGACCCAAACACTTGTTTCTCTTTACAAAATCCCGTATGACCTTGACCACATCACACCACATTCCGTAGCACCCACACGTCATTGACTCGTTTCATCCCTCTCTTCCAGTATTTTCCCACACATTATCATAATCGAACCATCCTTACTTTGACTTGCTTCTAACAACTCTCAATTCTTCGTTCTTCCCTCTTCCTTACTATAGTGTTTATATTGTTTTCGATTTTTTATCTTCGATTATTCGTTCTCAATCCCGTTTTCTTAAAGATCTACGATCGAAAGCGAAAACTTCTCACGTTTTGTTTAGTATAATGTGTGTATAAACGATGTATCTATCTCACATATAGCCAGTTCCGCTTGGGGCTATGACCGGCGTGAAGTTAGATCCCATCCCATCAGTCAATAATAATTCCCCGTGCATTAGAGGCGTACAGTTTCACTCCGATACATAATAGCAGCTGTTAGAATCGTATTGAATCCCGCATCGAAAGAAAATAAGATGGATTCTCGAACGTGGTGGTTCAATCCTGGTAACGCAATAGGAATAACCTTTTCCAACGGTAACCTGGGGCAGATTGAATATTTCGAACAGTTTATTTTAAATTGTTTGAAAGTGTTCTTTATTTCTTTTCTTCTCGGCTTTGCTCGTGAGACTTCGGCTTTGTTCGATCGTGAGGTCAGTAGTTCATCGATTACACGATCACTCATTGATGCATGGGAGAATTGTTTTGGTTTTTTAAACTCATTGGTTGTTCACTTTGTCATCTGTTCGCTACCTGTAAACCGCGAGTAGTCTTAATATAATCGTCTCAGACAAGACTTCTGTATCGCAAGAATACCCCCCCCCCCCCTCCCCCTCTACACGCCATTGTTTGTAACAAGTTGTTGAACCTGATTTCAAAATGTCGTCTTATCACAATGTGCGTTATGTTCTAGTCATTTTATTACCATAATCATTCTTATACTATTCTCTAACTAAAGGTTATTAAACGTATTGATATAGCAATATAGTAATAATGTTGTGGAATAATAATTTGGATCGAGACATTCATGATTATTTTATCTCTGAAAGTAAATCGTACTCAACATTTGAGAATGCACGGGAAGATAATATTTGATAACGAATCTAATATGTTTTACTTTCTACAAAATATGCGTAATACAATTTTATTAAGATCTTAGTAGGTACAGGTAACCAAAATTATTAATATATTTATATTTTTCAAAATATTAGAAATACATATTATGTCGTGGTTACCTTACACATGCATGGACACTTTCATTTTCCTCCTCAGGTTTCAAAAAGATTCTGGATTTAAGGTCATCTCTCATTGCGAAGGGTATGTCCTGTTTTAAAGGATTAGATCCCTCGCAATCGCATTATCGGCTGAAGAAAACCTTAAAAAACTTTTAGTCAGAATTGCCGATGGGGGGTTCGAACCCAAGACCCCTGAAGCAGAATCTCGCGCGATGTACTTCACTTACAAGTTCAAAAGTAAACTTTATTTAAACTACCTTATACGATTCCTCCACATAATAAATACTTCTATAGTTTCACTTGTGACGTAATTTATAACCCATATAAATCTGCATCTTCGTGATTTGTGTAGTATGATGTGGGTGTATGAAACCAACACTACAGAAGAGAATACCCACGATTCCTCCTTCACCCACTAGTTACATCTGTTCTGCACAATGACAACACCTATATTCAACTTCAAGACTATTTCCTATTGCATTATTTTATATACAATACTCTCTAGTTAAGGGCGTTTGTACGAACATGTCACGTGTCAAACTGAAACATTACCTCACAGGCCAGTAAGAATCTACGCCCATATTGTCAGAGTTACGTTGAAGTTACAAAGTTATGTTGTTGCCGGTAGAGTAAAGGTGATAATGGGGTTGTGTGATTGTGAAACACTTCCATTCAAAAGTGTAAATTCAATTAACAATGTATGTACACTTCACTTAGTTGGAATTAAAGAGTGAAACGTGTATTGTGATGGTTTGTTGGTAAGCGACAAAGAAATTAACTGCGGGAAAACAAACGACAAACTTGTGTATTGTAATTGAAATGTTGTTTGTGACGTAAAGGACAAAGTTTTAAATTGAAATTATGTTGAACGTTTAACTTTAAATTGTGTGTTCTAACTGATACTTGACTGAAATGAACGTTTATTCAAAGTCGAAATTTGTTCACACTAAATTAAATATATCAAGGTAAAATTATTGGGTATAGTGTTATTTGATGCATCATTCATTATTCATTATAGTAAAAATAACTGATAGTGAAACACTTGCCATTAGGAAATCAAGTTATAACAGTATTCAGTGAGCTCCCATGGAAAAGCTAAAGAAGTACTTTTAAAATTGACTTGCATTTAATTAGGCTAAGAACCCTTGATGTTTTGTTATTAACAAATTCCGCAAAATCATTAATTTAATTAATTAATTAATTACGTTTAGTAAACCTATATACATTGTCAGTCAGTTCTCTGCTCATAATTAACTAGTACTTTCTAACGATTTTCCTTGACAAGTAAGCCTCTTACAAAGTATAAAATCGGAAAGTCAAAGGATTCGAGATTCTCTCTCAACGAAATTGATAAACGCTTCCCTTATCTCAAAAGAGAACGTTACAAAAGTTTCTATTGCGTATAAGTTGTTTGAACGCTCAAACGTTTACGAAACAATCTTCTATCTTGGAAGTCTAACTGCTTTGCCTAGCGTAAACACAATAAACAATGCTGCGTCCTTACAATGGAGCCACAGTGTTTGTTTGAGCCGTAAAGCACGAGAGTCGTGTGTGTACCAGCTAGGCAATTAGCGTGTGTACAGTGCACTCTCATAAAAGTGATGCTCTAAATGTTTTACATGGTATAAGACGCCTCATGGCTCATGGGCCAGATAACGACTATATTTACGGGACTAATGCCGTTAATTGCTTTGACAGCAAGTACACTATTTTAGGACAGAATTATGAAGCGTGTAGATTGCATGTGGTTTTTAATTTTGTTTGTTTTGGAATTGTTTTGACTCGATTTCTCTAGAATCTAATATGTTATCCGTCTCGTACGGTTGAGGAGCCGTATGGAACCGAGGGACGCGGGTTCTAATCCCGTGTAGGCCATGGATTTATTTAGATAACGACAAAATTAATGTTATTCGTCGTTACTATATATAAGACGTTTCCGAGCAATCACAAGATTAAATCTCGTCATCGGAAACCCTAACTGAAAGTTTTGCCAAGGGTTTACCTAAAGCACAGCCTAAAGTCTAGAGGAGTAAATCCTTAGATTTCGCCCTGCTAACAACCCTCCACAACAACTCTATACTACAATAATAATAAATATATATATAAAAATTGTGTTATCGCAAAGAAACAGAAATTAAAAAGGTTCAAATATGTTTGAATAAATTGTGAGTTTTGTCATATTTGGACAAATTCAAGTTGTCGCTCCAGCTGTAGTTAAAACTAAAAGTGTTTTTCTATAATTACTAGGTCAGTAGCATTGAAATGAAACAGTTTTTTTTTTATAACTGGGCGAAGAGGAACATATGTTTGAACGAATAGGGTCCACAGAAAGTAAACTAATTACATGTTATTAAAATGCATTTGTTATATTTCAAACAAGCGCCAACTGTGTTGTGCGTATCGTGCCTTGTTTCCAACATTAATATTTACGACCTAAAAGTTTCTATGCATGGCTAAAACTTATGCTATGAAATTCTCTAGTCTAGACGTCATAAGAGAGGCAATAAATTATTTTATAACGTGGTCGGGTTGGAAACTTCACGGTTCTCCGTTGGTTTTATTACCGTGGAAATTCTCTATGGTTGGTGTGAGATTGGGGGTGACAGACTTGAAGAAGGAAATGGGAAAGAATGTTGGGAAATCAGGCGTGTTTTGAGTGACGTATAGTTGGTTGGGGGGTGAATACAGCTGTTTTTTGACGTGACAAATAATATATCTTTAGTTACAATTCGTTCCATTTCAAACTTAAAATGCATTTTACAAATGTCCTATTCTCGTCAACTAAGAAACGTCGTTGGAAGAAATACACAAAACATAGGAACTTTGGTGAACAGTTTTACTAAATTTAAAACTAAATAACGATTTAAAATTATTTGGCACTTCGCACCGATGTTTATGTAAACTTTTCATAGCTGTCTACCAAGAATAAATGAACAGCCATACACACAGTCGTAGATAATTCATTGGTAATCAGCAATTTTTTTTTGTAGATTTTGCATGTTGTTAAATATCCAGAGTCGTTGTCATTTTTTTTACAGTTTTCTTGAAATAATATTTAGATAGGTTTGTGTTGGTCACAGCTCTTAATTTTAACGCAAACATATTTAGAAATGTTTTAAAAAAAGAAAAGAAAAGTCAACTGAGTATAGGTAATTTACCTGTCTATTCTCGGAAGAACAGTAAATCCCAAACACCAAGCTAATTTTAAAAAATGATGCTCGTAAGTTAAATATTTTCTCCTGAATTCAGCTGTATTACGACCAGGCGGGAACGTTAAATTCTGTCCAAGTTCGCACAAAAAAGTAAGTTTCTGGCGTTGAAAAGGGGAGACGTTCCCACAAAATTTCCCTATATATCATCTCGTTTCCGGGAACGCGTTCTTTCCAAGCATGTTTCCTACTACCACGAACAAACTATCTTTTAGAGGGGATGTTCATCCTGTTTATTGGTTTAGCTTCCCAGTTCGGTCCCCTCTCAGTATAACAACTTCCTCGTGTGCAAGTGGAAACAGTCTCCTCCGGAGTCAGGAGCTTCCTCCCTCCCTCCCTCCAAGAGAGGTAACTTGAGACAACTCCATCTTGTTTCCTCGGCACTAAAATCACCACCTGCTGCAGCTTGTTACGTGCTTGATTTTAAGCACATGTCGGGGAAAACACACAGCCCTCAAAAGGGCGCCAAGGAAATGACCTTAAATTTTATTTCGATAGCCGTTCTCTGTGATGAAACCTGCCGCTTTGGGTGGCGGTGGTCGGTCTCGTAGGGGGTGCAGAAGTGCCCGGAGAGACATGTGGTTGCAAACTGCCCTTTCGTCGTGATGTGGAGGGTACGGGGAAGGGGGGGGGGGGCAGGAAACAGCCGTCCCACCACGTGGTGCACAGAAGCGACCGAGGAAGCCAAAGACAAGAAGTGATTTTTGGGGCGGAAGTAAAAACCTTATCCCAACCTCTTGAAAACAATTAGGGTATGTTTTGTTTTAGAAATACCTCTTCGCGGCAGATGTTGGTACAGAGTCGAGACTTCCTCGAGCTGGTCAAATATTTATATAGATGTCAGTTTACATTCACAAACTCGATGAACAAATTTCGTTGGTGAATAACAGTTTTTTTTCATACAATTCTAAAATTCTCCTCAGCGCAGACAAACAACATTTGAAAAATTCAAAATCCCTGAATCAAGATTAGAATCATTTGATTTCTATTTTCAGCTAAATAAAGGTGTACTTTACATATCCACAGTCAACAAACGCAAAACGTCAATGGTGTTGAACGAAAAATGTAGAATATATACTTTGGAAATCGGTAACTACAAATACTTTATTACATGCTTTTTTAAAATTCGATAATATCATGGTATTTTGAAAATAAACTGTTTCCAATGGTCAAAATCTGAAATATATTTTTAGATCTCGCTCAATTAAATTGGTCACAAGCTACAGATCGTACAAAAATTCGTTACATAACGTTTGTAACTAATTAGATTTCGTCTCAATTAATTTACGAGAATTCAACTCATTTGAAATTAAAACCGTATCCAGCTTCTGTCTTGTTGGTTTCAATCATATTACAAAATCCATTTCAATTAATTTCGTGTAGTATTTTGAAGCCAGAATTCCATAGCCAGTGTATTTATTCATTTAGTTAATTACATTTTGCCAGTGATACTTGAACTTCTTATTTACGAGAATTAAATTCAAAGCAAAGTGAAACGAGGCAAATGACTTTGCAGACACAGCCGCGTTAGCCAATGTCTCTGTGAGCTTGTAATAATAATTATTGTGATACGCTTGGTTTTCAAAATCGATTCGTTCCACAGTAGTCGCAGTCGAAGTAGATTATTAACTAGTCACTGCCTTCTTTCATGCTTTCACCTGCTCTTTTTTATGTGAAATGTGTAATTGCTACTCAAGATTTATAAGAATGTGGAATTTCGTTGCGAAAGTATGTGGCGAATTTTTCCTCATGCTGAAATTACGTACATGCCTATTATATTACTTTTTTTACGTCATACGAGTTTTCAACAAATTGAATTAATTTATCTTTTGAGAACTTGTGTGTTACCTATCGTTTTTCATTTCCGATTTTTTTTATAATAATGGTAATTTTGTAAACGTATTTGTTATCCATTTTACCATTCATAATCTTAATCTACATCACTTGATAACAATATCTGTATTGTTTTCGGTTGAAATAAATGTAAAAAAATAAATTTACACAAACAGCCACAATTTCCCCAAGTTCCATGCAAATATCAAAACATAAAAAAGAAAAATTTGAATATGCAAAAACACTACAAAAACATAACTGTGTTCGGTGTTATTACATGCTGTGTATTTACGTATAACTTTACGAACCGTTAAATTAACACTCAAAAAACGAAAACTGTTACGAAAGGCTATGAAGCGAAAAGCTCGCCTTGCTGTAAAAATAGATATTCTTGCTGAAATATAAGTACGCTGAATATCGTTCACACACATGAGCTAACGTTGCGTCTGCAATTCCCCCACGAATGTTTACTTCACAGTGGAAAACTTTTTGCAGGTTCGTGTTTATTGATGTAGGCCTAGAGTTAGCATCCCTATGCGAGCCTGCAGACGTACTTCAAACAAGAGCTAGAGATATTTGCTCGTCAAGCAGATAACTTGTTGATTACGAGACTGAAAAGCAAAACAAGCTCTCTCTAGTGTAGATTGCTTGGTGATCTAGGAACGCTGACTCGTTGCGAAACAAGCTATATGCATTTTCTCACAGTGATAAAGAAGATTCCCGGTATTGTTATGTCGATCGGTTGAAATGAAATCTTCTTGTATAGTCATTGCTGTGAGTGATAATTTGATAAAACTGACGGGATGTTTGGACCTTGACATTTCTCAGCACCATGGAGGAACCTTTACCTTACCTTGCAGGTCGAAGTTATACCGTCCCGTCCTTCAAAGAACAGTGAAACAATGGCGACACGCTTTCTGGCAAGTCAGAAGTCGCCCGCATCGTACCATCTCGAGTGTGTGTCCAAAGCATATGTTTGTGCATATTATTGCAATAATATATATTTGTATGTTCAAGGAGTTGGAACTGAATTCATATGCCAAACAAATAAATACTCACATATACAATTCCAATATAATATCTGCAATACAATACATACAATACATACCGCCTCCAATATCGTAAAGTAAAACAACAAAATGGCAAACGCACTATTTTATTTTGTAACCATGGTGCATACGAATTACGATACAAATTAAAACAATAACAACATATCTCCCAAAACATAAAATTTCATTTTTTTCTTCTTGAAAATAGTGACATTTAGTGACCACAGTTTTCTGTATTCCAAGAATAATGTTTTTTTTTCTATCATTTTGACGTCATTGATCAAACTATTCGTCGTTCCGATAGACATCGTTGCCAACATTTGAGAAATACATCTGTGAAGTAGTAGTTAAGTCCCGTGTCTAAACGAGCACTAAGCGCACGTTATACACACGTCAAACTACGCACAAACAACCCAAGTGCGTATAGTCCTTTTACCGAGTCACGGACTCACCATTTACCATAAATACCACAGCCAAACTGTGACGTATTCAGCTGAGTTATGTCTTTATTTCACGGCGTGACACGCCAAGTTCACGTTTCTAAAGACACAATGAGGGTATTGTGGTGTTTAGCGCTCCGGCCAGCACATGGCGGACCCATGAAAGAGGACAAGTAATTCCTTTCAGTCGGAAGGTGGGAGGTCTAGGTTCGAATCCGCACCGACCTTACATAGGCACGTACTGTTTTATTGGAATGTTGAAACCGTTTCGTTTCCACAACCCTAGGTTTTATTAGTTTTTACCTGTTTGTGTTTGGTTGGGTACCTAAAGCTCTATACAAGTAATTTGTGATGGTGTGAAATGGATTTGTATTGCCAGTGTCGTTTAGAAGTCCCACGGAAACATATCCAAACACTAACAGTAATATTGAACCAATTTGAAATACTAAATTTACCACATCCATTTCCGCAGGCAGAAGTTTTAGACAGCATTGTAAATAATCATATTCCAAAACATTGGCAATTATAACTGAAATGCCCTGTATGCATTCGTTGGTTTTGGTTAATTTCCACCGCAGGAAATATTCTCCAATATCTGAAATGTCATAACAGTGAATGTATAATAATGCTAATTTTAACAATGATTTAAATTTGATAACAGTTTTTCGATTTATTATGTTGACATTCGCTCTTCAAACCTGGTAAATATGATGAAATCAAATAAAAATGATTCAAAATGAAATAGTATTGAGAGTGGTTGACACTGTGTCCACAATTAGTTGAACTATCCCAATCTATTTAATTATTTAACCCATACTTTGAATTTGAATAAATTGTGTTTGGCAATGAGTTCCATAGTCGAGTACGTGGGATAACTCGTTTACTCTAAATTAGACCAATTAAAATCAACTGCACATGCTACACACACTGAAAATCGTGTGTAATCCATAATTGATGAGGTTTAATGACGCTGAAGTAGAGTAGGCCCTACGTCCATACATCAATATTAATAGTGCTCAATCCACGATGGCTTACGACTGGGGCACGGGTCTGAAGCGTATGACACCATGGGCTCGGGTTCGAATCCCGTTTAAGGCTTGGGTTTTTATAACTGTCCTTCCCCTCATCGTCTCGAAAATCAATTCGTCAAAATGATAGCACTTCACGGTGACTCGTGGGTTCGGAACCCAACTATGCCCCGACAGTTTTGTGTGCCCATCATTATACCCTACAACGTTGTGTGATTGAATGGGTATACCTATTTTATTATTAAAAATACAAAACAATTACAACACATGTCCACATGTCAATGAAAAGAACACATCCATAGAGAAATAACAACACATCTGCAATTCTTGACGATTGGCCTTTTTGCGGCCGTGAAACGCTGAATTTCGGAAGGCGTAAAGGGGGCGTACGCCCATTTTCACTTACAATAACATCCTTTTTCCGTAGAACTAGGATTTCTGTTTATCTGTAGGCATATATTTCACTTTCTTTTAATTCTGTTCAGTACTTTTTACGCAATCTGTTACCGTCTTTGTGGACAATTGACTCGCCATCTGTTCAGAGTTCAGACCACAACGCGTTAGGAAAGGGGAACGAATGTTTATTGGCGTTAATGCCTTTAGATTCGCGCCTATTGTATCCGGACTTCGATCGAGACAGTTTCCCCGACTGATCTTTCTTCCAGTTCACTCAAGTGTGCCCTCTCTATAGCTTCTTAATTTGTGGGCTTTGCTTTTCAATTTCAACACCATCTTTGTCCGCACAAAAGTCGGGCCGTTTCGTGTTTTCTTATCGGTGGTTGCATCTGCCCCCCCCCCCCCCCCCCCAACAAGAAAACCCTCGTCAAATCGTGTTCAACATATTCCTCCTTATTTCATATAATTCACATTTCAAAATCGTAACAAGTCAGGTCAGTTATATTTTTTTGTTTCCATCTTCCTCTGCAGCCTCCAAGTCAGAATGCCCCCCCTCTGAGGTGATCCACCCTACCATCAACCACCCTTATTTCTTCGGGGTTCATTTCACGCTCTCTCACAAATGATACGGTAACTTTTCGACTTGAAAGGCATGATAATGATTCTGAAGGCAAAGACGAATCCACCGCCGCCCATATTGGTAACACATGTCTCGAGAAGGCCGAGGACAATGAAACGAACACATCTGCAAATCTTGACGACTGGCCTTTTTGCGGCCGTGAAACGCTGAATTTCGGGAGGCGTAAAGGGGGGCGCACGCCCATTTTCACTTACAATAACATCCTTTGTAAATCCTCCATGCCATTACTCCATGTCGAAACTGTGAATGTCTGTAACTAAATAGAAAAGTGTGTGGTGATATTTTATTTTAATTTTTTTCCTCTTGCAGTTGGTAATACACAAAGAGGTGTTTCACGGAACGTATTGTCAAATCGAACGGATTCAAATTTGTCGGCTATGGCGATTACAATTCCGACTAACGCATGTAAATTGAACGTGACAGATATTTTACACGGCCCCCGTTTCTTTTTTATTATTATTTTCATTTCGAGCAGCCTTCACATTGTGATTGAACTAGCTGTAACAAATGCCCTGACTCTAATTCTACTCATGTCAACTACGCACGATCGAAAAAATAAAAAAAACATAAATCTATCACCGATCTCATGATAGTAATAATAATGTCAATGTCAAACTAGGATATTTTCTTTCATGGAGTTATGTGTACAGCAGTGCCGACTGAAATGGACCCGTCGTAATCGATTTCTGATGACTCCCCCCCCCCCCCCCCCCCCCCCGCGGCATGAATGCTTATTGCCGACGCGGACAAGCAGGTAATTTGTCATTCTAACATAAATTATCTTGAAGCCAATCTGTGAATTATGGATTAGAGTGGGCTATACACATCAAATGGGTTTTGACGGGGACGACAGCCTAGTGACATTTTAGTTTTTACTGCTTAAAATAGTGACTCAACATTTTTAGGATGATAAATATTTTCTTTCTATTGCTGTCACATGATGCCGATAAAATGATAATTATAGTTTATCTTTTTGTAAATATGATATAAATAATTCGTATTTAGAGTCTATACCCACTCAGTCACAAGACTGATTTAGCAGACCACACCAACCATGTTGGCGCCGACACCATCGACGAGCAAACAATGACCAATCTTTTGTGTTTCCCTATTTACAATTTAAATAACATAAAAATATACAACAATACTTTCATTATTTCCCAATTATTTTTTAATTATTATTCGATTTTTTTTTTTTTTTTTTTTTTCATTGCAGAATGTAGAACCAAAGATAAGTGACTACTAACATCCAACCCAGCAGTCACCATCAGCTTGTAGTTTCACGCTGGCCGATCAATAATATTGAGAGTATACACAAGCGCCCCTAAACGGGGGGAGGATTCTACGTTTAAAAATGAAAATAAACAATATAACTAGTTATTAATTCAATATGCCTAATTTCAACTGTGGATATTGATAATTATATGCAAGATGTTTTGTTTTGTTCGTTTCGAAACTGAAAGGAACACTTGTTCAATAATGACTGCTATAGAATCTCGTTTGCATTTGTAAATAGAACCAACTTTTTTTCCCATACGTTTAGCATATGGTGCACTAGCACTAGGCTCGTATAGACCGCAGAACACTATGGCTCTTTGAAGAATATTAAGATTCTAGGTTCCGTCCCGCTCATTAAAATCATTACAGCGATTTATCTGCATGTCCCATCTGATTATCATAAGTGCATGTTTTAAAGTACGAGCTGTTTATCTGTTGGTTTAATAACGAGGTGGTTTTTTGAGAGTTCTTCATTAAGTATAGTCTTGGTCTTGTTAAAAAGAGGTCCCCTTCGAACCTTCTTAAATATGCTTGCACTCGTTTCCGATAGTTTGCATTTCGAATCCACATTATTTCGTTACGATTTTATACTTTGCAAATAACCATGTTATTTTATTGTTTTTATATTATTGAGGGTGGTTTAAAAATTGTTCACCAATATTGGGGTAAGTGGTATAAAACGATTGGATAAAAAAGATACGGGTTGTTAGAAATTTAAATACACGCATTTACATTAGTGTTTTAATTGCACGTTACTTTTAGATTAATTGAAGTCGGATATACAATTAAAACCAACTACCTTTTTTTTATGTACGTACTTGCCTAATTTTTCGTCGTCTGACATGGCCCACATTTAAATTTACACGATTGTCTTTGTTGATAAATTGGCGTTAACGTTTATCTGTATAAGTGTATTCATATTATTTGATCTGTTTACCATATTATATATATACTAACTTGCCACAATGACTTGAATGTTTTTAGGACCAATAATACCTAAAAATACAGAGAACGCGATGGCATTACATAAATTTATTTTAACTTTTTGTAAATGTTTACTTTTTAAATTTAATCATATCGACCATGTAATTTTATTGATTGATTTCCGTAAGCGTTAGCGAGCGAAGCGAGATTCCATTTCACTACTGGATGGAAAAAAATGCCGAATGTTTTTTTCTTTTTTTTTTTTTTTTTTGTGAATTTTTAAAAGTTTGTTACACGATTCGCGCTAAACAATTACTCCAGATCGATGAACTTATGGAGGGCTTCGAAATCTCAAAACTACTTAGAATGCTGCCTAGTTTTTTGAGCTAATCGAAAAAAAATCTCTATGCAAAACCCAACTTTACGATTTTATTGATTTTTTAAATTTCTTTCTTCGACTTTCAAATCCTGCAATGCTTTGCACTGATTGTAATGATTTTTTTTCACAGAACCTATTTATGAATTATATTCGTGTAAAATTTGAGCGTATGAAAATACATATTCGTTACTGAAAAGTCGCCAATTTTACGACTTTTCAATGTAAAATTTCTCCAGCTTATACACTACATGCTTTATCCGATTGTAATGATTTTTTACAGAACCTTAATTTATGAATTATATATTCGTGTAAAATTTGTGCGCAATCGAATAATTATTTCTTATGAAAATTTCAATATTACGATTTTTTCCTTTTTTAAAATTACGATTAATTTTAAAAATTAAAATTAAGTTAATTTTTTATTAAATTAAATTAAATTTTTATTAAAATTTATTTAATTTTAAAAATATCTTCAACTTAGTAATTATTTTTTTACAGTACAACAGTAAATCCGCATAACACATGGCAGCTCAATGCACCAATTACGCTCATCCAACAACGCGGCGGGACTTAAGCGTTTTCCTAGTTTTAAAAAACATGGTCACTATCACACATAAATTTAATTTTCCATACTATTTTCATCGTTCACTGTCTTTGGAACTTTGAAGTAACGTCGCATCGTATCATTCATTCATCTTGAGTTAGCGACAACTCATAAAAAACTGGACACATTTCTTGCTTGCGTGGGATATTCACACTCAAACCACACACCTCCCCCCAGTCACTAAAACAACAAAACTTGTCTCTTAGTTTGTTGTTGTTAGTCTATTTAAGTTCTGGGATCTTATCCCATGGACAAACCCACACTTATCGACTCCATTTAACACTAAGTGTTTGTTTATCTACATTTCTTATTATTCAACATGTTTTTTTAAATACTTAACCTCTTCCACAAACTAATAATTATTTTCTTGTTTCTTTCTAGGCGACTTTGAAATCCTCCTCGCAGTTCCTTCATCGCGCGCTAGATGGCAGAGCGTTCTTCAATTCCGTCACAGTGCTGCTACCGGACGCCTGGCCGAACAACTGCACCTCCAAACCGGTGACCAGCTTCGATGGCTTGGCCGTGGACGTCAAGATAGGGGTTAACCACCCTGTCTTCGGGAATATACCCTGGACGCAACAGTCGGGGGGTTGCGGGGAGCAGGGGGACTTCATCTACGTCAGTCATAAACAGCTGTTGGGGACCACGAATCTGAGTAAGTATAATTAAGTTATCCATTTTTTTTATGGCCAAACTTCAATTTTGACTTTCTTTCGGACAAATGACTACTACGATCTCAAAGACTTTTTCAGGAATCCTTCGAAATTAACGTTTTGGGTTACAATCAAAGAAATATTTTTCACCAAAATCGCAATGTTACGTTTTTTTGTTTATTAGGAATGTAGAAACAGGTATCGAAGCATTTGCGAAGCGCCCTCCATGATAATGGTTTGTTTTTTATTTTTATTAGTCTAAAAATGGAAATAAATCAATAAAGATGAAGTTAACATTTATAAGATAATGATACACAACTATATTGAAATTAAATTATATGTTGTGTGATTTAAACTAGTCATACACTTTTGTTTTAATACAACATGACTATTTATTTTATTGTTTGACTCATTATATTCATGCATCCCAAAAGTCAACAACAGTTTTAAGTACAAGTTAAATTAATGTTATGTGACCAAACCAAGTGTTCTACAAGTACTTAAAACAGCCATTAAATCATTAGTAATGAACCAGTAAGCACCCACTTGCATTATGCGCAGGAAAAAATGATAAATATTCAAAACACTGTAAATGTACTTAATGTACTATAAACAAAAAATACTGTATTCTGCACTCGAACTATTAAAAACTCCCATATCGTGTCCTAAGAAGTTCTCATGGAACATAAATATCATATCATAGAAATACGTATAATGGAGGAGGTGCCGGGTCATGGTGTGTGACTACCCTTATAATCAAGACTTGCTCAATACTTTCGAAAAGGCCGATCAAAGCTAAAACTGACACTATTTATAAATACACGGCTCTAATAAAATATTTTATTTTGGCATTGTTGAAGTCCTCTGGTTCTTGATTGACTTGATCAAAAGTACATCTTTTTTCTTAAGTATTATTTTAATTTTTCTGTAAGTATTTGAAATTCAAACATGCTACTTCAAACAGCAATTCCATCACATTGGTTTTTATTTCATAATTTGATTGTTAAATAAAATGTTTACTTTTTTAACATGCTGCTATATATTTACAAAATTTTGTGATGCAATCTCATTCATTTTGTATAATATATATTATATAAAGTAAATAAATTATTTCTTGTATTAATATACTTCTATTTTGTATTATGTTTGATATATTTTCTGTAGTTTTTATGATATTTACCAGCAAGTGACATCCCTTAAGCATGTTGATCTAACTCGATGTTACTTGTTTCAGGCGGAGTGTTCGTACGCGAGTGGTCCAAGTACCGGTACGGAGTGTTCGATGAGATTGGTTTCCGTGGCGACGTCGTGTACCCACTCTGTTACCAGGGAGACACCGCGGAACACCAGATCACCGGATGTTCCGACCATCCCATACAAGACAGCGAGTAAGTTGATGCTAGTCTCAGTTAGTTAGTTAGTTAATGTTGTTTTAGGGCACTCAACAGTAGAGTTATCAGTGCCCATGTCAATTGTATTGGAATCTTCCAAATTTTCTTTTTCCATAATTGTGGATTACCACCATGTTTTCTTCTTTCCAATGGGAGGAAAGTAAGAGAAGACGAGGGGGGTTAATGGGAAGGAGTGAGGATGTTGGATTGGATAGGTTAAACTGGGTGGGAACGGAGGAGTGCTCGTTGCAGAGAGGGCCGGCAAGTATGGAGACGAAAAAAGTGAAAGAAGAAAATAAATATGAGTAAGGCTGTGTGAATGAAGAAAGGTGTGATAAAAAGTTGCGCGAGAGCTCTCTTTGCAACACGCACCCCAACCGGCCAGAGCTCGCCCTTAGTTTTGGGGAATACACTACTCCCCTACTCACAGGCCAAACCACGGGAAGGTAGCGAGTTGGACTTTGAAGGCCCGATGCTAGTCTCAGAGCAAAATAATGATGAAACTTTTAGATCAGGCAAAATAAAGAAAACATAGATTCATTTATTTACAAGTGCAGTGGACATTCCAAATAACTCAGTACAGCACTTGCAATAGTTCCTGAATTTATTCTACTGGTGCAGTATGCAACTATATTCTTTTAAATTTATTCAAAATACATTTTAAAGCAGACTGTTGTGAGTGTTTTTGTTGGAAATTATTAGTCTGTACTGTAAAATAAAACTAAAATTATATAAACATATTTAAAGTCTGTCATTTAAATAAGTCCTGTGGAATTTTACATTTAGTCCGAGTCTTTGAGAATGTTTCACGTGTTGTCAACTGTCGGCAGTTTTATGAACTAACCGCCAAATTACTTTCATCAATGGCATTATATATATTTTATAAGTAGGTAAACATGTTTTCATTTAAAAATTCCCATTTTCAAAACAAAAAGCGGAGAAAAATAAAACCATTTCTTTGTATATCTACTATATACTACTGCACTCACTTTAAAAATAATTATTGAAATATAAATGTTTTCTTCCAAGTCTTGTTTGCTGACGGTATTGTTTGCCCCGCAGGGTTTGCTCCGGGGAGAACGAGTGGTACAACACTAGTCAGCTGGTCGACCCGATGGCAACCTCCTCGCTGATGTTCGCCGCCGAGGCTCCACAGGTGGTCAAGTTCTGCGACCACGCGTCTCACGACCGCTTCGCGCCGACCAAACACAACTTCATGTGTCGGAGACAGAGCATCATGGACGTCATATTGCAGCACAGGGACTTTGCCGGAGCCAGGTGAGGGTCTATCTGGATACTTGCAGCAATTAGTATTACATACCTTATAAGCATTTTACAGAAAAAAACACTTTTGTTATATACTAAAGTCTATCTATCCATGAAGTACAAAGTGACCATCGACGGACGCGTCGGGTATGGGACGCGTCGGGTATGGGTATGAGGCAGCTGCTAAGGGTTGTCGCGTGTAGTCGTAAAATAGACCATCCTAGAAACTGAGGGTTTTATACCTGCTGTATTAATTTATTTATTGATTTTTTTGTTTAATTGCAAATATCTAATAACGTTGTTGAAATATTAAGCGTGCGTCTTGAATTTCATTTTTTTGGACGAAATTCTACGATAAAAACTGACTGAGTTACGGATAATGCTTCTATAACATATTTTGATAATATTATATAATAATATAATAATATTTATGTATTTCAGTCAGTTTTGATCGTAGACACTAGGGAAAAAACACATTTCATAACTCAAGCTACACATTTGAACCACGTTATGAAATATTTGCAATTATAGCCTAAAAAAAATATTTTGCTGAATAAATTATTTTCATCATAATAGATTTGAAATGGGCGAAGGCAGGTAGAAACAAACCCATGTTCGCTCCCAAGTTCGGTCACGCCAAAAAAGGTGGAAAGGGAAAAATGCAGACAATAGACGGGACGACCGATCCCGGTCTCGTCCGCCGATGGTCACTTTGTACCTCAAGGATGGATAGACTTTAGTTTTGTTTTTCAATAAATTGGATCTTTAAAAAATCTACTTAAAACTGGAAAATGCTTAGATAGCCACCCCTTATTATTATACTGTAACTAACAATGATACTACGTACTTTCAACACAACTGCTAAATGGAAAAAAAATTAACTCTTTTATTTTAATGAGATTTAAATTTGTGCATTTAATTTTTAGGACGTAACATATCTTAAATTAATATGAGAAATCAAATGTAAGAATTGTAACTTAATAATATGTGGAATCTCTGTAAGATCGAGCTCATTGTTCAACCCATTTTTCAGTACAGCTTTTTTCATAGTAACCAATTTTTAAACTAGTCTCCAAAAACACAAAAAGTAATTTAACTCGATTAAGTGGTTTTGCACATATTTGCCATCAATACACCAATGTATGTGTAATGATTAATGAATCTACATTAACTGTGATTTATGCAATGGAGCTTGATTAGCTTTAACAACTTGAACCACAGACAATAAATAATTTATAACTAGTCGGTTACAAGTACTGATTTTCAAATGAGAGAGTGAGGCCCCCTTCAATACTATAGGTGTCACAAATTTTAATCAAATGCAAATTCTCTTATTCCAGCGACTCAAAACAAAACAGCTCAGCCACCTACTCACCCAGCATCACTTACAAGCGTCGCACGTCTACCCGCTTCGTACTCGTAATCGAAGACACGCAAGCGATGATGATGCGCGAGTCGTGGAGTTTCTTGAGAGGAGCCGTGCGCAAGTTTGCTGTTCTTGACTTGCCAGCGTACACGGAGCTCGGTAAGTACGGGTGTATAGTGTTCTTTAAGTGAATTCATTGATTTAATCTTAATACAGTAAATCATCAAATAAATCAATACCACACTATATAACATATAAATCATAACAGGAGCCAATTAGCAAAAACTGATAAAACCATTGCTGGTAATTTTTTTATGACTAATGGCTCTTCTTGCGCACTTATATTTCAATAACTTAACGTACTATTGACATGTAAAGTGTTTAAAACATTTATTTCCTATTCTATTTTTGGGGGGTAATGTTTCGTGAGTTTATTATTCATGTTTAGAGGACATACCCAAAAACTATTGAATTTTTTAGTTGATGTAGTTGTTCATGAACATCACTAGACAAGGAAAAAATGTATATGTATACTAGTACGTACCTATTTTTAAACAAATTGTGATATAAATATTTTATTAAAAATATATACATAGTAGTGCAACTTGCTTGTACCGTACGTAAGAACTAAGAGAAAACAGCACATGTAATGGTAAAACATAAAACACAAACATGTGAAACAGATGAGCTAATTGAAGACGTTTCATTCCAGGCCTTGTGTTGGTAAACGACACAACAGCAAACACAGTGAATGGGTTGTCCGTACTGATGACTTCTGCTGCACGTGACTTAGTGGCTTCCATGATTCCGTACACGCCCGGTGATGCGCACAGTTCGGGCTGCATCCACTGCGGTCTTACTCAAGCTGTGCAGGTAAGCAGGCAAACTACTTTTATCTATTATCAATCAAAAATGTTTTTCGAGAAAAATAACAAAACAATCATGTACCTACTATTTGAAAAATTATTTTCTTCGCATTTAAATTTTAGACTCAAATTATTGATACACCTTTTAGTTTTTACCCTTTTCTTTCATTATAAAATTGTATTAACACAGTAATTTCAACCTAACTTTGATGTCTAGGTATGACTATTTTTGTCATGAATATCTGCTCAACCTCACGACTATTAGGGTCATCAAACTCGGTTTATAATTTCAACAGAATTTAATTAAATTAAATTAGTTGTCAATTTGTGCAGGTCTTCATAAAACAAGTGTTATGTACTTTGTATACGCACATCTTTATTTGAATCTTCTTCCAGTTATTAAAATGTACACCTGAGTATAATCTATAAAATAAAATTGAATCTTTCTGTACACCACTCTAGTTTTGCTGCCATTCATTTACCTGCATTATAAAATATTTATTTATTTATGCATGCACATCACTTTAATACTTATTTTTTGTATATTTTATGTTTGCTGGAATGTCAAAACATGTATTATTTTCATTAAAATTATACAACATAGACTCGTGTTGTCCTCCTTTGTAAATCAGTTTTTATAACTGAATAGGACAGACTAAATAAAAAAATACATAAGTAAATAAAAGTTACTAATAGAGTACTCCTTGTTTTATCAGATGTTGGAAGATCGCGCCACCACCAACGGCCCGTCGGCTTCCGTCATCGTAGTTATATCGCCCGGCTACACGGCTTCTACTGCAATGAACAAAGCGTTGGATCGCGCAGCCAAACTCGGCATCTACATATCGACCATCAACTATCCCGTTGCGGAACGCATGGCGAGTCTAGATAACCTCGCACACGCAACCAACGGACTCGCCTTCACGGTCTTGGAGCAGCGACTGAACATGGCCTCCTCTTACCTCACAACGTACTTCCAACTTACGAATACACTTTACAGCATCGCAGAACATTTCTGCGTTGGACAGGATATGCCCATTGAGGTGAGATGAGAAAAATTATTTATTATAATAAATAATATGTCAGAATAATAAAATTATTTTTCAAGTTGTCATTTGAAAAAAAATTTTTTTGCCTTGTCCACGATATCAGAATAAGAACTGAGTATTGTACAACAAATAACATTTTGATGTTAGTATTAAAATTTGTTTGAGATCTTTATTGCTGTATTTTAATGTTTATAAATGCCTCAAAATGAGTGTGAAAGCCAAGAAACACAAGTATTGTATTTTTTTCTTTTCCTTTTGACTCTAAAATTCTAACCCAAATTTACAAACTTTTTATTTCACATACCATTGTAGATCAATTTTCTATACCACCAATATTAAAAGTTTCTTGTGATATCGATAGTTGATAATTCAAGCGACAAAATGAGCCATCCAAAATCAAAACTTTTCCAAATAATTTTCTCCTTTTTTCTTGTTTCACTATGTACCTTATTGCCTGGTATGGTATGTTAATTGTTAACCTATGATTGACAATGTGATGTCTTTTGTCGCTCAGCTCCACCGCCGAGAGTTGTGGGAAGAGGGAGGTCGCAGCATCACCGGTAGTTTCGTCCTTGAGGAGTCGCTGAGCGAACCAGCGCGCTTCACCGTGTTCACCCACAACGTCGAGAACCCGCTGATTCGAGGCATGTCGCTCGTCAGTCCGTCGCAGGTCGTCTACTCCACTCGATCTGACTCGATGCTTCCCTTTAAGATGCTCACCCTCAACGCTCGCATCAATGAGGTGAGTGTCATGGATAAGTGGATATCTCGATATAAAATAATTAATGTATGTTGTTTGACTACAATAAAAAATAAATTAGATTTTAATTGGGTAAAATATTAATTAGATTATTAAATTAAGTAGGTAGTTAGATATGGGGTGATGGACACAAATAATGAGCAATGTGTAATTTGGTTGATTTATTTGACCCTCTTTTTTGGCAATACTGTAAAAACTATCTTCATTATGAAAAGTAAAGTTTTTTTTTTAGTTATTTGCTCAATCAATGATTGTTATGTTGAAATTGGTTGCAAGCTCTTCGCGCACGAGATTTCCACAAGATATCAGTGTTTTAGCAAAAATTTGCTAGCGTCGACGCTTTTCTTGTTGTTAAAAAATGTAACAAGGATAACAACAATAAAAAAGATACTTAGCAGTATTTCCTTGAGCATTGCCAGCATGCAACAGAATTGAGGATATGGTTTTGTTCTGTGTATAGGCATAACAACCCCAGATGCAAGTAATTGAATTTTTGGATAGGATGATGTTTTCGGTCCGAGATTAACAATCGATATGTTTGTGTGGTGTAATCGTGTCTTGCTTGATTGATCGGTGTTCACTACTTAAATATGTTGGTCTTTAGTTGGTCATTGTTCGCTCGTCGACGGTGTCGGCGCCTACAGGGTTGTCTTGGTCGGCTTTAAATTTAATGTCCTCCACTGAAAATCAGGCTTAACATGTGACTGAGGGGGTAAGACTAAATATAAATTTATTTATTTATGTCATTGATCTTAAGATAGAAAGATGGAAAAGTTTTTTTAGTCTTAGATTTTTAATCAATATATTTTTGTTATGACTGTAAAGTGTAAACTAATGTACCTCTCTTGTTTTTAGTCTGGCACTTGGACCTACACGATCGAGCGCTTCCCCGGCAACCCCCAGCCCCACTTTGTGCAAGTATTCGCCTCCCCACGCAGCCGCTACGCAAGCGCAGTGCGCGCGAGTGCGTGGACGGATGGGCGAGTGGTCAGGGCGGTCGTACGCAAGGGGGAGTACCCGGTCCTAGCAGCGAGGGTCGAGGTCACGGCGATCAGGGTCGGGGCAAACGGGACAACCTACAAGGAGAAGTTCGAGCTACTGGATACCGGGAGCGGAGGTACGTTGAAGCCTATGTCAGATGGCTGGAACCAACACTCTCGGATATGAATTATTTTATTCTAGAATTTTTAGTTTAAAAGTGCAAATTTCCAAATTTGTTCTGATTATAAACAAAATAATTTTTTCAGATCAATACTTTGTTTTTGATATCAGGTAGGCTTATTTGTAATGCACATCCAAATTACAAATTCATTACATTTTTATTCTTTTGTGGTAACTTTTATGAGTCAATAGAGACCCGGGAAATTCGCGTTATTTTTTTACGCGAATTGTTGAAATGTCGTATTTTTTTGCAATATGTGGACGAAGTGTGTGGTTAGGAACCCAAAAATATGTATATTGAATCACAAAATAACACCTACTTTGCCGTTTACTGAGCAATAACACCGAAATCTATATTGAAACGCGAAATAACCACTATAAATGGCAATACTGTCCTTTAAATACATTGTAATTGTCAAAAAATGAGTTAAATCACGCTCCCTCCGTCTCAAGTCAATTCCCAGTTGGCCGGCTTGCGATATCAGAAGAATTCCTTTGTCGCCGGCTGTTCCGCTGTTCGCGCGCACCCCCTCATAGACCACCAAGCGGCCGCCTAATAGAGAAATAAAGGGCTGCCTTGTCCGGTGCAGACTCCCGGCTGCCCGGCTCGTCGAGAGAGGCTGGCCGGCCGGCGACCCCCTCCCCCTCCCACCCACCCGCCGCTATTGAGGTAGGCTGGGCTGCCGAGTCAGACGAAGATGCGATATAAATCTCACTGCTGTGTTTGCGTCATTGTTCAAGCAACTTCCAAGTTGCGATGACGTCACGGAAGAGGACGTGACGGAATGGGTGGCCGCCGAACGCTAGGTTTTGTCTCACAACAGTAGAAGATAAGCTTATCGCTGCCGGGTATCTTCTTGTAGACGCTTCCGAACGACCTTCAACCGCTCGGGGAGAGGGGGGGGGGGGGTACGACGATATAATGACGTAATTTAGGCTTTCAGGATTCGGGTAACCCGATCCCTGGAAGGTCAGGAACCGGATCCTAATTTTACTACCCTCTTAGTAGATACCACCCAGTTGTGGTTTATCTGTTGAATAATTAGAAACTCCGGAGATGCTCAGCAACAATGGTGGCATTCTAAAAATGTGCCTAGGCCTGTTGAAAATACATTTCCAAACTTATGTAGGCCTAGTAGTAAAAAAAAAAAAAATTGTCAAATCCGATTTTTGTGGTTACTGACACCCTTAAAATAAAACCATCATAACACCGAATTTTAGATTTTTTAAAAACACATAACACCTAATTTTCAATTTTTAAAAACGAAATTTGCAAATAAATAAAACCATAAAATCGGGTCTCTAAGTCAATACTTAATAGAAAATGTAACACACTTTTAATTTGAAATCTCTATGTTTAAAAAACAAAAATTTGGTATTCTATGTTATGTTAGATGCATCACAACATGTGTTTATATGTTTTTGTGGATCCAATGTGTTTTGTCAAATTGGGCATGTGAAGCTATTTAGTTGGATGAGAGTAGCGAGCGTAGCGAGCGAAGCGAAGATTCCATTTCACTACACTGGAGAAAAAAATCCGGAATGTTTTTTTTTTTTTTTTTTTTCTTTCTGTATTTTTGTCTGTCTGTTAACACGATTTCGGCTAAACCGATACTCCGATTGCGATGAAATTTCATAGAGGCCTTTGAAATCTTTGAACTAAGAACTGCCACGTTTTTGAGCGCAATCGAAAATTGTTTCTCATGAAATCGCAATTTTACGATTTTTTTCGATTTTTAAAAAATTTCTTCGACTTATAACTCCTACATGCTTTATCCGATTGTAATGATTTTTTCACAGAACCTTAATTTTATGAATTGATATATTCGTGTGAAATTTGAGCGTAATCAAATAATTATTTCTCATGAAAATCGCAATTTTACGATTTTTTTAATTTCTTCTGCTTATAACACCTACATGCTTTATCCGATTATAATGATTTTTTCACAGAACCTTAATTTTAAGAATTAATATATTCGTGTAAAATTTGTGCGTAATCGAATAATTATTTCTTATGAAAATTTCAATATTACGATTTTTTTCCTTTTTTTAAATTACGATTAATTTAAAAAAAAGTTAATTTTTTATTTAATTTGATTTAATTTAAATAAAATTTCAACAAAGTTCTGATTTTTTCACAGAACAACAGAAAATCCGCAAAACACATGGCAGCTCAATTCACCAATTACGCTCATCCAACAACGCGGCGGGACTTAAGCGTTTTCCTAGTTATAAAATAACTGGAAATTTAAAATCTCTGTATTGTTGTAGATTAAATTATGGTTTGTTTTCTATTATTTTTAATTAAAGTACTTCTTTCAATTCCAGATCCAGATGTGACCAAAGGAGACGGCGTTTACACCCACTACTTCATCCCGAAGTTTGGCCTCGGTGTCTACACTTTCGACATCAAGATCTCGGACAATTCCAACACCGCCTACTCTTACCAGGAGCAAATCCTCTCCTACGATTACAACGACAACATCTCCCCTTGCTGCGGTAGTTCAATACCCACTCCATCCGTACGTCCGATCTCACCTTTTGTCCGCATCCTTCCAACGTTAACTGCGAACATCCTCAACGTCAACATCCCCACCGGTAGAATCGGCAACTTGAAGGTTGACATACTTCAGGAGCAGCTCAAAGCAAGGCTTGTTTTTACCGCACCCGATCCACAGGCAAAACGTTACGAAGTTCGCTACTCCAAATCCCTCGCCGATATTGTTAACAACTTGGAAAACACAATTCTGTGGGAGCATGGTTCCCCATTTCCTCTTTCCCCCGGAGCAGAGAGCACGTACACCTTGGATTTCACCCGAAACCCATCCCTTCTGGACCAGCCCTTATACCTTTGCATTGAATCTCACAGCGAGGAAAATATAAATGCCATCGGAACAAACACAAACGTCGATCCGAACGTGACCGTTTCAGAGACCACGAAAGACGTTTATCGATGTTCAAACTGGGTTCGAATCTTAGTACCTTCCCCTCCCCCTCCCCCGCCGTCAATCACCGACTACCCCTACTCGAGCGAAGACCCTGCCTGGTCTCCCAACGCAGTTGTTCCACGCATCGCCAAGGGAACGGATTACGGACTGGAGTTGATTCTTCCCGTCGCAGGTGGAATCTGCCTACTGGTCTTGTGCATCGCTGCCTATTGCTACATCTGCGTACTGAGGCGGCGAGGAGATAAGAAGAAGAACGATAAGAAGTCGGACTGCAGCACAGGTCAGTTCACAGCCTACTTGAATACAAGGTCATCACTAATTTATTCCTGTGTGGGTGTGGTACGGTACATAGATTATTCCCTGATTTGCTGTTTTTGATTTTTAGCAAACCTTATTCTTATTTGTTTTGAGTGCAATGTCTTAATAAATAATTATTTTCATACCATTTTCTTTTTTTAATTTTTTCTAATTTCTATTTGATTAATTTCAGTTCACCTAAATCCAGATTTTTAATATTTAAATTAAAATTTAATACTTTTGGAAAATGTTGATTAGTATTTCTATCATATTCATTTTCAAAAACTGATTTTGAAAAGAGGACAATGTGTCGTAACTCGTATTATAATATAATAATTATGATCAACTAGCGTTGTCATCCATTTATTATTTTTTAAAGTTGACAAAGTATCAATCTTGTAATTAGCCATATAAGGTTTGTGTTGACTTGAAACTATAAAGTTAGTTTAAATAACCAGCCAGGTACCTTGACCAGAGAATTAAAATATATTTGCAAACATATGTGTACTAATAAGTTATCCTTTTATTCAACAGCCGTCCATCCAAGTCGTCCCGTCATCCCCACCGACTAACAACCTCCCACAACACTTCGAGCCCTGCCTAAACGACGACAACGAGAAGAAGCGAACGTCCATCGCTCCGATGACGTACGAAGAGAAACTAGTCGACGACCAGATCGCTACGATAACGCCTGTACGCCAGCGAACCCTATCGCCCTATCAGAGCTGGACAGCGTCGCAATTACTTCACGAACACGAGCGTCGGCACAGTCCGTACGGAGATGTCAATCAGAACCCCAACATGTCTTACGATCAGGGTATCATGCAGTACAACTCTCCCCCCTCCCTCTACGGCGATACCCAAAGCATTCAGCACTACTACATGGAACAGTCGCTACGCAATCAGTACAACGACTCAAACGGGGCCCCGCCCGTGCCTCCCTTACCGAGCATGAACAATTCGATGAACGGGATCTACACGACCGGGCCGATATACGGAGTACAGCCGGGAACGTTCGCGGCTAACGGCTACCATAGAAACGGATCGCTGATGCAGTTCAATCCGAGCGTTCAAGGTTCGCTGAGTTCGGTGAGCTCTGGCGATAAGAAGAAGAGGAACGTTACGATGGTTTAGTGAGACAACAAGACTGAGATGTGTGAATTTTGACTTTATCGCACGAGTTGGACATAAGAAACAAGAAGAAATATGTGATAATGCAAGATACCTACCTACGTAGTTATGTGTCAATTGAGACGTGAGTGCCCATGAAACATTACTTTCTCGTTTTTTTTTTGGCTTTGTGCCGATGTCATACTGGTACACGTACCAACAACTAAAGAGTTAATATGAGTGCATTTCGATAGCTACGAATAAACTCTTATTTTACTTTCAATAATATTATAGCCGTGTTCTAGTGGCACTACCAAACAATATGCTTGCAATGTACATAATAATGTACAGTGTAAATATGAAATCGATCTGAGAACGTTAAAACCGAACGCGTACAATGTGTTTCGTCTGGTTTAGGAGCAAGTGTGATGGGCTCGAAGCTGCTCTAGTCATACCTATTTGCTGAACTGAACTGCATTTTAAAGCAAGCGACAAGTTGCCAGTGAAACCGTAGTCGTTGAATCATCGTTTAGTTTTTCAATGAATGTCCCTATGTAAATAAATAAAGCTGGTACAGATTGGATTTGTAAACCAAAATGTCCGTTTTGTGAATACTAGCTCAAGATGTAAAAACATAGAAGTAGACACTTTTTTGTATAATTGAACTTTGATCTCAAAGTTAGTGTTTTTTAAAGTAAAAAATCGGAATATTTTTTCAAATATCGATGACTACATACTATGTAAATGTTTTACAACAAATTACGTTTTTATTAAAAAATGTATGTACAATATATTATACTAATGCTCATAAAATATAAACATGTTTTATTTCTGTAACCCAAAACCAACAATATAGGACTATAATAATATGTTAGTGTACATCAATGCATTCATGTATGCATTTGATTCACAATCAAAATTCGTAGTGTTTTATCACTATTTTCTGTCCATAGGAGGGTTGTCTTGACAATGTACTAGGCATTTCCTTTCCATGTTATGTATCTATTTTCTTCCCTCTTCCAGCCCCCACTCCCCCTGCCACTCTCTTTCAATTACTTTACATGGTATTCCTATGTGCTGCCTTCCTGTTATCTTCATTTCATAAAATTTTTCTTGTCAACTTCCCTTCTATGTACTATTCTCTTTATAGATATTCCCGTATCATCATGTCCTTTTCAGTTATATAACTTCACAAAATTGAGCTGATCATCCCTGTCTGGGTCACAACCAATGTACTACTACTACGGTTTGGTCTACCTGTGCATGCTATTTTATCTTGGCATAGGACAAAAAATTACACGTTAACAAACCAAATTAAATAAATTAACAGTTCTAAATTTATAAATAACATTAAGCATATTTTTACTTTTACTGAAAGGTATCCCCGCCAGGAATGGCCAAATCCCCACCTCTGGATATCCATTTCATCTCAAATGACTATCTTGTAATGTTAATAAATAATGCGTCAATTTACACATACCGGTACTACTATTCCTTTAAAAATAATACCTCGGATTGCTTCTAATGCCATCTAGAGGGCCATATCTGAATATCATCATTATCCATCGCCGTTTCCTGCTTCTGGCAGGGTCAGCTTGGGTTCAGCAACCATTTCTTTCTATTCTCCCACAATCGTATCTCTTCCACATATTCCCAGCTTTCGCCTCTTGCCTCAAATCTCCTGCTACGATGTCCTTCCATCTCTTCCTTGGTCTACCCCGTCTTCTTCTTCCTTCTTCAATCCTTCTTTCATACATTTTCTTGGGCATCCTATTTTCATCCATTTGTTTCATATGTCCATACTATCTCAACCTTGTCCTTCCTATTCTGTCACTTAACTTTTCTACATCTAGCATTTCTCTAATGTCCGTGTTTCTTATTCTCTCTTCTCGTCTTGCCCACTGTGCTCCTCAGGAATCTCATCTCTGCCGCCTGTATCTGACTCTCCTCTCGATCTCCCACTGTCCAGGTTTCTGCTGCATATGTAAGGATCGGTATGAAATAAGTTTTATATAGGATCATCTTACACTGAATGGGTATTTCCCTATCCCACGGCCTTTCACACACTGGTAAAAGTTACTGGCCTTTTTTATTCTGATGTTAATCTCCTTTTTAATCTTTCCACTTTCCATTACTTCACTTCCTAGATAACTAAAACTATCCACCACCTTCAGGGTTTTAAGGCCCAAGTATCTCTAGCCTGGCACGCTTCGTTGACTTTCCAAGCCAAAGTGGGTGTGTAGGCTAAAATAAGAGCATTAGGGGCAGAGTCAGAATCCTTTCATGATTTGTCTTGCTTGCCGTTCATTGGTCACTATATCAGGTTATTTACCACAGTTTTTCTGTATGTCACTAGAAAATTATATTGAAATGTGCTTTCAGTCATCCTAGCGTCTTGGGCCTAACGACCCATTCTTGTCGCATTGTTCAAAGGAACAAAAGAAACCACAACGTTTATTACAGAGGCTTTTTTAGGATATGTACATATTTTTCTTTCCATTATTAATATGCAAATATTTTGGTGCTCAAATCATTTTGATTTTTGTTCCTACGATAAAAATTACGGTAAATATCATTATAGAGATAAAATACTAGATCATACTAGTGTAACACAATAGGCGTAATTTTTATCGTAGAGAAAAAAATCAAAATGCTTACCACATAGAAATGTTCACATTAACATACTGCAAATAAAAAAAAATAAGATTAAAAAAAGCTTTGCAGTAAAAAGAATATACTTTCTTTTATGCGTTTGAACAATGCGACAAGGGTTGAAAGGCTGACAAGTTGAAGACCGGCTCGTGCAACTTGGCCCTAGCGTGGGGGGAGAGGGGGGGGGCAGTGGCAGATCTAGGACAAAATCATGGGGGGGGGGCGATTTGCGTGTGCATGTACAGTCGTGGGAAAGGGACTAAGCGCTGACATACGTATGGGGGTGGAGCCCCCCATTAATTGCGCCGCAGGCGAAAATTTTGAAAATCAGGTTTTTAGAGTGCATTTGGTGCGTTTTAGAAAAAAGTGGTGGGCGGAATGTAATACGGAAACAATGTAGTTTGTGTGCACCAATTTGTTTTGTCGTCATATCGAGCTTACAATTTACAGCATTGGCCTAGATTGCAACATTATTATAAACGTTTGATCTTATTTTCAATTCATCATTTTATTTATTTATTAAACGTCTATCCTATTTAGTTAAAAAACGATTCACATAGGAGGACAACTTAATAAATTGAAGTACACTGATGCAGACACATTTCAGAGGCAAACTGATTATTTCTGACAACATAAAGGAAAGTTGGATTTTATTGGGAGTTTTAAATAAATAGCGCCGCAGGGAAAATTTTGAAAATCGGGTTTTTAGAGTGCATTTGTTGCGTGCACAATAAAATAATAATTTTTTTTTTTTTAATTTTTAAAGAATCATGGGGGGGGGGGATCGCCCCACCGCCCCCCCCCTGTATCCGCCACTGGGGGGGGGACAAGGATCCAACTACCTGTGATCAGAGATCAGGTAATCTTTTATTTACTTCAAAATATAGTAATGCGATTGCACAAAATGCAATGCAATGCAAATGCAATGAATGCACAAAAACACTAGGGTAATTTAGGGGCTGCGAGCACTGAGGCTTGTCTTCCGAGAAATGGAATTCAATGTTGCCATTCTGTGACACTTTTATCAAATATCGTAACTTGAAACGCGTAGGCAATTAGTTGAAACAATTCGCAGGTGACATTTCTAGCATAGAAATTCAATGTATTCCATCTAAAGAGCCACTCAATACTCATTACAGCCGGTGGAGGTATATACTGCCTGCAGCTACGTAGACACGTTTTGTATCTATTGCTCTCCTCACTCATTCTTTCTTTATTCGCCATTCTTTTCCGTGTAACATTGCCAGTGAACTATTCCTTGTAAGCTACTGCCCTCGCTCCCCCCCCCCCCTCAATACCTCACCATCCATTTGTGTGGCTCGTTGGTCGATAGACTCTAAATACAATTTATTTATTTAATAATATAGATTTATAATTTAATATGTTTTTATTCCTTTCGTATTCATTTCAAGTTATAATATGAATTGTGTAACTAATAATTGGTGGTTCATGTGGATGCAGATAGATACAATATACAATAAATACAATACAATATAGTATATTGTAAGAGAAACGAACTAAATCATTATTCATTAGCGTAGGTGAATTGGTTTTATCTGAATATAACGGTTGCACTAATGTGTCTGCGTTGCAAGAATTATCGTCGTCTGTAGTTGTGTTGAGAAAGCCAACAGGCCAGTCAGCCACCAGCGCGCCTGCAACGGGGGTTGACAATTGCAAAGGCCCGAAATGCATCCAAAGCTGGCAAATTGTTTTTCCAGAAATATTAACGTAATTGACAGAGGGAGTGACAGACAAATACGCAATAAATAACGGGACAGACTGACAGTGAGTAAGTTCGGAATGCACCTCTTGTCTCTGACCGGCGGAGATAACGTCGGGGCCCGGCATAATATGGTCGCGACCCGGGGGTTGAGAAACACTAACGTATAATTAACAAAGAAGAGTAATTATTTATTATTATTATAATAAATATATTTGATACTCTCACATTTTGGCAACGATGCTAATCGAGACAAGGAGAGTAAATTATACAGGAAAATGAAAAAACCGCCACATAGGCCTAATACCCATGGTCAAACCAGAATTAATTCGAACCTGGATCTCAGGAACCGCGATTTACCACACCAACCCACCACCAGTGTTGTGACTTATACAGATAAAATCCGTTATCTATTATCTTATCTAGAAAAGTTTTTGTTGTAATCGTTTTCTATTATCTAGATAAAATAAAGTTTATCTTATCTGAACTTTTTAAGCTTTAGGCCCTAAATATTTTTTTAAAAGATAAATTAATAAACAATAACGTAGACAAAAATAATAACCAATCACTTTTTAAATGAAAACTACTTCTACAGTTGTAATGTGCGTGCCGGGGTAATGTCAACTTGTTGATTCTGATAAATATTACGATTGACAAGAAAACTGTTGTTGGGGTGGGGGTGGGGGGGAACAAAAACGTAAATCTCAATATTATCTTTTATCTAAATAAATTTATCTAGATAATTATTTTAATCTTTTATCTAGATAATTTTCAACATTTTTCTTTTATCTTATGTGGATATTTTTTTGAGAATTATCTTTATCTAGTTAATAAATTATCTAGTCACAACACTGTCCACCAATGCCAATAAGACATGTAGAATACTTGTTGCGACTAAGAACTCGAGCAGCGTTGAAAGGATTTTCAGTTCCACAACCAGATCAATGAGGCGGAATGGTATTTTAAGATGTTACTTGGCCTGAGGCTTTGTAACCAGTCTGTCGCCGTGTCGGTATTGTCTCGCGAAGAAGGGTAGATGGGTGGGCGCGATCCACTGCTTGACCCAGCCCCCAATTCCACGAGAATAAGACGTTCATCAAAACCCCTACAGAGGACATCACTATCGGTGCAAAATTAATCAATCATTAATCACCTCACTGTCACGTCATTTATACGTTTTTTGTACTCAGCTTTCGAATACTGGCTGTAAAGAATGAAAGTAAGAACTAGTTGAATAAAAAATTATAATTTATGATTCCTTAGAGTTGCAATGTTCTAATTATAACATTTTCAAATTTATAAACCAACGTAGTAAATCTGGCATCTGTTTATTGCACGAAACAAAAAAAATTACTGACATTGAAGCAATAGTTTAGACGCTACAAGGATTCTAGTAAGACACTGCATATGCAGGGGGGTATTTCGCCCTTAATGTTTATCTGGGGCAATACTACTTCAAAATTGTTGTCTCCGAAGGCTGAGGCTTCGCTCCAGACTTTTACAGCCCACATAGATACAGTGAAACCTCTATCCATAGTAGGGATGACATCGGGTACTCGGGTACCCGACTCCTACCGACTCCTATCGGAGTCGACTCCATTTTCAAGGAGTCGACCCCCCCAATTTTTTTTTTTTTTTTTTTTTTTTTTTTAAATTTTTTAATGATAAATTGAATGAGATTGCACTTGTTGTCTCGTTAGTCGTTATCTTATCTCAAAACGTAAACATAAAACATCAGCGAGAGTCTTGGCCGGGCCAAGAGACAAGCAAGCTAGCGGGTGGAGTTAGTTATTGGGATTTTAGGGCACAAAACATTAAAGTTAACAGTGCCCATCAAGGGTGGGGAAGGGGAACGGGCCGGACAGCGTTGTGCAACTAGAGTAGGCCTAGTGGGCTAAAAATAGCTTTTGCAAAAAAAATCAATTTTTTTTTTTTTTGCGGATCGGGGAGTCGACTCCTACCCGGTTCCAAAGGCTCCGGAGTCGACTCCAATATTTACTACCCGATGTCATCACTAATCCATAGTTTCTCAAACTACTGTTTTCCTGCATCTATAGTGTTTTTTATGCACTCCCATAATAAGCTTTATTATTGTTATTTTCTATTTGATCCATAGTTTTTCCGGATCCATAGTTTTTTTCAAGTACTCCCCTGAAAAACGATGCATAGAGGTTTCACTGTACTATACTTGGCAATCCCCCCCTCTGCCAAGCCGTCAATTTGCACCCTGCCCCAAATACATCTGGACCTGTGGAGTTGCTCCATACTGTTCTTCATAAACATTGGAGCTACCTCTGAAGCATGTATATTGGGTTTTATTTTCAGCTTGTTCAATTACATGGTGTAGCAAGTAGCAAGTAAGTGTAATTTATATGTGCTCTGAAGTGTTCTTCAAAAGCAGAGCACAGCGATCTGAACTACCTTGAGTTGCTTTGTTATTTTGAGACCGTTCCCCTCTCAAGTTGCGTGTACCCCTAGGCGTGATAGCTTGGCCAGATATTCAGATCAGCTCCGCATTTACTTTGCAAAAAACACTAATGCAAAGTTAGGCACTTATGCTACCACAATATGTCATGTTCTCTTATCAGTTATCAAACACTGCATTGGTTGACCTCAGTATTGGATGTTACACAAAGTGGGGGGAAATGGAACACGAACTCAAACTTAATTGCAATTCATTGTAGCTTTTTATTAAAAATTAGATTGTGTATTAAATCGATTAGTTAGAGCATCATTTACATAGATATAGGATACGTGGCTAGTGCCAGGCAATACGTAATAGTTATACAGTACTTGGTGGTATTACGACTTGAGTTTAGCTAGCTGGGCTTCGATCTCTTCGTCGGTGGCTACTCTAGAGGATTCGCCTAATCTACCACCGTGGGCGGCTGGGGCGGTGGCCATCTTGCCCGAGATCTCGATGCCAATCTCGTCGAGTACTTGTTGCACGATTGCGTCTTCCTCTTCTTCGTCATCGTCCAACATGTCGTCGAGAGTGTCGTTAACTGCAAAGAAACAATTAGCAATTCATGAGGGTAATTGGTAGGCCTAAATAAAGTTATATGATAGTGAGAACTGAGAATGTGATAACAAGTAAAAACACATTCTAATGATGCCAATGATTTAAAATAGGCCTACGTAAAGGTTTGAAATACATCATTGTTACATCATTGCATAAGTCAAAGTTTCTCATAGTATTTTTTTTTTCAAATTTTTTCAAATAAATTGGTTAGGGCTAACAAATAACAAAACATAGGCTAACCGGTAATTGTATTTTATTGCAATGCAATAGGCTTATCAAATTTAGTGCGTATCAAAACAAAATGTGAGTAGGCCTAGGGCTAGGAGGTAGAGAAAAACTCAAAAACATAAAGAACTTTGAGAGGAAAATACGGGAATGAAACAAGATTGTCTTTACTCATTTCATCGGTCATATCCATCTTCATGGCAGCTCTGCTAAAGGCTTGCATATCTCTCGCCATTTGTTCCGGCTTCATTTGTTGGTTCATCTGGCCCATCGTCTTGGTAGTTGTGCTGAGCGCGCTAGCCAGGGCAACATTTGCTCCCATCGCTTTGTTCTGGGCACCTACACTCGATATCTAAATGAATTAAATTTATAATTTTAGTTTTTAAGTTTTGGTGGTACCCTGCGCCTAAACGTTTAATTATTTATTTAATGTATCTCTCCTATTCAGTTATAAAAAGTCAGTTATAAAAGAGGACAATACATAAAACCAGGATAACATATTTAATTTTGACAAGAAATATTAAAACAGGAATTGAACCAATTTGGAAATGAATATAAAATAGGATCAATTGTACAACAATGAATAAAGTTGATCGATTGAGTTTGGGGCTTAACGTCTCATATTTATGCGCTTGTGCTAAGTGACGTAAAAAATCTATGCTTACATAGGCATATTAAAAATAAGAATTGAAACAAATCAACAGCAATAGTGCCAAACACAACTTACCGTAGGCCTAGGCCTACTGTTGTGTCTATGGCATTCTCACCTTGCCACTAGCTGCAAAAGTTCTAGTTTTTTGCTTTCTTATCTGTATCAGCTGTTTTGCTAATATAGTGCAAGCTTCCTTATTTCCTTCCTTAGCTGCCTTCTTGATCTCCAGTTCCTACAGACATACAGTTATGTTACTTATTATAGGATGTACACCCAACGATAGCATGCAGGCTGCATTGTATCTGCGGTAGGTAGTATAGCTACTGGATAGGAGGACTATAAATTATAAAACCTTTTGAGGACAACAATAATAATTATTGTAGAGACCCATAACTCGGTACACAACCGACAACATATCCTCGCATCTACCAAAATAGGTGACAAACTAGCTTTGATTGACATGATGCAGAGTATTAGAAGACCTGCTTGATATAACTACAGAACAACGTTCTTTAGATTCAATCTACTGCCAGCTAGAGACTGATTGGCTCAGCCAATGTCTGTGCATCCTGCTAGTCAAATAACTTGTGATAGTATGATTATCACTTTGGTTATCCAAAAAACAACGGCTGTTTTTGCAAGATTGCAGATTCTGATGTGTTAGGGAACATTTTTTTGTAGGCCTCAAAAAAGCATTTAGGTATAATTTAATTTAATTTAAATTATTTATGCATTTGGCTAGGGAGGTAGATATATAGATAGTTAGACATTATTAAGTACGTACAACCTATAGAGTTTGAGTCTCAACAAAGTGGTTGATATCCAAGATAAAGCCTAGAGTAAAGTGAAAGATTGTAGAGCTCTGCTTAATATACGCATGCACAAAAATAGGCCCTGCTGAGAGTTGGGACAGGAAGAATATCTCATTACCAGTTTTTTCTCTTCTTTCTCCAACTCCCGTCGGTCTCTTTCAATATCTCTGCCAGCTTTTCGAAGGGTTTTGTCGTTTTCACGCTGTTGTTCTAAAAAAAAAAATAGTATCCAATATCCACACATGGGTCATTCTTGAAAAACTTGCCTTTTTGGAATTTATTTTTTTCAAATATAATTTTGATTTGTTGACTGCCTCGACTACATGATATTAAGCAGAAACCATCTGTTGATACATAAACAGTAATGATTTGTAAGATTTTTTTATAAATGGCACGGGAAAAAAAGATAGGCAGGACAGCATACAAAAAACTCACCTGTGTTACTTTTTTTGTTTAATGTTTTTAGTGACAAGCAGTTCCTAGATTTTCTTGAAGAGATAAATTATAGAAAATGTTCATAGTATAGTTTAAGAATTTATATGTATTGATTCATTCAAGAAGTATTTGCTACACAAAAAAGTGTTTTTACTCACCTTTGTTACTAATGATCAATTTTTCAACTCATTTTTTTACTTTTTATTGAGAAAAAATTTGTTTGTATTGATTGTTTTAGATGTATCACAGTACTTTAACTAGGCAAACAGCATACATGCTTAACAATGGTCACTTTTATCACAATTATTCCTGAAATTTGAAATTATATGCGGTAACATAGGTGAGATATGGTAACAAAGGTGAGATTTAGTAACGTAGGTGAGAAATATATTTTCCTATTTAACACAAAAGCCTTGAAATTCTACATCAAATGTAAACTCATCTCTTCGAAGTGGTCTTGGCAACCCTAATGTACTGAAATTTCATATAAATACTCACCTATGTTACTCAGAATCTCACCCGTGTTACTTTTTAGTAACAAGAGTGAGGGTAACAAAAGTGAGATTTTAACCTAAAAATATTCATAATTAATGTCACACATGCTTGTTTTCCTTGTCAGTATTATCAATGGGTTCTGGTATTGACTGCCCTGTTAAGTAATTTATAGTAAATAATGTACCTAAAACATTACCTCAAATTATCTAGGTAACAAAAGTGAGATTGAATTAAAATACTCCATCAAATTAACAGTAGAAAGATGATAATTTTCTTCATTTACATGATACACACATACCAGCTATCTTGTTAGACAGGAAACCACAGCCTTGTCATGCTTGCACTGAAGGGTTCTGTTTAGGGCGGGAATTTTCAAATGCAAACTTGGTAACAAGAGTGAGGTAACATAGGTGAGGCAACAATAGAGACACACATAAAATATGTCCCAACAATGAAATTAATGGAATGATACTTCATTTATGATACCTAAAAGATAGGTTAAGGTAATATTGATGTCTTAAATTAAGCATACGGTTATTAAATAACTATTTCTAGTACAAAATGAAACCGGAAAGTTTAGATTCTTGTCTAGGACACAACTTTTATCACACTTTTGAACAAGTTTATTTTAATTTTTGGTACTAATTTTTTGAACAGAAGTATGTGAATATGATTTTTGAATTCAGAATTAATGCTTCAATAATAAGCTATTAAGGGTTTAAAACTTGTATGAATATTTAAAAAAATAAAAAATGTGAAAGTGAAGTGACGGGGTTTGGGCAAGTTTTTCAAGAATGACCCACATACATTCTAATCTCTAATACAAGTAACAAAATATTGAAGCAAGTGCAAAGAACTGGAGTTATTATTTAGCCTTTATACACAACAGAAGAATACATTTTCACAAGTGCAAATAAAATTGATAGGGGCTCGTACAAAGATATATAGACAAGTACAAACATAGGCCTACAGAAAAGAAAAATTACAAAGCACATTATTGATTAAACATAGGCCTACGTATGAAAGCCTGTGAGTCTATCGGCAAGCTAGGCGAGACTATAGAGGTTTAGCCTGGTATGAACGTCGAACTTTAACAAATCGCATGATCCAACGGTAGCCCATAAATCGTAGACGTTGGACCATGGGACTGGGCATAAGGCAAAGAACTAACGGTCAAACCTTGGCTACAGGGCTTAGGCCCAACACCCGCAAAGAAACGAGGTCATATCTCCAAGAGATAATATATGATCTCGGTAATACTGTAGTAGAGCGGACGTGGGTATGGCTAATACTCCACCTACAAAACCTTTAACGTCGCTATTTTAAATATAAAGGACTTTCAACAGAAAAGTACTTTCGCTTAAAATAGCGACGTTAAAGGTTTAGAAGGTACTTTAGATTTAAAACAGCGACGTTAAAGGTTTTGTAGGTGGAGTATTAGCCGCTATAATACCCACGTCCGCTCTACTACAGTATTACCATGATCTCGATCCAAAGCACATCAAGAAATTAAATTTATGTGAACAAATGCAACATACCTTTTACCAATCTTTGCTTTTACTGCAACTGACAGATGCGACAGCAAATGCAACATAACCTAGCTTTTTATTACATCGATCAGGGCCCAATTTACCTTTCACAGTTTTTTTCTTTCCAAACATAATGATATAAGTTGTAGGTAACCAAAACAATGAAATAACTTTCGTAAACTACAAACAATTCACGAGATTACTTTTTCATTAACCGTTTGAAAAATAAACAAATCATGAGCTCAGCTGACAGTGAATCATCCTAAATTTTGCATTTTACCGAAACCGATGACAGTTAAGTTAAACCCACAATTTACGTTGGTACCAATGGTACAAAGAAAAATGCTACCAACCGTTACCAACGTATTACTCGGTAGTACCAACATGTCAAAAAGTTCGCAAATTGCAAGTGTTTTCTGCGTCCACGAGCCAGCTGCTTATTTTCTGAATGTTTTGTAAATTTCCGTAATTTATCGTCATGGATTATGTCGAAGAACAAAACAACGAAATAGAAGCGTTGGATTCTATTTACTGTGGTGATATGGAAAGTGAGTAGTATTTGATTAGGTTAGGGTTAGGCCCCAGCTCATAATCTTCGCCTGGAGAGACCTTCAAGTCTTGTTTCGGCCTTTAACCTAAAATTTTATAGGGGCACTAGCCACTAGGGCCTAGGCCTAGGCCTGGGCCTAGGCTAGGCCCCAGGGGCTGGTTAGTCCCAGGCTTCTAGCCTAGGCCTAGGCAGTCTAGAAGCCTGGGGCCTAGGGTAGGCCTAGCAGCCTAACCTTATCTTCATGTTTCTTTTTGCAGTTCTGTGTAAAAAACCTAACTACAAATTTACTATTCCAATCAAGTCTGAGGAATACGAACCGGACAATGGTAAAGGTTTGTCTTGCAACCTGAAGTTTGGTTATACTTCTAAATATCCAGATGAAGTTCCAGAAGTTGAAATTGAAGATATGGAGAATTTCGAGGAGAACGATGAAGCTGCACTGAAGGAACATATTCTTAATGAGGTACGCTTAGGCTTCTGAGTGTTGGTAGGGTGGTGGCTCAAGCAATGGCCGGCTGGGTAGGCCTACTTCTTCGGCTAGGGGGTTCCAACTTTTATACACTATAACGGAAAGGATTTCGGGTGCGCTCTTATAAAAAATATCCTAGAACTAGCGCGGCAGGTAACTAGGCGGAAAGGTCGACTAACCTAACGTAAGTAGTTTTGTAACGGAAAGGATTTCGGGTGCGTATGTTTTCATTGAAAAAAACAAGTGTTGAAAAGTTGGACCCCCCCAACAGAAGAAGTTCTGCCGGCTGTGCTCCAGGTTTAGGCTAGGCCTTGCCACAGGCGAAAGACATCCGTGTTCGCCGTGGATAGCAGCCAGATTATGGCGTTAGGCGTCACTTTGCTCACTTTTTTGGGTAAAAGTGAAGGGTTAGGCCTACTCAGCGATGTTTTTAAATCCTGTTTTTGTTGAATGAACACTAGAACAACCATAACAGAGTAGATAATTTTAAATGATTTTTAAACAGGTGCACACAAGTGTTTACAAAATAAAACACAAAACAACAGACACTAACAAGCAGCCTAACAACAAGAAACAAACAAACAACCGTGCCATCACCTCCACCCTGCCTCCATCTTCAAACTTAAATCCAGCCTAAACCAGGGTTGCCACCAAGAAAAAATAAAAATCCTGTTTGAGCAGATCAAAAATCCTTAGAAATCCTTAAATAAAAACCCCAAATCCTTAAAAATCCTTAAAATGCCTAAATGTACCAATTTCGATACGATATCGATATATCATAATGTAATTGTTGTAAAAAAATTGAATATATAATTTTTTTATAGAGTAGGTAGGCCTATTTTTAATAAATAATTTTTTTTAAATGTATAAAGAGTCTACCCACTCAGTTATATAACTGATTTTCAGTGGGGGACAGTAAATCAAAGCGACCAAGCCAACCTGTAGGCCCAGAATCAATCGGGAAAAAAAATGAATCGAGGCCAACTAGGGTTGATAGAATGATAAGGTATCCCCATAAATGCATATTTTTACGATCTCACACCCGCGTTTTATGACCCGGCACCTCCACCATATGCACCAGCCAGGTTAATTTAATTTAGACTACCTACCCGGCACCTCCACCAAATTCCGA
The DNA here is from genome assembly GCA_024449915.1 of Sweltsa coloradensis. Taxonomy (NCBI): domain Eukaryota; kingdom Metazoa; phylum Arthropoda; class Insecta; order Plecoptera; family Chloroperlidae; genus Sweltsa; species Sweltsa coloradensis. Next base: position 193,989 of record JAMZAV010001326.1, read on the forward strand.
AATTTTGCATTTTTGGTGTAAATTTTGATATTTACACATCGAAAATATTCCCACTTATCAATATCGCATTGAAATATAGATTTTTTGACCAGCCCTAGTTAAAAAAAGGCGTAAAACGTAAAAAATTTTTTTTTTTTTTTTTTTTTTAAATCCGTAAATTGGACTAAAAATCCGTGTATCCGTTTTGCACCCTCAAAATCTGTTAAAACGGATAAAATCCGTAAAAACGGCAACCCTGGCCTAAACCATTGCTATCAACTAACTATGAATTCCAAAATTAAATTCAATGCACAACTGAATGGGGGACGTTGCCCCCAGGGCCCCAACCCCCACCAAGCCTCTGCCGCTGGACCCCAACTCAAACCCAACAACAAAACCACAATCACACGAACACACACCTCATTCCGATGAATCGCTAACTCAAGGAAACCAGTCAATCCCCCAAAAATACAAAGGCTTTATTTGCCAGTTCAGAGCACTACATTATACGTCATTCCTCCACCTCGCCGTCGCTCCAGTCGACATACAACACACTCTTTCACAACATAAACATCAACATTATGTCAATCAACACAAACCTTCCAACTGACCAAAAAACATACCCAAATCCCGACTTAAAACACTCCACAAATAAGTAACACCGCTCAATCATTTAAATTATCTTCCAAAGTAGGTTAATCAGGTCCGCTGAGTTATTCTTCACAATTAGGCTACCCTTTTTTGCAGTAATTTTGTATTAGTGTTCTGGTCTTTAGAGCATGTATGATGTGAGTACCCTAGGCTATGTCTTCTATGTATTCTGGTCAAAATCATCGGAATTTCTTCTGTTCATAGGCCCCGAAAAATAACTTGTTTTTTATGCATTTTAGTAAGGCCTTCGCGTAAAAAACTATTACCTATTATAGGCCTACCTACGAAACCTTTAATGTTGCTATTTTTGGTGAAATTCCTTTTCGGTTGAAAGTCCTTTATATTTAAAATAGAAAGGTTGTGTAGTTTTTTGATGTCAAAAACAAGTTGTTATTTTTAGGGTCCATGAACCGAAGAACTTCCGAATCATCTTCCAGGTGGATGTTTTAAAATTCCTGACTTGTGTAGATGATAATGTATCAGCCCCTATGTAGGCTCTAGGCATATTGTTTCTGGTAGGCCTACTCTTTCTTTCTTTCATCATTCAAATTCTTATTTGTACCTATTCAACCTTGTATTGAGTTTTTGTTTTGGCGGCGGCATTGCCTCGTCACACTTGCAGTCGTAGCGGACAGCTCACAAGTCACAGCACATACTCCCTCTACGAATGCCCTTGACTGACTGACGCGACGGCGCAAAAAAACGGAAACGCACTGTGCTCGCTGCCCAGCTATAAATAAATAAATAAATAAATAAATAAATTGTATTTAGAGTCTACCCACTCAGTTGTATAACTGATTTTCAGTGGGGGACTTTAAATCAAAGCGACTAAGCCAACCCTGTAGGCCCCGACGCAATCGGCGAGTGAGCGATAACCAACCAAAGATCGTTATTTTTAATAGGAAATATAGCAATCAGTGGTATGGACAGTGCGAACACCCGCGAATCAACGCCAGAATCAACAAGGTCGATTCAGCACAACTCTGAATTTATTATGTGCTTCGTTGCTAGGACGGCTCCAAAGTCACCGTTTACAAACTCCTAAGACACGAACTGATGGACTTAAGTCCAAATCAGAAGTTAAAAAACTTCTGACAATGGCGGGAATCGAACCCTGGACCTTCTGCATTGGAAGCAGATACGCTAACAACAAGACCAACGAGCCAGACACTGCTGCACTGGACAGCCAATAGACACGTGACCTGAGCGGTGACGACTTAAAGAGTGGCGCGCCACATTTGAACCGTCATTCTTTCAAAAACAACGGTTTTGAAACAATTACAAGTATGAGTAGGGTAGGACTAGGTTTTGGAAATCAGGACATTCCCGAATTTACGGGACACAAAAAATTCAGAGTTCAAAATAGGGACAATCTCGATTTTTTGGAACAAATGGCAACCCTAACCGTACCTGTTATGCAGCAGGTGGGGTGCGAACTGTGCAATATTGTTTATATGCCCATCCAAGTTAGATTGTGATTTAGGTTGTAGATTGTGTGTCAATAATGCTGATCGATGTCTTGTTTTTGTTTGCAGGCTAAAGAAAATCTTGGCATCGTCATGATCTTCACACTCACATCTTCAGCGCAAGAGTGGCTCAACGTAAAGTGGGATGAGATAAGAAAACATATTGACGAAATGGCCCAAAGAAAACTGAGAGAAGCAGAGGAAGCAGAAATGGTAATTACGTACCTACCAACTAAGGACGTGTCTGATTGCTTGAAAAACGTGGCTTTTTCTTATTCTCATTCTCAATTTGACGTCATCAATCATCGGTGACATCAGAAGCAATGTACGAAGGGTCCAGATCGAGACTGAGAACTTGAATGAAACCTACTAGTAATGAAAATACCACACTTGTTTTCATTCTTATTACGGTACTTAAAAATGACGGCCTCAGGAGACAATCAAAATAAATCACTTTCAAATCACGTTGAGTAACCAAATAAATTATTACCGGTAAATGTAATTAATATTTAATAATAGCCTATGGCCCTAGGCCTATAGTACGTAATAAATATTAAATAGTACAGAGTCAAATTTGGTATGGAAACATTATGTAAACACTTTTACTCTCTCCCATGCATCGTGTACTAAAGCGTAGTAAAGTAATGTGTTAGGTATATCCGGGGTTTTATCTGCACGGAAGAGGGTTAAAGTAGGGTACTGTTAAGATTGTAATCTGTCGGCCACCTGCATGTGTCAACTCCACAGCTTTTCGTCTGTTTGTTTTGATATTGATAGGCCTACCATTGTTGATGGGGATATCAGAAAGCGTGTATTTCACTAAACTTTTACACCCTAATCACAAAAACGTGTCACAGGCCTACACGGTTAGGGCTACACTAGGGAAACGCCAAAGTCGTTGTTAAACGAGTGAGTGAGCCATGTGTTGAGTACCCGGTTACATTACTTTTCTTCCCCCTACCTTAGGCCTACCTAGCCTATCATAGGCTAGAGAGGCGCATTATGACCTTACAGTTGACGCGCCCGTTCCCGTATACCAACTAAACTTTAAAAAACTATTATTTATACGAATATAATTATCAAACTTAAATGCAAATGTTCCCGGGTACTCACCACATGACTCGCTCACTCGTCTAACTACGACTTTGGCGTTTCCCTAGTCTAGTTGGCTAAGGCGCCCTTGTAGCCGAAATGTGAAAGAAGTGGGTTCAATCCCCTGGTCGAGAAAGATTTTGTAATTTCTAGATTGTATTTCAAAAATTATTAAGAGGCCTCGGGAGTCGCAGACTTCTGCCACTTTAAGAATAAAATCTAAATGGGTAAAGATAATTACATGAATTCTTTTGTAACATATTAAAGAATATTTTGTTTAGGGTCCTACCTTTTCGTTTTTTTTTTCCGTGCGTAAAAAAAAGAGTTATTGAGTAAAATGTAAATGAAAATGCAGTTATCACAAAAATACAAAATTGGGTCTCTACATAATATTATATTAAAGAACGTCCTAAAATTTCATCAAAATCGGATGAATAGTTTAGACGCAAATATCTTAGCAGTTATTGTCAATTTTGTTGCGGGTAGTCTAGCTCCAGGGGCATTTGCTTTCATTTCTCAAAGTTGTCTCGTGGTTCGGTGTAGGAGACTCGCTCTGGGTTCGTCGCTAATCGCCGCTCGGGTGATGTGTGTGTGTGTTGGTGCGATGAGTCATTGATACACCGATACACCATCTAGCATTGCAATACGGACAATCTGTGTGTTGAAGGCCACGCATACCATTCGACTCCAAAACCCAGAGCCTTCATCTCACTGTCGATTTTTAAATTTAATATTTTAATATTACTGTTCCATGGAAGGAATTGCTACTTAGAAAACGCTAAAAGGAGCACGTAACCTCAGGATCTTGCAAATTATAGTTATCTTATGGGAACTTATAAATAATTAAAAATGAATTTTACTTTTAGTGTTTCTAACGCAATTGAAACTTGCTCGAATTTAGAAGTAAACATAAATATCATAAACGTATTGCATCCCTACAGCCATACTGTTTACATTTTACCGTTTGTGACTTCTGCGTCTTTCCGAGGATTGCAGGAAGGAACCCATTTCAACTTATTGTTTTTTGGAAAATTTCTATGAATTTGTATAGGTATCTTTGACATGAACTTTAAAAAATGAGAACCTGTTTAAAAAATTGCTGTATTTTCCTATTTTTTAATATGAGAGGTAGTGTGTCTAAGTTCCCTTTACGAAGCTTGCCCGTACTGGCCATCAAAGCGTATACTTTGTGCCGTTGTGCGGATACCTTGTGATTCCTTGTTATTTCTATAAATTGATACTTGTTGCGGAAATGATCTTATAATTGGTCTGGGTAACACTGCATGAACGGAGGTAACCTCAAAAGTATGTACCCTATATGGAACATTAGCAGGAGAACCGCGGCACAGAAAGGGAGACACGATAGCGGCCAGAAACGATTTTCAAATTTGTAAAATACGGATGTTGGGAACCACTCATCTGTGGTTCGACAATAGAAGTTGGAATGACATGGAAAACGTATATTCAACCCTAACATTGCTGTGTGTGTTCAAGCAAATAATTAATTGTGATAAATTTTAAATTTTTATCGTGGGAAACCTGTTATGTAGGGTGCAATTAGCCCCTCTTCAGGTGAACTAGGTATGTGCGGATAGGAAATTGTGAAGGGATGTCCGAGGGCTGTTTGAGAGGACTCAATCCCTTGCATTCGCCTTAACGACTGCGGAAAATCTCGGAAAAAACCTTCAGTCAGGATTGCCGGTCTCGACGGGATTCGAACCCGGGACCTCCCGAATCAGTATGCGCTCGTCGATTAATTGTGATAAGTTATGAAGGAACAGTTGTATTTTATTTTAATAAGAAATGTATAAATATGTTTGTAACCAGGTACACAATTGGAAATAGAATATAATAAAACATAATGGATTATACTGTTCTTTAATTCTACCCGATTCTACCTATCCGAGCAAAAGAGATCTAAACTTGAATAAACAAAGACAACAATACAATCGGTTGACTGTAGTTCATTGTTGTGTCTGCATTTATGAAATTAGATTTATTTAGTTGTCCTCCTTTGTAAATTTGTTTTTTAAGTTATAGGATAGATATTAAATAAATAAATAAATAAATAAATAAATAAATAAATAAATAAATAAAAAATAAATAAATAAATATAATAACCTATGAATATATTTTTCTCGTTTGTGTTCTTTTAGTGTTTGTTTGCGCCATGCCTTACAAATAACTACAGAAACTTTTATTTTGTGTTTTTCAGGGAACCCTAGAAGTATCTCAAACGTAGACCTTAAACGTTTTTGAGTTCCTTTAAAAATAATTTCTTGTTAAAGTGTTATAGTGTTGTTATAGTGGCACGCATAATATTAAAATCATTAGTATTACATGAATGAATACTTTATTTAAATTATCCGTTTGTATGTTTAAAAAAAAGAAACCAGACTTATCAAAATTAATTACTCTCATACATGCAACACGACTGTAAATCTCGTTTGCGAGACCCCTACAGTACATGTGAATTTCCGCTGAAAATCAGGTATTCACCACAAAAAGGAAGTAATATTGGAACATGGTTGTGGTGTTCAAGAGATACCAAAGAACTGTTGTCTTTATAGTTTTATCATTTAATCTGCAGCTAGTCTACCTGTCAGGGGCAGTGGCGTAACTATCCCTTGTTTTTTTGTGTGGATTTTTTGTGCGGTGAACAATAACCTCAAAATGATCAATGTTCAGCATGGCTATAGTGAAAGGGGTATGTAGGTATGGTCAGTGTGTCATCCAAAAATAATTTATGGGTATTATGCTCTTTGCTGGGTAAAGTACATGATTGTGTTTAATGGGGGGAGGGACCTTGACTTATGGGCATAGACCCGGTAAATGGTTCGATTCTTAATGTGTACTGTGTATAGAGGGTATTTTAACAATTTTTGGTGACAAAACCCTTTTAATAGAAGTACGAAACAATTGCAACAATATGAAAATATCTCAATATCTACATAACATGTCAATAAATACTTCATAATATAAAATAATTGTTCCCCCTCGACCCAGCCCCCGTAATTACGCCGCTGGCCAGGGGCTTTTCTTTCCAAGTGACGAAACCAAGTGACCTTGGCTAGATCGCGTGTTACGAGACTTGGACTGGGAGCATGTCTCCAGCCGTCGCCGATCAGCTCTGCCGTATTTCTGAGTTGGCAAAATATATGTTGTATTTAATTTTTATTGATTAAAAGTGAATTCTTCAAAATACTCGTCTATTTAACAACAACCCCCCCCCCCCCCAAAAAAAAAAAAAATGCCACTCACAAGGAAAACTAAACATTTTCTTAAAATTGTCAAAATTTATTACTTATGGTAATCGATATACTATTCGCTAATATTTATTCGTATTGCATCAACAAAAAGAGATCTAGGCGGCTATATTGTCATTTTATATAAAATATTATATAAATGTGTATTGATTGTTGTAGACGCACTCATGAAAATGTGTACAGTTACAGTTACGTATTTTTTTTGTTGGTGGCAGAATAGTGATATTGAATATGCATGTGCGTTACAAATTGAGATAACGACTTTTTGTTATATATCATCGATATGAGTTAAAATTAATGCTGTTGCTAAAAGTTGCTAATGAAAATTCCCAAACATTCTTTCTTCAAGTGGTTAGCGAAAACGCAGCACGAGTCCGGCTCATATTACTTTTTTAGCCTAAGGTTGTTACTTTGGCCAGCTACAGTGGGAAATTTCTACTACAATTATGTATGTATAATCAGAATGAATTGAAATTCATTTTTGGAATTTCTTTGTTTCTCTCTGTCTCGTTCTCGTTGGATGAGCGTAGCGAGCGAAGCGAAGATTCCATTTCACTACACTGAAGAAAAAAATCCGAATGTTTTTTTTTTTGTATTTTTGTGTATTTGTCCGCACGATTTCGGCTAGACCGATACTCTAATTGCGATGAAATTTTATGGAGGCCTTCGAAATCTCTGAACTTAGAACTGCCACGTTTTTGTGCGCAATCAAAAAATTATTTCTCATTAAAATCGCAATTTATACGATTTTTTTCGATTTTTAAAACATTACTTCGATTTATATAACACCAACATGCTTTATCCGATTGTAATAATTTTTTCACAGAACCTTAATTTATGAATTAATATATTGGTGTGACATTTGAGCGCAATCGAAAAATAATGTCTTATGAAAATCGCAATTTTAACGCTTTTTTCGTTTAAAAATTTTTCTCCGACTTGTAACATCTACATGCTTTATCCGATTATAATTATATTTTCACAGAACCTCAATTTCATGAATTTTATATATATTTGTGTAAAATTTGAGCGCAAACGAAAAATAATTTTCTCATGAAAATCGCAATTTAACACTTTTTTCGTTTAAAAAAACATACGCTCATTTAACAACGCGCCTGAAAAAGCGTTTTTGAAGCTTCCTAGTATAACTATTTGATGACTGATCTGTTCTGTTCTTTACATACTGTAATAATTGTTCTGCAATATTCAAGTCGATCTTGCCAAATCATTTCAAGACGGCCAGTACGTTTGTCGGACTCCTGGACGAAATATCAAAGTGGCTGAGATTGATCTTACAATCAGACTTCAGTATTGACTTTTGAACAAAATGTCATTATCTGGTCAAAAGTTACTCTCATACTCACATCCATTTGTAGATTATCACATACCGCGAAATAATTACTCAGATTAGCTTGAAAATCGATTGAAATTGAAAACACCTGTACAACAATTACATTGTGTGTATAACTGCAAAATGTTATAAAAGACCCTCGTCATTGATAAGACACATTTTATTTTACTACAGTTTTATTTTTATGGCATTTTTTATGGCTTATTACTTTTTGTTGAAATTGAAATGATTTGTTTTTTATTGGTACCGGTATTAGTATTAGTAGTTTTAGGGCCGCGCCTCCAAGATAAAACAATTTCTATGTATACTTCTTTCCAAGGGGAAGAACGTAATGGGTGACGCGGAGGGACAAGGGGTGGACAGGCCTGTGCTGGTCAGACTCAGCCACAAGCGAATGGGGAGGGCAGGGGTTCCCCCACGTCGTGGTCGTCTTCGTCTGTGTCATCATCCGTCCGTGTTGTCATTGTCGTCACCGTCGGGGAGGTAGTCAAAGGGCACGAGAAGGTTGCGAGTTAGACTTTGATGTAAATAATGACGAACACGAACACATAAAAATATTAGTTCTCTTCCATCTATTGCTGTGTGTCCTTCATTGCTCGCTTTACACTTGAGAAATAAATAGTAGAATGCATTTTAGAAGATAATTTTGATGAGAACTTACTGTCTGTTTTCAAAGTTTGAATTTAAAATATAACAGAAATAAACGTTGTGTGCGGATTTGGAGATAAAAATACTCGCTTGAGAACGCATAAATAAACTTTATTAGAGGATTGCCGGTGGCTGGGATCGGTCCGACGGCCTCTCGAATAATTATTTGAGTGTAAAGGTTAAGAAAGCGAATATACTATTTTTATCGGTAATAATTGCAGACTAGATGCTATTAATAATGGGGACTATTACATTAATATTTCACATTGTCCTCGAATTGCAAACTTATAATACCGTAGGCCTACTCATGGCCTACCTTTTGCACAATCTCACCATCTGAAAGCTACTGCCACTCCACAATGATCTTAGATGGAATTGTAATTAGTATAGCAGTTTACTTTGTGAGTGTCAAATAACCTATTTCATACACAAACATCGTATTGTCAAAGTGTGGGATTGATTACAATTCAATTTTAAACTGGCAATGACATTCAGCACTGGAATATAGCTCACCGCGTATGGCCGCCCCGACTGTCAAAATAAAAAAAGACAGGGGGTTGTCATGGGTCAAGACAAAGTGAATTCTTGCAGTTTCGATATTTAATGTTTAAATGACCCTGACCTACCGCTATGTAGTTAGATAGCTCGGAGATCCCGGCTCACACACTCACACAGCTCTTGCTCTCTCGCTCGGGCTGGCTGGCGAGTCAGTCACAGCCATCGAGACCACGTGACTGATACGAGTCGGAGCGCGATCTCTGGAGAGAAGCATGCATTACGCGGGACTCCCCAATGCTGTTAAACATGTTTTGAAATGCATATAACGCAGTGTAGTCCATCATCCTGTGGCAATAGAGCCTACTATGGTAAACATAGCCAGTACAAAATACGTGAAAATATTGCAAGGTTTACTACACACACACAGGTGCACAGGTTACAGGTTTACAATCTACGAGCGGAATTTGGGGGTACCTTGACGTGCAACATTCGACAGACCTTGCATGGGCACGGCATTTCACGGCCAGGCGAATAACAAACAAAAAATATCTTTTCAAAATCTAAAACATTGTCGTTAAAATAATTTCTAAACATTGGAAGTCTATTTTTCAGTTTATTATTTCTTGTAGGTTTAAATCGCAATGAATCTTGCTGATTTTGTTAGCAGTTCTCAATAAACTCGTACCGGATGTCTGTTTAAAATTTCAGCGCAATCTGTTCAGCGATTCGTCTGATTTTCAACGTACACACACACACACTCACATACACACGCACGCAGAAAAACGATTGACCGCCATTTAAGTTGAATGGAGATCACTCCGTTCGCTACGCTCACTCGTTCAATTACCTACTAATCGACGATGTTACAACAAAAAATTTATCCCGAATCGTGGATTTGATGGAATTCTTAGCCGCTCAAAATGTTTTTTTCCGATCACTAGCTATGACACAGTAGGCCTACCTACAGGCATTACACAGTGTCATAAAACCCCTCCCCACGCCCGCGCGTGGCGGTCACTGTGAAAGATATAAGTAATAGTTGGGCCTATATATTATTGAGTGCGGACTCTTAGTGTCTAGAGTGTAGTAGGCTACTTTTTTTTTTTTTTTTTTTTTTTTTTTTTTTTTTTTTTGTATTTTTTTTTGTATTTTTTTTTTTTTTTTACAAATTTTATTTATTGTCATAGAACATAGAACATACAAGACTCATACAACATAGCAAAATTGTACAAATAAATAATTAATGTTACATAGGCCTACAGAAATAAATCTAACAAGAATATAATCAAAAAACCCACAAAGCCTGAAAAAGGCTTAACTGTGGGGTAAAGACAATTAATAAATTATTTAAGATGGTGACAATACAGAGAACGGAACACATAACCAAAATAAACATGAAAAACATGTATGTATAAATACTATGGTTGCATGACATATTCAGTTAATTTGTGAAATCCAAAAAAATTACAGAAAAAGAACAAAGAGCTTAGAAAAATAAATAAATAAATCGGAAAACATTGTCAAAAGGTGTCAGAAAGAAGATAAGATTTTAGTTCAGTTTTAATTTTTGAAATGTTAGACAAGGTTTTCAGTGAAGAGGGCATCAAGTTGAACGTAGAAGGAACCGAGTAAGAAAGTGAACGTTGGCCATATTTGTTGTTAAAATTGGGAATTTTGAATGCCCCCGCTACTTTTAGCCTTGTATCCTTGCACGAGATCTACTTTATCTACTACGTATCTGCATATCTACTTTTTAAATTACATGGAGGGAAATCATCATTTTCTAGTTCTGTTTTCACTTTTCACCCACCTACAGATAACTAAATACTGGTAGGCCTACCTATTTCTCATACATAGCCTGTTTTTCATTTGTCACAGATTTTTTTGTGCTAACCCTCAAAGTATAGGCTACAAAATGCAATTTTTGGTCGGTATTTAAAAATTGTGAGCGACCAAACAAAGTCAAAATTTAAAAAAACGTGCATTGAACGATTGTTATCACCTTTCTGTAGGCTATATGCACTAAAAAAATTATCTTCATCGATTGAAAAATGTAGGCGTAGCTTGAAAAGTACGAACACACATTTTTGGCTCAAATCATAGCGTTCCCATGCTAATTTCCACTGCCTCCTAGATGTTCGTCGTGGCTCCTCGTTCCCTGCCTGTCCACGTAACAGGTTTTGATTGTTGAAGACAATTCGCACTTTTTTCCCACAGCGCTAGTTATCGTCCCCAAGAGCTTTCTTTTGTTTTCGTTGTTTACATACGATCTGCATACGATGGAAATGTCATCATGCCAGAGTTGAGCTTTTTTCTTCATAATAGGCAATGGTGCGTGCAAGAAGTTGTAAGATACCGGGATGCCATTATCTAAAACAAGGAGGCCTTTCTTTGCATGAACTACCGGGAAATAAGGAAATTGTGCCACCCAGCCCCCCCCCCATCCCCCACCCAGATTTCCTCTTAGCACGCGCCACTGCTTGATAGAGAGTAATATTGTTTAGCTCGTGGCCTGGTCAAGACTAGGGCCCGAGTAGGCTACCTAAGCCTATATATAGGCATAGGCTCTCCAGATGAAAATAACATGCCTATTATTTAGCCCTTGCCTTATATTATCAAACACCAAAGTTATCAATATCTACTTTTTGTTTAATTACCAGCATAATATAACTAGAGAAATTTGTATATTACTATTCTGTAGGGATGTGCGAACGTTCGAAATTCAAACTCAAACTCGAACTTTTTTTAAGTTCGAGTTCGAAAAAAAAAAAGTTCGAGTTCGATTTTTTTTTTTTTTTTTTACTAATTTGTGGTGGAGTGCGGTCACATATTATTTGACATGTCAAAAAATGGTTCTCAGTTTACAGGTACAAATTTTAAAACAAAAAAATGGATGGTGGAGGTGCCGGTCCAGAAGTTACATACTTTCTTGGTGGAGGTGCCGGTCCAGACTTATCACTATTTTAACTATTATGACCGTTTGATATACCTTTAAGTTGGGTTCGAGTTTGAGTTCGATACAGTTCGAAATTTTTGTAAAGTTCGAAGTTCGATTTTTTTAACTGGAAAAGTTCGAGTTCGAAGTAAAAATAGTGGGTTCGCACAACCCTACTATTCTGCAAACAATGATAAGTGATGTACGTATTCAAAATAGATCTAAAACATTCAATTTAGTTGGATTCAACAGTAAAATACATGGGAGATGACATTTAATATGATAACAACATCAAAACAAAACAAAAGAAAGCTCTTGGGGACGATAACTAGCGCTGTGGACAACAATTAACACTGTGGGCGTGGACAGGCAGGGAACGAAGTGCCACGACGAACATCTAGGAGGCAGTGCTAATTTCATTGAAATTTCTAACTTCGTCCAGTCGTATGTAATGCTGTTAAAAAGTTTACATTTGTTAAGTAACCCTGCCCTGGCATTAACTTACCTGGTTTTATTTTGCTTCTAGAAACGGTTCGAGGGAACAAGAGTCACGGTCGAATCCTTCTTGGCGTGGAGATCCAAGTTCAACTCGGAATTCCTGGGAAGAAAGAGCCAAGAGAAGGAAGACAAGGATTCGAAGAAGCTGACTGGAAAAGAGTTGTTTATGGCTGACAAAACTCTCAACGAATCAGACCTCAAGTTTTTGGAAGAAGGTAAGAAAATATTTAGATGTTTTTTTTACTACACCCGAGTGCTAGGTATTTTCACAGCGGAACTTGCCGATACGTACTCATATTAAAAGTAGACTTTATAAAAGTTCTATTTTATAGGCGCTACCTACTTATATCAATCATGCAACATTAGATCTAGGTCTGCAGTATTTCCAGGTTATTTTTTTACAAGGAATTCTCCTTAAAACACCTTTTTATTTGCCTTTTTGGCCATCAAAAATAATTCTGTAGGTACAGGACCAGGAGGCCCCAAAAAATTGCCTCCAGAGTCTAGGATTGGGCCTGGGACTAGGGTTGCCATAATTTAAACTTGACGTGGCGGGACAAATCCTTTCAGGGAAAACAGCTCGGGGGGGTTGGGGGTCAGAGCCCCCCAACTATAGCGCCGCAGGCGAAATTTAAAAAAATAGGCTTTTAGAGTGCGTTTTGAGCGTTTTAGATAAAAAATACCGGACTGAATGCAATAACGAGATATTGTAGTTTTTGTAGTGCAAAAACCAGAAAAACAAGAAAATTGCATTGGAATTTGGAACACTAATGACACTTTTTAAGTAATGATTTTGGGGGCTTGGGAAGTTGGGACTTTGGAGTAAATAACCATACTTGTTTTATTGAACTAATTTTACGCTAAGTACAAATAAGGACTACTCGCATGTCTATATGACATGCATATGAGTGAACACTGTAGAAGGCTTACTTAAATAAATAAATAAATAAAGTCTACAATCTACGATTAAAATGAGAATAGAGTTAGTGAGAAGTTCCAGAACAAGCTTAAATTTATTATATTATCACAATCACAAATCAGGTACCAATAACTACTAAGTAGCTACAATCGTGTACAGTTTCTTGTATGTTAAATGATTAACCCATCAGTAAAAACAAATAGGTAGGCCTAATGTAACATTATTAACAATAATGAATATATACAAAATATGTAACTTAGTAGGCCTACTACATTAGTCACTAACTAAAGTGCTGACTGTCGAGCCAAGCCAAGTACTTTGGCGACGCACACGCCGCCCGTGGCCCTTATAGGTTGCTGTTGATAACTTTGCACTTTTTGGACTGCAGATATCTGATATTGTAATTGGACTTTGACAATTTTTCTATTAAGCGGGACAATTGTGTCCCGCTTAATGTATTGGCGGGACGCGGGACTTAAAATTGGATATCGGGACTGTCCCGCCGAAAGCGGGACGAATGGCAACCCTACCTGGGACCCCAATTATTCCGCAGTGATTGATTTATTTTTAGGCCTAGGTCTTCATTTTTTCTTTGTAAAAAAGAGTCTGGTTAGTAGGGATGGAGGAATGCTCAAAATTCATGATTTAACAAAATTTTGAACTTGATTGATTTGATTGGATGAGCAAAGCAGACTTCAATTTCACTGACCCCCAAAAAATTTAGCTCGGGTGTTTTTTTTTGTCTGTTTGTTAACTCTCTACCAGGCAAACGGCTTATCCGATCTTGATGAAAATTGGAGGGGACCTTCGAAATCTCTGAACTTAGAGGTGAATTTTTTTTTGGTACAATCGAAGAAATATTTCTCAGAATATCGTACTTTTCTGATTTTTTTCAATTTTTAGTGCGATATTTTCGTGACATTTGGGCCGATTCTAACCAAACGGGGGGTTACATCGTTCATATTTCACATGGACATTAAGGTAATGGTGATGTAGTACCTTTTGAAAGAAAAACTTGAAAAAGTTAGCCAGAATCCATAGAAATAAAGCTTTTAATATAAGTTTTTTGATTTTTTGTGTGATATTTTCGTGCCATTTGGGCCAATTCTGACCAAACGGTTGGGGCTTCAACGTTCATATTATAGTACATGGACATTAAGGTTATGGTGATGAAGTACCTTTTGAAAGAAAAAGTTGAAAAAGTTAGCCAGAATCCATAGAAATAAAGCATTTAATATAACTTTTTTACGGTAAATAATAACAAATTGACAAGTAACAATAGAAACTTGACAACAATCACCTACAATGCGTAGGCAGCAAAACAAAGCACTTGCAAAAGTAAAGATATTTCACACAAACTAAAAACTTAAAAAATGCTCATCCATCAACGCGGCGGGACTTTAGCGTTTTCCTAGTATTGCTTAACGTCTCATGCACTAAGGCTATTCGAGACTATGAGTGGTAATAGATGAGGATGAAGGATGAATAGAAGGGAGGAGGGGAAACCCGGTACCGGCACGTAGCCGACTCCTTTCGAAAAGTACCGAGAGGACCAACAGCTTTATGTCCCATCCGAAATGATGGTGTAACCTTGACAGTCATATAGGTTTCTCCACTAACCCGGACTGCTGAGCAGACGTAAAGGAGAACAAAGCCGTTACACTAGCTCTCGAACCCTCCATCTGCTCTAACCAGCAGTATATGCATGTCTCAGGGCAGAGCATTCACCCACTCTCCCCCTGACCACGCTTGACGGTTGCTTAACTTCGGTGTTCGTGTGGGAACCGGCTAAACGACTTTGGCTAAACCGCTTTGAACTTGAGTCGACTTGCTTTGAAATAAGTAAATAAATAAATAAGACACGATCGACGAGCAAAATATGACCAGTTCGAGAGATTTATGTAGGAAACACCGATCAATCAAGCTGGACACGATTCCACTCGCAGACAGCGCCAGAATCAACAAGGCTAATTTGTATCAACCTTAGAATTTATTGAGCGAGCAAAGCGAGCGTCTCCACTTGACTCTTATGGCTCGAATGTCTGTTTTTTTTTTTTTTTTTTTTTTTTGTTTGTTTTTTTTTTTTTCTGTTACTGCTTCGATACAGGTCGCACCGTTTCTCTGATCGACCTTAAATTTTGCACACATGTACATACCACCTAGGCGGGTTGCTGTATAGTTTTGAGGCAAAATCGTTCAAAAAGTTAAAAAGTTACATTAAAGTTAATCGAAAGTTTTTTTTTCAAACTAAACGGCGACAAAATCTGAGGTGGCCAAATCATTTAGAATGTCCGTCCGATCACGAATATGTTATTTTTATTTTGATCCGATAAGTAGTGTAGATCGGAAATTACATTATTGGATGAGCGTAGCGAGCGAAGCGAAGATTCCATTTCACTACACTGGAGAAAAAAATCCGGAATGTTTTTTTTTTTTTCTTTCTTTCTTTTTTTTTTGTATTTTTGTGTTTGTTAACACGATTCCGGCTAAACCGTACTCCGATTGCGATGAAATTTTATGGAGGCCTTCGAAATCTCTGAACTTAGAACTGCCAACGTTTTTGAGCGCAATCGGGAAATTTTTTTTCATAAAAAAACGCAATTTTACGATTTTTTTCGATTTTTAAAAAATTTCTTCGACTTATAACACCTACATGCTTTATCGGATTGTAATGATTTTTTCACAAAACCCTTAATTTTATGAATTAAGATATTCGTGTGAAATTTGAGCATAATCGACAAATTATTTCTCATGAAAATCGTAATTTTACGGGTTTTTCTTTTTGGATGAGCGTAGCGAGCGAAGCGAAGATTCCATTCTACTACACTGGAGAAAAAAATCCGGAATGTTTTTTTTTTTTTTTTTTTTTTTTTTTTTTTTTTTATTTTTGTCTGTTTGTCCACACGATTCCGGCTAAACCGATACTCCGATTACGATGAAATTTTTTGGAGGCATTCGAAATCTCTGAACTTAGAACTGCCACGTTTTTGAGCGCAATCGGAAAAATTTTTCTCATGAAAATCGCAATTTTACGATTTTTTTTCGATTTTTAAAACATTTCCTCGACTTATAACACCTACATGCTTTATCCGATTTTAATGATTTTTGCACAGAACCTTTATTTTATGGATTAAGATATTCTTGTGAAATTTGAGCGCAATTGAAAAAATATTTTTCATAAAAATCGAAATTTTACGTTATTTTTTCTTTTTTTAAACAATTCTTTGACTTATAACACCTACATGCTTTATCCAATTGAAATGATTTTTTCACAGAACCTTAATTTTATGAATTAATATATTACTGTTAAATTTGAGCGCAATCGAGAAAATATTTCTTATAAAAATTTCACTTTTACGATTTTTTTAAACAAATACGATTAATTAAAAAAAAATTAAATGAATAAAGTTTCTTATTTATTTTATTTAATTTAATTTAAAAAATTTCAATTTAATAATGATTTTACCACAGAACAACAGAAAAGTCGCATAACACATGGCAGCTCAATGCACCAATTACGCTCATCCAACAACGCGGCGGGACTTAAGCGTTTTCCTAGTTTAAAACAATTCTTTGACTTATAACACCTACATGCTTTATCCTATTGTAATGATTTTTTTACAGAACCTTCATTTCATGAATTAATATATTTGTGTTAAATTTGAGCGCAATCGAATAATTATTTCTTATGAAAATTGCAATTTTACGATTTTTTTCTTTTTTAAAAATTACGATTAATTAAAAATTAAGTTAATTTTTTATTTAATTTAATTTAATTAAAAAAAAACTTCGACTAAGTAATGACTTTTTCACAGAACAACAGAAAATCCGCGTAACACATGGTATATCTCAATGCACCATATACGCGGGACTTAAGCGTTTTCCTAGTAACTAGGAAAACGCTTAAGTCCCGCCGCGTTGTTGGATGAGCGTATATGGTGCATTGAGATGCCATGTGTTACGCGGATTTTCTGTTGTTCTGTGAAAAAATCATTACTTAATCGAAGATTTTTTTAAATTAAATTAAATTAAAAAAAAAATTAACTTAATTTTTATAATTAAATAAAATAAAATAAAAAAATTAACTTAATTTTTTTTTTTTAATTAATCGTAATTTTTTAAAAAGAAAAAAATCGTAAAATTGCAATTTGTATAAGAAATAATTATTCGATTGCGCACGAATATATTAATTCACGAAATTAAGGTTCTGTGAAAAAATCATTACAATAAGATAAAGCATGTAGGTGTTATAAGTCGAAGAAATTTTTAAAAAATCGAAAAAAAATCGTAAAATTGCGTTTTTTATGAGAAAAAATTTCCCGATTGCGCTCAAAAACGTGGCAGTTCTAAGTTCAGAGATTTCGAAGGTCTCCATAAAATTTCATCGCAATCGGAGTATCGGTTTAGCCGGAATCGTGTTAACAAACACACAAAAATACAGAAAGAAAAAAAAAAAAAAAAAAAAAACATTCCGGATTTTTTTCTCCAGTGTAGTGAAATGGAATCTTCGCTTCGCTCGCTACGCTCATCCAACAAAGTCCCGTTACCATGGCAACGGAAAGTCGCTCAGCTTTTTTGGCTCATGATAGCGGTTGAACGGAGGCTCGGATCGAGTTGAAATTTTGACCATCCGCAAGTTTCGTTCCCGATTGAATGCCATTAGTTTTGTGGCAAAATCGTTCAAAAAGTTATAAAGTTACATTAAAGTTAATCTTAAGTTTTTTTTTTTAACTAAACGGCGACAAAATCTGAGGTAGCCAAATCATTTAGAATGTCCGTCCGGTCACGACTATGTTAATTTTATTTTGATCCGATAAGTAGTGTAGATAGAAATTACATTTTAACAAAAGTAACGTTACCATGGCAACGAAAAGTCGCACAAGAATTCTGGTCACTATGTACTGCCACCTAGAAGTAATCAAGAGTTAAAATAGTTTTCCCAAAGAAATGATGTCAAGGTCCTCTAGATGGCGGTGGATTTTATCCATTCTCTCCTATTTTACAAATTTTCAGGTAAATCGGTCAAGACCTTAAAGACTTATTGGTATGTAACATTATGGGAATGTCGTACTCGGGTCGTGTTGCACGTACCGGTGCTCGCTCAACAACGCATCCAACTGAGCGTTTTCCTAGTTATTTGCCTTGTTAGTAGGAGACTCCAAGTCACAGTTTATACATTCCTAAGCCAAGAACTGATGCTTAATCCTCATCAGAGGTTAAAAAGTAAAAACCTGCCTAAAGTGGGAATCAAACTCTGGATCTTCTGTGCTGGAAGCAGAGCCTCAAAATAACACTTTAATAAATTTACAGGATAGATGATAAATAAATAAATGTTTTCTATTTCAGCGTTTGTCGGAGTGGAATCGGTCAAAGTGGACGAGTCGTTATTTCAAGATCTTGATGAGCTTGACTTGAACTTGGACGCCGAACTAGACGAAGACAGTTCATGATGAGGTTCTCGTTGCCTGCGAATGTTTGAGCGAGTGAGTGAGTGTTTGTGTGCACATTGTCGTTGTCTGCTATGGCACAGTGCTCGAATCAGGTCTGTGTAGGCCTACGCAATGACTAGATGTTGGTGAAAAACGGTGACAATGAAATAAGTTAAAGTTTTAAATGGCAATGTTAATGCTTTGAAATAATGTCCGCAAAATCCACATTTTGAAAAAGCAATGTTTGCTAAATCTTATGTAGGCCTAGGCCTACCATTGGGGATGTAAAATTTCCAGAAGTTTTTATTTAGTAAATTTCCTTATTTGGGAAATTTTCTCTAAATAATTAAATTATATTTTTATTTGCCAGCAGCCTACATCTTTACTTCATTTTGGGAGTGAAATTTAAAATAAGTAATTAAAATACAATATTGTTTTTATTTAATTAATTTTGTTTATTAAATTTAAATTATTTGCCCCTAATGGTTTGGAAAATATTTCTAGTTACGTCCCTACCTACCAGTATCGATTCGTAAAGTGGTGGCGCATAATTACAAAAAAAATATTGTAGGAAATAGATTTAATTTTTGTAAGATTTATCATTTAAAAAATCAGTACGGTGTTTTTAAAACTTAATTTTAATTTTGATATTGCCATTTTCATTAGGTAGCCCCCTACCTGTAAGTCAACGTTGTACGTATGTTTTGCCCTTATTTGCATCCAAGTTCTAAATTTGAATTTGAATGCCCAGTTTTTTGTACATATTTTACTGCGGTATATTGTTACTTGGCTTTATGGTTTGTACAAAATACAAAAAAACAACACTTTATTAACCCAAAACAAATTTGGATGTTTTTTTATTGTTTTTATAGGTGAAAGCTTACAAGATAGGTAACCCATCACTATCTACAATATACCCGTCCCAGATCAATCATTGATTGTGCATTGTGTATATATGTACTATTATACAGTCTTGGGCACGTTCCCCCAAAAAAGGAACTTTGAAAAGTTAAGTTACTTCTGCCTAAAATTGAACAGAGACGTTCCTCGTTCCTTTTCAATAAAAAAGGAACTGAAACGTTCCTAGTTCCTCAAACGATAGGTACTTGGTTCCTTTCATGTTCCTTATACCATCACTGATTTAAACAATAATAAATGTGAAATGAGTTTATTTATCATTACTTTATTTATTAAAGTGAGTCCCTGGCCATATGACGTGTGTGGCGCCATTTTCGAAAACACAAGATGTCACATTGATATTTTTCATACTTCAGTTTACAATCATTTATCAGATACGTACTGGAATTCGACGGGATCACGACGGCGAAAGGAACTTACAAAGGAACGATAAATTCGTTCCAAGTTCCCACGAAATAGTAACTTTGACGTTACAAGTTCCTGATCTAAGAAAAGGAACGCGTTCCCACAAAAGTTCCTGAAAAAGGAACGCGTTCCTCTCCAAGACTGACTATATATACAATGTAACAATAGTATACATATACACAGGGGTCGAAATTAACTTTTTTTGCCACCAGCCTTTCGGGCTAGGGGCGACAACAGTCTTCTAGCCTGGGAGCATTTTAACTAGCCCGCAATCAAATAAGTTTTATTGATGTAAAACGATCATACTTGAATGTTTTAAGTCACAATATTTGCCGGGTTTGATGTGTAGGAGTGATTAGGGAGTGACCGCTAATGAATTTTCACCATAATATTAATAAGATTTGCCTAAGTTAAGAGATTTTAATTTTGTTTGCATATTTAGAACGATTTTCCCATACTAGGTAGCGCACAACTACTGGAAAAGTGAAATGAGATTTTTACTAGCCCGCGCAAAGTTTCACTAGCCTCGGACGAGCGGGCGAGCGTTAATTTCGACCCCTGCATACATATTACATAATTATTATAGTTTCATTTAATACCAATTTATATGTGATAATGGGTTAAATGGGATGTATAGCCATCTACCATAGGCCTGGTGGTTTTTCAGGAATCAGTAGTTGCAAGGTTGCCATTTAAAATCAGTTTTCACAATGTTTTGAGCTTTAGAACTAGACTAGGAAAACGCCAAAGTCGTTGTTAGACGAGTGAGCGAGTCATGTGTTGAGTACCCAGTAACATTCCCTTTCTTCCCCCTACCTAAGGCCTCCCTTGGCCTATCATAGGCTAAAGTGGCGTATTATGGCCTTACAGTTCACACGCCCTTATACCAACAAAACTTAAACGCCCAATTAATTATGTATACCAATATAATTATCAAACTTAAATGCAAATGTTCCCGGGTACTCAACACATGACTCGCTCACTCGTCTAACAACAACTTTGGCGTTTTCCTAGTCTAGTTGGCTAAGGCGCTGTTATACCCGAAATGTGGGAAACCTGGGTTCAATCCCCTGGTCGGGAAAGATTTAGTAATTTCTGGATTGTATTTTAAAAATTATTTAACATGTTTTGAAATGATAGATAGATTTATTGATATTGCCATAGATAAATACATAATGCATATATTTAATTAGACTGTCAATTTGAACCTGTAACAATCGGGTAGACTAAGATATGTTAATTAATAAATAATTATAGTGTATGCATTTAACACAGTGTAGTCTATCATCTGTGACAATACTATGGAAAACATAGCCAGTGCGAAATACGTGTAAAGATTTGGGGCTGCATTTCCACAGCCAGACAAATAAACAACTTTTTTTTTCAAAACCAAACCGTTGTCGTTAAAATAATTCCTACACATCGCAGCCTATTTTTCAATTTATTATTTCTTGGAGGTTTAAATCGCAATGGATCTAGCTGATTTTGTTAGCAGTTCTCGGTAAACTCGTACTGGATCTCCGTGTAAAATTTCAGACCAATCTGTTCAGCGATTCGGCTGATTTTTGACGTACAACCCCACACACTCACAGAATCACGGAAGTGCCGAATTCAATTCTCCCTCGTCTAATTAGGAGTTGAATTTTTACTTCTAAAATGGGCTAAGAACAGCTTTGTTTTTGGTTAACTACTCCTTGTGGATCGTGGCCCAGGTGTGCTAGGTATGTTGCGGATAGGACAATAGGGAAGGGATATCCGAGGGCTGTTTAAGAGGACTCAATCCCTCGGAATTAACCTTCAGTCACTCCAAAGTCGACGACACGATTCGTACTTGGGACCACCCGAATTCAGCCAACACTGTCGGTAAGGTTTTACATACTCAATGCTCATTGACTCCATTGAGTAATGAGTATAGAACACTGCACTTCTACTTCTCTACTTCTCTGCTTATGCTATAACTGGTATATGAGGGTGGTTGGTAGGGTATGTCCAAGGACTGAGGATCAATCCCAGATTCAAAAACACTTATAAGTAAATAATCAAGATGGCCGGTGGCTCGAATTGAACCCATGACCTCTATAGACAGTCTCAAGCAGGCAGAAGACATCTATTTCTGATCCATTGTGGGCTTGGGAATCCGAATGTGAAGGTGTCTTTATAGCCGTCCTATAGCAACTGGACTCATAGGTACGTGTACATAGCATTTTCAAGTGTCATTTTATTGTTGTTTTTTTTTTGGATGAGCGTAGCGAGCGAAGCGAAGATTCCATTTCACTACACTGGAGAAAAAAATCCGGAATGTTTTTTTTTTTCTTTCTTTTTTTTTGTATTTTTGTGTGTCTGTGAACACGATTCCGGCTAAACCAATACTCCAATTGCAATGAAATTTTATGGAGGTCTGTGAAATCTCTGAACGAAGAACTGCACGGGGGGGAAAATCGATCAAAAAATTATTTCTCATGAAAATCGCAATTTTACGATTTTTTTCGATTTTTAAAAAAATTCTTCGACTTATAACATCTACATGCTTTATCGATTGTAATGATTTTTTCACAGAACCTTAATTTTATGAATTAATATATTCGTGTGAAATTTGAGCGCAATCGAAAATTTATTTCTTATGAAAATCGCAATTTTACGATTTTTTTCAATTTTTAACATTTCTTCGACGAATAAAACCTACATGCTTTATCCGATTGTAATGATTTTTTCACAGAACTTTAATTTTATGAGTTAATATATTCGTGTGAAATTTGAGCGTAATCGGAAAATGATCTATTAAAAAATTCACAATTTTATGCTTTTTTTGATTAAAAAAAATTACGCTCATCCATCAACGCGGCGGGACTTAAGCGTTTTCCTAGTGTAGTATCTCTTTATTGGCCACCTTCAAAAACTCTTATATGAAGTTTTCTCATGTTTTTTTTTAATGATGTCATCAAATTTTAATTAATATTAACTGAATTTCAATTTTTATAAACAAATTATAAATACTATGTTAAAACTAAATAAAATAGAACTGAAACAACTTAGTTTCTAGTTAAAATTTAGCGCTTTTTAGCATCTATTCACAAAACGCTATTTGCAGTCGGGATACTATATTATTAAATATTTTGGGACCAAGGTAATCTACATTCGCTGTCGCTTTGAAACGCATACTCGTGTCGAGCGTGCGAGAACTTTGTCTGCCTATATATTTTAGGAAGAAATGCTGCCAAGTCTTTGCTTACTGAATTAGCTTAGAAATATACGAAAACACGCGAATGAGCGTTTGAGGCATAAAAAGTTGAGTGATTTTAACTCGAAGCGCTTGAAAGTTGAAATGGTTTGCACGATCAGTCATTTATGAATATGAACATGGTCTGTGTTAGCATTGATCAAAGAAGGCTGACAATAATGATTGGCTGAAGCGGTGAAATGCTCACCTCACTCGCTATGCATGCTGGCACATAGGTACGTGTACATGGCATTTTCAAGTGTGACTAATTTTTATAGCGTTTTGTAGCATCTGTTTTGTGGCCACCTTCAAAAACTTGTATATTAAGTTTTCTCATATATTTATTTTTAGATAATGTCATCAAATTACAATCTCATTTCCGAACTTTCTGACTTTGCAGATTTCTTTCAAAATATTGTACAGAAATCCCGCTTCGTCCGAGACGGGTGTTAAACTGCAAACATCGCTTCCGGAAACAGAGGCGCAAAAAATTATGACCATTGACACACGAAATCAATGCAAAGATGTATTTATTTTATTTTATTTTATTTTAGCACATGGGGCCTAATATCTTTATTCAATATTTAAAAGTAAAAAATTCGATGGATTGAGAAATCAATTTGGTTTTTACAAACACAGTTTTAGAAGAAATAAAATATAAACATCTTATCGTCTTCCTCAGCAGCTGTTTTTTATTTATTTATTGTCTATCCCTCATTTTCATTGATTTTTATCATAATTTAAAACATCTAGAAAATAATTGACAACTTGTGTTTAAATTTAGCGCAAAAAACTAGAAAACCTTTTTGTTTTTACGTTGGCAATCATGTTTAGTGAAAATTAGTTGTGTGTATTTCCGCAACGTGCGGAGCGCTAGTAGTGTTGTGAATTTAGTTTCTCAATTTGCCTCCAGGGAGCGCCAACTGAAAGTACTTGTCAAATCAATAAACTCTTGTGAAGGCCTACATGCCCAGTTGACGTCTGTTATTTTACTCATATTGTGCGTTTTTAAGACTGAAGTGAGATAATTTGATATCTGAAAGGTGTTCTAGAGATACTTTTGCGTGTTCCCGCGATCTGTGTTTCAGTTTCTTTTGCGTCCGATGTTCGTCTTTCATGGGTTTGTTTTGGCAGGCCTAGGTTCTTCCTGACCATCCCTCTTTTTCGCCCACATTTGCTGTCACTTCTGTGGTTCGAGTTTGACTTTCGTGTTGTCCAAAGACAGTTCTTCAGAATGTGACAGAATATAAATATTAACCTTAAGAAAATTATGGCAATCATTTTTAGTAGGCTAAGTCAATTAAAAATTCGTGAGTTAATAGATTCAGTAACAAGTAAATCCTAGCCTAATATGTGATAGGCCTAAACACTGTACAGGCCTAATCCTCTTTTGGAACTTTTAATTATGGTTTTGAGAGGTTAAGTTGATATCTAAAGTCTGTGGTGAATCTTAAGATAGCTGCCATGCATCTTCATTTTGAACGTAATGTCAACGCTAAGTGTGACTGCGCTATCATGGCACTGTCGTGGATGGGAAAAGTACCGGATGAACTACCAGAGGTAAGACATAATCACCAGGTTTGTTCTAGACAGGGTCTAGTCGAGGCCTATTGGCTGTTATAAAAGGTAGGGTAGGTCTAGAACTAGGGTTACCTTAGCCCAGGCCTATGGTGGGATGGCGGAGCGGTAACTCCTGGCACATTCCAGTGCATTTGTGTTTAGTACGGCAGGTATACTAAAAGACTACAATTGAATCAATAACATTTAGGTATTTTTTAGTCAGTAGAACTTGAAGGTTTTACGTAGGCCTACACATGTACTTAGTTGCATAGCTCTATTACAAGGGGTCGTACAAGAACTGAGACGTCATTGTATACTAGTTGCATGCTGTGGTACCTACCTATGCGGGAACTCTTTCGGTTGGTATGGACAGTTTTTGATCAGTAGGTACTTTAGATTTAAAATAGCGACGTTAAAGGTTTTGTAGGTACTTTAGATTTAAAATAGCGACGTTAAAGGTTTTGTAGGTACACATAAAAAAAACTGTCCATACCAACCGAAAGAGTACCCCTATGCGTTCACCATCGACCATACGTATATCAAGGGGTTTAGTTGTACTACACCCTACTTAGGCATTGATTTACTTCTGGTCGAGGGTGTAGGCCTACAGGCTTTGCAGAAAAGGTACGTGGCAACTGATATGGTTCAATCATAACACTTACGTTTGGATTATAGCCTAGGTACCGACACTCTCCTTACTTGCAGCCTCTGTCACAAAGCCTATGTAGTAGCCTCTGAATGTTAGTTTTGAAGTAGGTAAAGTCCAAATACATTTGGATGATATTCTTGATAATTTACAAACTGTAGAGACCTGCCTTTCCTCTTTTGGCATCAGTGGACAACTCTGTGACCAGTGTTTCTTGCAAACCACCAGTTTATAAATCATAGTTTAAATCATTTCAGATTCAGATGTGCTTTTATTCTTAATTACAAGTTTGTTACATATTTATAGTAGGCCTACCGTAGGTAGACATTTTATTTCGTATCCTATTCATTTGAGAGGCCCACAAAGACTAATAGACTTGAGTGTGGGCCATTTTCTTAAAATAGGCCTAGAATATTTTGGTAGCAAGAGTGCATTGAAGGAGCTACTTTCCTATAAACACTTGTTCTATTCATGAGCTCAACTATAACTAGTTAGTGGTAATTTTTGAAATGAGGTAGGTAGGCCTAATTCTATTGATTCCTCACATTAAAGTTCCTATTGAGTTTATAAGGAATACTTAAAAACATTATTTGCATAAGCCTCCCTAGTCAAAGCCAAGTATTTCTGGTAAAAACGTAAATTATAAATCATTTTCAACACCAATTCACCTCTTTTGGTCCGAACTGCAAATAAGTTCCACCACAAATAGGCCTACCGGTACATGCCTCTGAATTCTCATACATTTTGTTGTAATCTGCAATTATTTTACAAGGTCCCACACCCAAAATTTTCAAAAGTATCATGGGGGAGTGAGATAGGTAGGCTAGGCCTATAGAGCTTTCAACTAGGCCTAAATGTTGAATTATTTTCACCCTTAATTCACTGCTTTTGGATAGACCTGTAATAAGACCGATAAAAAATTAGGGTAAAAAAAAATTAGAGTCGACCCACACCCACTCAGTCTCAGAACTGATTTTATACTAATTTAAATAATAATCACAATTCGATCATAATAAATTGAATCGATTTGAAAATTGAATTAAAGATGTGGATGAAAGACTAGAGACCCGTGAAAGTTTGATTACTCCCTAGTTTGCTGTTCCTGATTTTTGGCAAACCTCATAATATATTCGTTTGAGTGGGATAATCAGTATTTTCTTTTCTTTTTCTTTTTTAATGTTTTCCCCTCTTTTTCTGTTTTTCCCTAACTTTTATTTTTTTCCCACCATTTTTTAATTTGAATCATTAGTTAATTGCATTTAATATCCTTTTTGAATTTGTTACCTAAATTGTTTTGTTTTAATGCATTGTTAGTTGTAACACTATTTCAAATATTTACACTTAACTGTAGTTCATTGTTGTGTGCATATATGTAATTAGATTTATTTAGTTGTCCTCCTTTGTAAATCAGTTTTTTAACTGAATAGGATAACCTAGACGTTAAATAAAAATAAATAACAAACAAAAATTTCTCGTTGTTCTTGGCAAGAAACAAAAATCATCGTCATCATCACGAGTCACGAATAATTGTTAACCTTCCTAATAGCAATTACTGTTTAAATAATGGCACTGTGCCGTCAGACGTTATTACTAGAAGTGCCTCAACTAAAAAAAGGTTGGAACCACTGATGTTGACAAACAACAAAAAACAAAACAATTTGATATTGCTATTTGATATCCATTCAGATGTACTAGGAAAACGCTTAAGTCCCGCCGCGTTGTTGGATGAGCGTAATTGGTGCATTGAGCTGCCATGTGTTATGCGGATTTTCTGTTGTTCTGTGAAAAAATCATTACCAAGTTGATTTTTTTTTAATTAAATTAAATTAAATAAAAAATTAACTTTATTTTTAATTTTTTTAATTAATCGTAATTTTAAAACAGGAAAAAATCGTAACATTGAAATTTTCATAAGAAATAATTATTCGATTGCGCACAAATTTTACACGAATATATTAAATCATAAAATTAAGATTCTGTGAAAAAATCATTATAATCGGATAAAGCATGTAGGTGTTATAAGCCTAAGAAATTTTTAAAAAAATCGAAAAAAATCGTAAAATTGCGATTTTCATGAGAAATAATTTTTTGATTGCGCTCAAAAACGTGGCAGTTCTTACTTCAGAGATTTCGAAGGCCTCCATAAAATTTCATCGCAATCGGATTATCGGTTTAGCCGGAATCGTGTTAACAGACAGACAAAAATACAGAAAGAAAAAAAAAAAAAAAAAAAAAAAACATTCCGGATTTTTTTTTCTCCAGTGTAGTGAAATGGAATCTTCGCTTCGCTCGCTACGCTCGCTTCGCTCATCCAATAATGCAACTACAATTCAGAGATTAAAATGTACCCGTCCTGATGGTCTAGTGGTTAAGACGTCCACCTGGAATGTGGGAGATCCGTGGTTCGATTCCCGGTTGGGGCGGACTTTTTTAATTTTCTGAATTGTAGTAAATAAAAAAAAATAAAAAAAATAGCTCAATACTGTCCCTGCCAGCACCTGCCTGCTGCCTTCCAATATTCGTTGAATAAATTGCGGTGTAACCGTGTGGTAATGTGTGATGATGAAAACTTGTGAAAAAACTGGAATTTTTAATAGGCTAGTGAAAAATGTAAAAAAATCACAATTTTCAAATGAGAAAAAATCGAGAAATTTCACTAGGCCTAATGGTTGTGCCACCCCAGCTTTTCCTACAAAGAAAGAGACAAATTTAAGAACTCTGTTCTCTGATTGTAATCGTTTTTCCCTTTTCTTCTCTCAAATGTTAATATTTTAAGCGAGCAAAGCGAGCGTTTCCATTTTGTCTCTGCCGGAAAAAATAGTCACTGTTTTTGTTTGTTTCTTTTTTGTTTTTGTTTTTTTGTTTGTAGGCCTATGTCTCGCCATAACGTTCGAACGGAGGTTTGGATCGAGTTGAAATTTGGACTGGATTCGATCTGGATTTTATTTTATTTATTTATTTATTTATTTAACGTCTATCCTATTCATTCAGTTATAAAAACTGATTTACAAAGGAGGACAACTAAAAAAATCTAATTAGTACATAGATGCAGACACAACAATGAACTACATTTAAGTAAATATTTGAAATAGTAATATTACAACAATGCATTGAATATTCACAAATTTGATAACAAATAAAAAGGATATTAAATGCAATTTATGAATGAATCGAATATATAAAAAAGGGGGTGGGGAATGAAAAAAAAGAAAAAAGAAAAGAAAAGAAAAAGAAAAGAAAAGAAAAAAGGAAAGGAAAAAAAGAAAGAAAGAAAGAAAAGAAAAAAGAAGAAAAAATAAAAACATTAAAAAAAAAAAAAAAAAAACGAAAAGAAAAAACTGATTTATTAGACGATCCCACTCAACCGAATATGAGGTTTGCCAAAAATCAGAACAGCAAATCAGGGAGTTATCAAACTTTCGCGGAAGAAACCACCGAACGTGAATCTTCATTGTTCTGTTCAACCATCATTCTTGTGTTCAATCTTGATAACAATTTAGTGCAAAAGATCTTGACTCTAATATATAATTATATCAGATATATAATTATTTAAAATTGTTCAAGTCAAAAACTGATCACAGCAATGATACAGGACACCTAACTCAAGTTGCAAGTTCCACCAGTGGCGGCAACCAGACAATCTAGGCAGAAAAATATCAATTGAAAATACATTGATACATCAAAATCAAAGCAATAATGAACAAAACAAAGAGAACAGCAAAATCATGAATAAGACATATGAAGATAAATTAACATTACATAAACATAGAGACAATGCCCCACAAATAAATAGTAAAAATCAATTCTTCTTTGTTCTTCGATTCATTATCATTGCTTCAATTGTACTTTTAAATTGTACTATTCCTAGCTCAGTAAATTGGCTTCTAATATCATAAGAAATTGAATTCCAAAAGGATACTCCTCTGTACAAGAATGACTTTCTTAATGATTCAGAAATTAATTGAGGAACTTTCAAAGAGTTCATTAGAATAGAATTTCTATCTATTCTATAATTGAAAAATATTGGGGAAAATACCTGAATACATACCTTTCAATATTTTGTATGTATTTACCAGTACGCTATATTTCATTCTTTCCTCAATCGTGAAGCAATCAGATTGTAAATCTTGGCTCATAGGAATTGAATCAAACAGATGGTCAATTCTCTTCTGAAGTACAACATATTCGGAAGAAGGTCTTACTGCCCAAACCACAAAACAATAATCAATAATAGTGAATATAAGAATCTACAAGTAACCTCAACATTCTCTCTGTTACAAACCTCTTCATTCTACTTATAATTCCTATTGCTGATGATACTTTATTACATACATATTCATAATGTTTCTTAAAATTTAAATTACAATCTAAGAAAACTCCAAGATATTTAAATTCATATACTCTAGAAATTAGATTACCATTACAATTCAACGTCAAATGAATATCATTCATGCTTCTATCATTAGCCTTATGAAAATCATAAATTTGTTTTACTATAATTAATATCAAGTTCCTGAGTTTTAAACCAATCATCCATCCTCTTTAAAACTTCTTGAAGACGTCTTGCGATCTCTTCAACATCCACACCTTCTAAATAAAAGACCAAGTCATCAGCATATAAAATATAATTGATTCCTCCCATTATAGTAGATATATCATCTATGTAAAGAATAAATAAAAGAATGAATGCCATTAGTTTTGCGGCAAAATCGTTCAAAAAGTTACAAAGTTACATTAAAGTTAATCAAAAGTTTTTTTTCAAACTAAACGGCGACAAAATCTGAGGTGGCCAAATCATTTAAAATGTCCGTCCAGTCACGAATATGTTAATTTATTTTGATCCGATAAGTAGGCCTAGTGTAGATGGAGATTACATTTTAACAAAAATAACGTTACCATGGCAACGAAAAGTCGCACGAAGCTAGAGCTTTTTTGGCTCATGATAGCGGTCGCACGAAGATTCAGATCAGGTTGAAATTTGGACCATCAACAAATTTCGATGTGGATTGAATGCCATTAGTGTGGCAAAATCGTACAAAAAGTTACAAAGTTAGGTACATTAAAGTTAATCAAAAGTTTTTTTTTCAAACTTAACGGCGACAAAATCTGAGGTAGCCAAATCATTTAGAATGTCCGTCCGGTCACGAATATGTTAATTTTATTTTGATCCGATATAAGTAGTGTAGATGAAAAATACATTTTAACAAAAGTAACGTCACCATGGCAACGAAAAGTCGCACGAGGTTTCTGGCCACTTTACCCACGGGTTTACCCAACTACCTTGGCAATAATAAATAATATTGGAAACATCTGATACCATCTGATGGAACTTCTGATTTGGACTTTTAAGTCCATCAGTTCTTGTAGGAATTTGTAAACGGTGACTTTGGAGCCGTCCTAGCAACGAGGCACATAATAAATTCAAAGTTGTTCTGAATCGTCCATTGTTGATTCTGGCGTTAATCCGCGGGTGTTCGCACTGTCCATACCACTGATTGCTGCAATTTCCTATTAAAAATATCGATCTTTGGTTGGTTATCGCTCACTCGTCGATTGCGTCGGGGCCTACAGGGTTGGCTTGGTTTAATGGTTATAAATATTGGACTGAGTGGGTATAGACTCTAAATACGAATTTATTTTTCCCTACGTAACATAAAAACGTTAATATTAGTCTGTTACAACAGACCCTAAACTACATTTTTGAAATCGTCAGCTCGTTATTAAACGAGGGAGCGGAGCGACTGAGTGTCTCCATTCAACTCAACGGATCTAATTCTGTGATTCTGTCTGTCTGTCTGTACGTCGAAAATCAGCCGAACCGCTGAACAGATTGCGCTGAAATTTTAAACAGACATCCGGTACGAGTTTACTAGAACTGTTAAAAAAATCACTTGATCCATTGCGATTTAAGCCTACAATAAATAAAAATGTGATTTTTAAAAATATCAATGGCATTTGTTTCGTAGCAGTTTGTAGGACGAGGTTTACGTGGCCTGCATGGCGTAGTGGTAACCATTTAGCTTACCAAAACGGATGGATGGGGTTCGATACCCGTCAGTTCTAACTTTTTTATATTTTTACACCCACATATTATTTTTTGAGGGGTGTTAAATGGGAAATAAAAATTAGGTGATTTTGTTTTTATCTTGGAAATTTGTTAATGTTTCACGCTAATACTTTTTGAATACGATTCGCATTTTGAATGTTCAATTTAATAATTATTGCGGCAAGCAGAGTGAGTTCCTGTAAGGTTACCAGACGGTCCGGTTTTAGAAGTCAAAAAACTTGGCTAACTCACTCGTTTAACAACGACTTTGGCGTTTCCCCTAGATTTTATTACTCATGTGAACTAAGGTTTGCCCAATGTCCAAGCATATTAAAAATTTATGTATTTAAAAATAAATAATGTCTCCTGAAAGATGAAGGATATTTTGTCAGTTTACAAATTGTTTATTTAATCGCCGAAGGTCTACGTTCGAACCCCAGTCGGGGTAAATTTTTACGAAAATTGGTATCAATGAAGAAATCTGTTAAAAGATTACAAAAAAAATAACATTTAAATGTAGGCCTAGGCCTACTTAGAATTGAACAACATTGTCATAGATCTAACTTCCATTTAAAATTATTCAGAGTTGACTTTAACCACCAGCCTTGACTAAATAGCCGTTTGGCAATCATACCGTATATGAAGAATTTTCTGTTCGGTTGTGTACCAGTGCCAAATATTGAAATACGGTGTTGATTTTATTCACTCGTAATTAAACTAGATCAAAGCTCGTTGATTGGTTGTTGATTCTTCGGTTCTAGAGACTCCGGGGGGTGGGGGGGATTCCCGTACCTTCTGACTGAGTAAACAGTATATCATCAGAACCCTGTTTGAAGGGTGCTATTAAGTAATTAAGATGGACGTTCGCTCGGAATGATCTCGAATCCCTCCCATTTCTCGTTTATACCTCGTAATGTCCGTTGTATTTACATAATGATACGGTGTTAGGGTCAAGGCATGGCTCGTTTATGTTTGGCAGAACAGCGTGGAGCTCTAAACAGTATGGCTGCTAACTGATTCATTAACACCCAAGAGCAGAGCATGCTTATAACCTTTTTTAAACAAACTCGTAGGTAGGCCTACTTTATTTTAAACTTTTAGACTGTGTAAATTACACAAAAATAGATACGGCCTAATACAAGACATTCCTAAGAATCAAACCCCAAAACTTTATATATATATATATAACATATATATATAACATATATATATAACTTAAGAACTAATGTAAAATAATATGAAGAAGTACCTGCGGCGAAAATGATATGAAGCAGACCTGTGCTGGACAGATCCAGCCACAGGCAAGGGGTTGGAAGGTTGGGGGAAGTTTCTCACATCGACTGTGAGAGCTTGATTATAGTCTCGGGGAGTAAAAGGAATACTCCCCTATACGTAAGCTGGTGTTCGCGAGAAGGGCTTTGCCTCTTTTCTCGCCTTCCACGTTCGTTAGAGGAATACCCTGGACAAATTCTACCCCGGGCCCAGACGAGGGTATAATTAAAAGGGTGGCTCAAAGAAATTGTTTTTATTGATTTAATTGAATAATTACCGATTGGTTATAGCATAGTGCAAAGTGTGCTAGTAATTAGTAAAACTAGCTATACTGAACTTTACTACTGTTCTGTGGCAGGTGAGGTGACAAGTGGCAGGCATATTGCCATCCTAATTTATAAAGATGAAGTAAAAACGTTTTTGTGGGATGCCCGCTGTAGGGACACATCCGATTCACCCGGTATGACCCTGTTCAGGTGACCAAATAGGCCTAGGTCACAAGTTTATTTGATTTTATTTGGATTACGGACGCGTCAACCGTTAGGTCATAATGCACCACTCTAGCCTAGAGGGTATTATAATTATAATTATTATTATTATTATTATTATTATTATTATTATTATTATTATTATTATTATTATTATTATTATTATTATTATTATTATTATTATTATTATTTTTTTATCGTGGGAAACCTGTTATAGGGTGCAGTTAGCCCCTCTTCAGGTGAACTAGGTATGTGCGGATAGGAGATTGTGAAGGGATGTCCGAGGGCTGTTTAAGAGGACTCAATCCCTTGCATTCGTCTTAACGACTGAGGAAAACCTCTGAAAAAACCTTCAGTCAGGATTGCCGGTCTCGACGGGATTCGAACCCGGGACCTCCCGATTCAGAGTCGAGCGCTTAGCGCCCGAGCCAACACTGTCTGTCTAGAGAGTATGGGTAGGAGGGGCCCATGCTGTCAGAACCAGCCACGAGGAAGGGGGGTTTCTCACGTCGCGGTCGTCATCGTCTTTGTCATCGTTCGTTGTGTCATTGTCATCGTCGTCGAAAAGTCGTCAAGGAAAGGGGGAGAGGTGTTCCCGATGACGGTTGCCAGAGCTCGCCTCTAGTTTCGGGGAGTAAGGAGTAATATATACTAGTCGCATCTTACTAGTTGATGTTTGCGAGGTGGACATTTTCTCCTGAATCGCCTTGTACGATTAGCAGAGCCATTAGCAGGGCCAATTCTACCCCGGGCCCAGACGGGGGTGGGATGTCCGAGGGATCTTTAAGAGGACTCAATCCCTTGCATTCGCATTAACGACTGAGGAAAATCTCTGAAAAAACCTTCACTCAGGAGTGCCGGTCTCGACTGGATTCGAAGCCGGGACTTCGGTTTACAGAGAAGGAAAGCTTTAACCTGCCCAGTTATCGAGTTAAGTTCTTTTCTGTCGCTCAAACGGAAGTGAAGCATATTATGCGATACAACTTCCCATGACTTAACTAGGTCTATCCACTTAAATCGATATTTCTAAAAACAGAAGGCAGGAATTCGCCAGCAGTGTGTGTGTGGGACTGCGGTAAAAACAAATAGCTCGAGGTCGGGATATAGATTGCTGCCATGTTGGCTTTATTGGCGAGGATGGGTCATAAATTACAGGGGGGGGGGGGGGGCGCGAGGAGAAAGTTAGACGCCCAGGTGAGGTGGGTTCTGGCATTTTTTCACGTAACACTCGCAATTCCTCACACTAAAACACGCACGTTGCACGTTTAGAGCATTATATTTTCTTGCCCTATAGATTTGCGAGTGATACTATTGTGTCGAATGTATACTTTATATTTTAAATCCGCATATATTTGCATTACCGACAGTGTTGGCTCAAGCGTTAGGCGCGAAAGTCTGATTCGGGAGGTCCGGTATCGTATCCCGTCGAGACCGGCAATCCTGAATAAAGGATTTTTTCCCGTGGTTTTCCTCGGTAGTTAAAGGGGCTAAAAACCCCAAAAATTATTTTTTACCACGTAATCTATAGCACAATACTACACTTAAATGACCGTTTAAAAAATTATATCTTGTAACTGTGATTTAACACGAATTTTTTTATTTTTTTGATCCAGAAATTGGCGAAAATTGGTGTTTTGGAAAATTTCCTAAATCGGCTTTAACCTGCTTCTTTTTTGGTCACATAGATACTAGAGCATAGTATCAATCTAAAATGCCCCTTTATAACATCGTGTCTTGAAACTGTGCCCAAATATACCCTCAAACACGCAAAAATATGCATTCCAAAATCACACCCCATCTTGGTAATCAGCATATTTTGACCGAACTACTTGCCCAAATTACAAAACAAAATAAAGAGAATTTACAGAAAAGGCTGTCGAGTACGTCAATAATGGCCAATATCTTTTTGGATCAAAATCCTCCAAGATCACGGGGCATAAAGATCGTCCCCATGTTATTTCTTATGGGAGATTTTTGCCGATGGGACCTAGCTCGAAAAATGTCATGTTTGACAATTTTTTGGGAGGTCATGGTGGCCCCAATAATTTTTCTGTTAATTGCTAAATTCATTACTAGCTAGCCTGAATGAAATATATTTTTTGAGTTTAGCGGTTAAAAAAAACAGCCCCCGGACATCCCTTCACAATTGTCCTATCCGCAACATACCTAGAGCCAGCGGTTTAGCCGAGGACGTTGAACCAGTTCCCACTAGAAAACCGAAGTTAAGCAACCTCGGGCGTGGTCAGGGGTAGTGGGTGAACGCTATGCCCTCAAACTCACGTATACCGCTAGTTAGAGCAGATGGAGGGTTCGAGAGGTAGTGTAACGGCTTCGTTCTCCTCGACGTCTGCTCGGTAGTTCGGGTTAGTGGAGGAACCTGTATGACGGTCAAGGTTACACTGTCCTTTCGGATGGGACGTAAAGCCGTTGGTCCACTTGGTACTATTCGAAAGGAGTAGGCTTTGTGCCGGTACCGGGTTTCCCCTCCTCCCTTCTGTTCATACTTCATCCTCATCTATCACCACTCATCGTCTCGAATAGCCAAAGTGCATTAATATGAGACGTTAAGCAATATCCAATCAACCAGTAAAAAAATTCTCACAAGTTTTTCAATCTTGACTAACGCTAACTTAGCTCTTCGTGGATTAATCAAACGCGGGACTCCTATCCATTTCTTGAGCAGTCATTTTAAAGTTTCACAAATGTCTAGAGAATAACATACTTTCTAGAATGTTTAAAGTTCCTTCATTGTTCACATTTCTTAGGTTTTCACAGTCTCTTTCACCGGTTACGAGGGTAACAATAGAAGTGGATCGTAAAGTACGAGGGTGGAGTCACGTACATTTTCACGAAGTCTGATTGGCCAACGACTGACGCCGCGCAACGACGTTGGAACATGAGAACCCTCCATAAAGGTGCGAGGTAGATAAAGGCACGCATTGTTGGCCGTGTGGTAGAAGCAAAGATTTGGTATAAGCATCACTTTTCTGCCCGTGTGCCACGTCTCACGAGTCACGATAAAAATCAAACACGTCGTCCGATTGATATGTTTTTTGATGGCATTACCTTTCAACAATCCCCCGTCTGGGCCAAGGGTAGAATTGGCCCAGAGCATGGCTCTGCTAATCGTAAAAGGCGATTCAAGAGAAAAAGTCCACCTCGCAAACATCAGCTATAGTAAGAGCGGAGTATCTTACTCCCCGAAACTAGAGGCGAGCTCTGGCAATCGTCGTCGGGGACCTTGCCCCCTTCCCTTGACGACCTCCCGGCGACGATGACGATGACACTACGAACGATGACAAAGACGATGACGACCGCGACGTGAGAAACCCCTTTTCCTCCACTTACCCGTGGCTGGTTCTGACCAGCATGGGCCCCTCCTCCCCCCCCCCCCCCTTAGGCTAGAGTGGTGCCTTATGACCTAACGGTTGACGCGTCCTTAATCCAAATAAAATTAAAAAAAACTTTCAACAATGATATACAGAATCACTGCCTCCTAGATGTTGGTCGTCGTGGAACGAGGAGCCACGACGAGCAACATCTAGGAGGCAGTGTACAGAATATTTTGGGAGTCCATGGGGGTAAAGAGGTCTTGTCAAACCTCCCAGAAAGTTGCCGCGTTTGGGCCCAGGGTCCGAGCATGGCTCTGCTAATCGTACAAGGCGATTCAAGAGAAAAAGTCCATCTCGCAAACATTAGCTAGTATGTAAGGGAGTATTTAACTCCCCGAAACTAGAGGCGAGCTCTGGCAATTATTGTCGGGGACACCTTCCCTGCCCCTTGACGATATCCTCGACGATGATGACAAAGACGATGACGACCGCGACGTGAGACCCCCCTTTTCTTTCCCTACCCGTGGCTAGTTCTGACCAGCATGGACTCCCCCCCCATATCCCAGGTTAGAGTGGCGCATTTTGACCTAACGGTTGACGCGCCCATTACAAAAAATAAACAACAAAAAAGCAACAGAAAATCATTTGCCCGGCACCTCCACAGTTATCAATCGCAAAAACAAGCGAGGCGCATTTTATAATGGTTATAGTTTTGTCTTCAGACCCGGCGCCTCCACCAAAAACCACGACGATTTTTTACTTTTTTGTTTTCTTCTCCACGATCTGTTGACTAAGTAGCTTCGCTCCCTCTTTTGAGTACTCCACTGCCCTTGTTGGTTTATTTGGTTTAGGGCGCCTCAACCGTTAGGTCATATCGCGCCTCCTGCGATAATGTAGTTTATTAAATAATAATAAACTTTTAGCTTAAAAAATGCTGCTATATAACTTGCCACATGCACGGTTAAAGGACTATTTCGACTGTATTCGTTGCTTACAATTACAATCTAGATTCTCTTTGCATATCGAATAAGTAAATCTGGATTTAGCTAAATCTGTATTTTAGTGACACGCTGCATTAGTCACATTAAGTTTGTTGAACACAATACTTTAAGCGGCTTGAAATATTTTAGATCGTAGCTGTTAACAGCACGGACACAATTATTAGGGTGTGATGCAAAACCGCGTAGGCCCTATCGCTATAGAAGTAACAAAAGTCGACGGGCAATAGTCTCGCAGAGGATGTCTACTATTCGGGATAACAAAGTCGACGGGCAATAGTCTCGCAGAACGTGGAAAAGTTAGGGATAACTTACATGGAAATTTATACTATTTCTAGTTTATCCTTATATTGGATTTACTTACACTATCTAAAATCACCAAATCGAAAAAACTGTACTCGTATGGCCATGGCAACTTACGATTTTGTAGGCTGGCAAATCTTCAATTGTCGTTATTTTTTATTTTTTTAAATCTATATTACATATTATTATTTACTTCATTTCGTCGGAATCAGGCCATTTCAATCCTATCTTTAATTGACTGATTCATCCAATCTATATTGACGTACCGGTAATTTAGTTAGCTTACTTAAAATTCCTTTATGAATAATTTGCTTCGTGTTATAGGCTGTTAATAAAAGCTCTTAATCTCTGCACTAAAGTATTGTCATGTCCGGTCGCCGAGCAAGAAGTTTCTGCGATGTAAACCAAGAGGGTCGTAATTTAAGTTGTTGACCGGTCGCAAATACTGCGGCCCCAGTTGACAAGGTGGTGATTTATATTGAGAGGTTAGGAAACATCCGCAATGTTGGCTGCGTTGCGTGCCGAGCCGTTGTATTACTTTTACAAGGGGTGTCCAGAAGCTATCTCGGTGTACGAGCTTGACAAGCTGGATTGTAGTAGAAGCAGTTTATTAGGCATTCAATAGTCTACAATATGTGGCACATATGTGTATCGGTTTTGACAGATACAAAATCACTTATATTGGCCCTAATATTTTTTTCTTTTCGTTTTTCTTTTTTAATGATTTTTTTCTTTCTTTCTTTTTCTTTTTCTTTTCCTTTCCTTTTCTTTTCTTTTCATTCCTCACCCTTTTTCAAATATAGGCTATATTTGATTCATTCATTAATTGCATTTAATATCCTTTTTATTTGTTACCAAAATTGTTGTTGTAATAGTAGGGCCTAACTTATTTTACTTATTGTTAAACGTAATTTGTATAAATGTAAATTAATTTCTTTTTGTTATTCTGTGTCTTAAGGCAAACTTAATGTAATGGCAGAGCTTTGTTTAATAAATAAAGTTGTACTACTACTATTTCAAATATTTACTTAAATGTAGTTAATTGTTCTGTATGCATCCATGTTATTAGATTTATTTAGTTGTCCTCGTTTGTAAATCAGTTTTTATAACTGAATAGGATAGACGTTAAATAAATAATAAATAATAAATATATAAATCAAACTTAATTTAAATTAAAAATTTTATTCGTACACAATAATACAATACTCAAGTACATGTGATACAAGTAAAAGTAAAACGAAGATTGTGTCGCCTGATTAATAGGCTACAATAATAATACTATCATAGAAATAGCATTAAAGGTAATAATTAATATATTAAAATGACAATGTCATTAATGACCTTCACTGAAAATCTTTGTGGCTGATTGGGTAGATTTTAAATACGATTTTTTAAATTTATTTTTATTAAAATTTCCAACATGGTAATAATAATATTACATAATCGTAATATTAAATTCTAGAACATAATTGAAAGTAAAATATTGTGAAATCAAGTAGTGTTTCACTGCTGTGTTTATGGATATAGACCTCGCAATGATAAGATGAAAAAGTTACGTTTTGATGCAAAGAAAATATTTACATGTGCAAATTAATTAGGCCCTAGTTATAATGATTTCGTTGGACTTACGAAACGTACTATACATGGATCGAACTTGAAGTTTCTGATGTCGGCGGACTTGTGAAGTGAACTATACCGACATCGAGCTTGAAGTTCTAGCCACGTCCTGTCCTGGGTTTGCCTGCACTTTACACTGCAGCAAATGGACGCACAATAGATGGAGTACGTCTCAAGGGCCGTGTCTTATGGGTTACGACAGCCATTGGTTACACAACTACACCATTAAGACATCCCCCCCCCCCATCCCAATCCCTATGTCTTGCTGGCGACAATAACAGTGGTAATCCTAGATGCTAGAAATTCTAAGACATTGTACAGCTAGCACTTCCATAAAATATTTTCAAATGTCTCAGATTTCAAATTCATCACCTTCGAAAATAGTAAAAAAAAAAATACAATTTAAATTCAAAGAAAAAGAATAACTTTGAAATATAGTATACATACTCTTTTCATATTAGAATGTCATTCGTTCAGTGTTCAAATTAAAGGGAAACGCATGCTAATTACGCAAATGAAACTGAAAATTCTGACATGGTGGGTGCTCTGAAGACATTTCTTATTGAATAGCGAATCAAATTTTTGTAAAAGAATGCATTGATCTTTTACGATGTACATAACATAACTATATCTATTCTGATAAATGTGTAATGATCGCGATTTCATCCAGAACGCAACATTAATTTGGATGCCCTTTTAAAAAAGTGTATATTTGAAAACATAGCTTAAATCATCTTTTCAAATTATGTATTGGAACGAAATAGAGAATTGTCTAATTTCTATCTATGTCCCTGCGTTGAAGGGAAACACACACAAATGTATACACTCACGGTGTACACATCTATGATGGTCAATATACAGGTGTGTCCTGCAGTACAAAATTATTATCGTCTCTTTATGCGTTTAGATTAATTTTAAGTATTCTTCCAAGTTTTTCAAAGTTTGGCATTTACATTTCTTAGATAGAAACGGTATTAATGATTAATCCGGTCTGACGGCTCTTCGAGACTGCCCTAGGCTGTCGCTTACCCTTACTTTACTTACCCCCTCCGATCTGTCGCTGGGGACGTTGAAATATTCATGGATATTCAGCTTTCTTTAAAACGTATTTGAGAAGGCACTTTCGTCCTATCCTGCCCTAGTTATTTGTCTAAAAACATACTCTGGCCTGACGAACAATTAAATATAATGCGTAGAGGTCGTGTATAGGTAACATTTTCAAGCTTCATTTTATAGCGTTTTGCAACATCTACTTTTTGGCCACTTTCAAAAACTTGTGTACCTATGAAGTTTTTTCATATTTTTATTTCGAAATTATCATCGAGGTTGAATTTATATCAACTGAATAAAAATGTTTATAAACAAATTATAAATACTTTGTTAAATAAAATAAAATAGGACTGGAAAACCATAGTTTTAGGTGAAAAAAATAGCGCTATAGTAGCGTCTATTCACAAATCGCTATTTTCACGTTTCGCGCGTTATATACTTTATACATGTGGTATCTACTGCGATATCAGCTGGGTTTTACAAGGTTGCACAGGCGCCGGGCAGTCTTCCCGCATTTCTGCTGGAACTGAGCCCACAATTGGCATAATATCTGCATAATGTTTTGAAAGTGTACTAACCATGACATTTGTTAGGAATTGTGTGATGTAGTTTTTAAAGTTTTATCTCATAGGTTTTTATATATTTAAAAAAAAAAATGCAATCTCCGGAGCAAAAAATTTCACCTTCAGCAAATATTACACAATTTTAAATGAAAAAAGTACAACACAAGTCGATCCTAGAATAATAATTTGTCTACTAATTAAATAAAAACATGTCACAACCGTGTGAACTTAATCAATACTTTGCGTTGAAGGGCTTTTATGTTTGCTGTGCCAATTCCTAATTATTGAAATTCATAATTTAATTCTTAACTTTCTTATAGGGAAATTTGTTTTGGACCTTACAGCGGTTTAACATTATTTTAGTAGAGCGATTTAAAAAGGCTGCTATTTAACACTCGTCTACTGAATCTTACTTTGTGATATCAAGTGAGTATAACTGTGAGATTTACCGACCTTGGTAACAAGACTTACAAGACCTTGTAAACCCAGTGAGTTATCTACTTCCCACGCAACCACTAAAAACGAAACTTTTTCAAACAGCAACGAGGAAAGTTTTTCAACTGACCCCTGACCTTCCCCTCCCCTCCCCTCCCCCCTCCTGTGCTGACATTTTGTTCCCCCGCTCTGCGAGTCTAATGGCTGCGCCAACCTCGAGGTCGCTGTTCGACTCCCGACTGTCTGCCCCCCCCCTCCCCCTCCCTCGCGAACTTTTCCGGTTTCCACTCTTTCTAATCTCTTTGACTTATTACTGACTTGTTTGTCGGAAAGTGCGGGCGGGATTGCCATGCCAACTATCACATTACGCTTCCTGGCTTTGCTTATTATTGTTAGTTTTTTAAGGTAGTTGTTATTCGAAGTGAATAATTATGAATTCATTTTTTTATTGTTTGTTAACTACGCCTATATCACTGCCTATACATACATGGTTAAACATTGACAGGACTAATTAGCCAACAATATCAACATATATTTATAATTCTCATCGAATAACAAATATCAAATGTAGGCTAATGTATAATCACCATAACAATTGAAATATTATATGAAAAAGAGTATGTGGATGAAGTTAAGGAATCGCATCGAATGGTATGGATATTAATTTTTTTGCGGAATACAGGAATATGACGAATGATTATTACTATGATGATGATTGTCAGTAACAATTTGTTCAAAATATTTTAAATGAAGTGATGAATTCGGCCAGGGGTATTCTGAATCTGATTGTGTAAAAGTTCGTTGACATCTTGATTTCTTGTCCTTGGTGGAAGGCAAGCAATTCGACAGATAATCTTGTGTTCTAGTGAGGCTTAGCTTCTCACAAACACGCCAATACAAACACAAACTGCATGGAAATTGGATAGTTTGAATACTTTGCGTATAGTTACGGCTTAATTAATGAATACTTTTATTCGAAGGACCTCGCAAGAAAAATCACTATTATTTAGAGCTCTTGTTTGTTTTTTTTTAAAAGAGTATTACTCTTAATTTTCTTCCGCAATTTGCGTGACGATCTCGCCTGACCTACACTATCGCTGTTGGAATTGGATGACTGCACGCAAATGTACGAGTAAGATAATAAATCACACTTGCGTAAAAGCATTTCGTAACGTTTGATGCGACAAATTTACTGTCAAGACTGCTGATATGCACGATGCTCCAAAGTAACCGTTTCACATTCCTAAGCCAAGAATTGATTGACTGCAGTCTATATCAGAAGTTAAAAAACTTCTACCAAATTCAGGATTTTTTTTGTTTGGGGGGGGGGGGGGGGGTTATTTGGATTAAGAACGCGTCAACCGTTAGGTCATAATGCACCACTCTAACCTAGGGGGGGGGGGGAGGATGGGCCATGCTGGTCAGAACCAGCCACGGGTAAGGGGAGGAAAGGGGGTTCTCACGTCGCGGTCGTCATTGTCTTCGTCATCGTTCGTGGTGTAATTGTCGTCATCGTCATCGTGGGGTCGTCAAGGGAAGGGGGCAAGGTCCCCGACGACATATTGCCAGAGCTCGCCTCTATTTTTAGGGAGTAAAATACTACCCTTCATACTAGCTGATGTTTGCGAGGTGGACTTTTTCTCTTGAATCGCTTTTTACGATTAGCCGAGCCATGCTCTGGGCCAATTCTACCCCGGGCCCAAACGACCTTCTGCATTGGAAGCAGGGCCTAACCACGCTAAGAGAAAATAATTTGTAGGCTAACCACAATACCATCGAGCCCCCCTTGTTTTAAGTGAGCGATGAGTAACTTTTGTTTTCGCCCGTCTGTGCATGTGTCGATTCTAGCGATAAACATCGAACATGACATCTGATTGACATGTGTTTTTTTTTCCTTGGTTAATTTTGGTGACCTTTGAGGTTAGCCCCCTCAGAAAGTTTGAATGTTCTTGTACCCGGCACCTCCACCTTTAACGAAGGCTAAATCAAACAAGGAACAAAACGGTAAGCTTTGCTCCCTAGTGTGGGTACTACCGTTCCCATTCTTGTTGTGGCAAAAGTAACCACACAGGACAAAGTGGATGAAATTGTAAGAATAGCCACTTTGTGTGAAATTTTGTATTCGTCTATACTTGGTAGCAGATCATGAAACACCCTGACTCAATTTTGACCGAATCATCATCATCATTCTTTATTTAGCAATTAAACACATTACAAGATACAAAAATATTAATTTACAATACCAAATTTACAAATTAACAAAATAATAAATTTAAAAAATTAACAAATTCATCAAATTTACATAAATATCAAATTTTCAAAATGTACAAAATTACAAAACTTTCCAAATCTACAATCACAAAACAGGAAATTTTATTTTCACAAAAGTAAGGCAGCAATCTTTAAATTCGTGTATATGTTTTGCATTCTTAATCTCTTGATCTAATTGATTGTACAATCGAATTCCACTATAAAATATTGAATTCATTGAATGAATAGGAGCTGAATGTTTCAATCTCTTAAATTGGATTGTAAACGTCATCCTTTTCAATGATATAGCCGAGCAATGGATATAAGATGGAGGACTAGATTGGCATTTCTATCTGAACAGTAGTCAAGACTTTCTTTGAGTATATACATATTGTCAGTGTGTTACTTGATCTGAGACTGTTTTCTTTCGTTTACTTTGGTTA
Organism: Sweltsa coloradensis; assembly: GCA_024449915.1. NCBI lineage: Eukaryota > Metazoa > Arthropoda > Insecta > Plecoptera > Chloroperlidae > Sweltsa > Sweltsa coloradensis. Next base: position 238,264 of record JAMZAV010001326.1, read on the forward strand.
AGGGTGCGTCAACCGTCACCCTCACCGTCAATTGACTCTGACTGTGACTGTCATATTCATTCTCTCTGTCGCTCACTGTTCGTCGATTGACTGAATGACTTTCCTGCCGTTGTCATTAAAAAAAAATGTTCTTGTATTTTGTTAAAGAGGGTCAAACATGCCCTACATTGGCCAACCTGCCCTTTGGGCAGGTAAATATATCAATAAATGTAGGTCATAATGCGCCTCTCTAGCCTAAAATATGTGGGGAGTATGGGCCCATGCTAGCCAGAACCATCCACAGACAATGGGAGGGAAAGGGGGGAGTGCCGGCCAGAGCTCGCCTCTAGTTTCGGATAGTTTTACTCCCCTACATTCTAGCTGATAATGTTGCGAGATGGACTTTTTCTATTTTCTCGCCTTTTACTCTTAGCAGAACCTGGGTCAAATTCTACCCGGTGCCCAGACGGGGCTGTGTAGTGTGTGTGTCGACTTTAGAATATTGCTCTGAGAAACTTTCCTGTTGCAATATCGGGAAGGTTGTTCTCCATCGCGAGACTTAAGTCGATCTTGAAGCCTCGTCGACTCTTGTAAGCCCTCTTAAGTGTTTTTCTTCCTCGAGATTCCCCCCTCCCCCCCACCCCCACCCCCACTTCACACCCCCTCACTCCTGCTGAGAAGTTGCCGGGACTCGTAGCGAACGCTACATCCATCACAGACTTGGGCCGGGCTAAAACCATCACTCAACAACTTAGATCGCGGAATATCGCAACTAATTATAATGGAATATATTCAGTGGTGTCATCTTAAAATAGTTTATGAATACGCTCTTTTCACGGATAATTAACTACCTTTGTACATTGCGGATCTGGGTTTTTTTTTATATGATTTTTTAGACTTTCGTGGAAAATAGATAGATAATTATAATCGCATTCATTATTTATGCGTGAGTGCTCTTTCAGGGAAAATTAGCATTCTTTGGTACCGGGTAGGATTGTATAATATTTTTGTATTGTTTTAAAATGTCCTAAATCTGTTTTTAAGTGTTAACTTATCTAGGCCCTATAGTTACTTGGCATTTGTGGGTTTGTTTTTTGACCCGGAAATATATAGTTGTTACATTATATAGTTGTTCTCTATTGTATCAAAGTCACTGTTTTGCTACGTATACTCGGTGAATTTTGGTGGCCAATTATGTATCCAGAGCTTGCCCATTATCTTATCCAGAGCCATCCAAAATACTTTAGGCCTTCGTGTAGATTACGTGTTTGGACAAAGATAAGCGGACCCTCGTTGAAAATTCAACTTTGTTAAGTGTGTTCAAAGAAACATTCAATGAGCAATAGTCTAAATACCATTCTGACATAACCATAAGTGACCGTTAACGAAATATCGATTTCAATATTCTGCTCCGCACTTTTTCTCCCGAAGGTGATTTAACGTATCTCTTCAATGACGTATAGCTCGTTTCGACACAAGGGGACAAGGGGGTCTGACAGTTTGACAGTTCGTGAACACAAATTCGATTTCAATCTCCTGTCTGTTTGGCCATGTCCGCGTCCCATGCATTATACAACTTGCATATGCGTGTTTGTGTCTGTTTGAACCGAGTGGGGTGGAAGAGCGATCGACTCCCCCTGAGGGATCGAGGCAGGGGATGCTTTTTGAGAAATTTCCTTTCACATTTCCTTTATACTTGTGTTTCAGTACAGTGCTTTCCCCGCGATTCTTTGTAACCAATCCTTTAGTTCTTTTCACACGTTTTTCTTTCTTTAGTTCTTTTCCGTTTTTTCTCCCTTTCTAGGATTTCCTATTTCTGTTTTCGTTTTCGTATTCTCTCTGTCGCGTCGCTTGTGTTCTTTTCTTTCACTATTCGTTTCAATTACAGTTTCCAGTCTTTTCATACTACTTCCTGAGCCTTATTTTGGTGTTATCCAATCTCTTTCTAATATAGTTCAGCTTTTGTCTATACTACACAAACTTCTATATGTACCCATGTTTTATCCCTATAACTTGATTTTCCCGTTCCAAGATTCGTTTTTTCATTTTATATTAAATCCAATCGTACATTCCCCGTTGTATTTTCTTTCCCTTCAGTAATTGTTTTTATCATATTGTGCTCGGAATTCACATTTCTGTCTTAAATTTCAATCATCTTCTTTTCCCTCCCCTCCCTCTCCCCTTCCCCCCATTTCTCCTCGAGTTACATTTCCTACTCAAGTTTTTTCCACGTTTATTTCACTTCCGTGTTCCCCTTTTCTTTCTTTCTTATTCTTTCTTTAAGCTACTTCCTTTTCATTCCAGTTATCTTATCTTCTCCTTTCCCCTGCCTTCAAAGTGTGCTTCTCTACCATGTTCATTGTCTGTTCCCCGCCATAAGTTTCAAGACCCTTATACACAATTTGTGGCTTGTTTGAAGTTTAACAACGACTTGAGGAGCTGTATACAGTTAAACTTTTGCGATCCAGATTCTACTTTCAAAACAAGCTTTGAAATTAAACTTTCTCAATACAAATTCCACTTTCAAAGCTAGTTTTTGAAGTTGTAAATGCTACTTACAGTTTTGGTGGAGGTGCCGGGTCACTGATTATTTTAAGTTCCAGGTTGCAATTGCACTTTGCAATCGTTGAGATATATTATTACTAGTAGAGATTGCATCCATACAGACTTCAACAATCTAAACATATCGTAATTAAATATCATTGAGCTTTATTTTACACAAAGTTAAAAATTCCCCAATCGCAAATATTTTTAATATTACGAATTAAGTTGTCCTACACAAATATTGGCCTACTTAAGCATACAAATATAAAAATACAATACACATAATTTCTCCGTCATTCTATTCAATCGTACAAAAAACACAAGTAAGGCCTATAATGAATAACAATTCAAGCGCATGTAACAAAGGGCCTATCAAATAAAAAAATAGGTTGTGATCATAATATTATTTAAATTAAAACTGTATTAATGGTCACCTTGTTTAAATATTTCATGTAAACAGTTTATATTGACAAAATGACAGTTTAATGTAACATTTCAAAATCAATACTGTGACACGATTGGTGTATGGAACTTAAATGTTTTTACTGGTGTCATATTTTTACCCATAACGCAATACTTACAATATTATGATTTCCTCATTCTTGATATAATAGACCGGAGTTGCGCTAACGTAATAACTAAGTCCATGTCACCAATGTTAAATCCACACGTGGTGTAGTGGTAAATGGCTTGGGTGCAACTGCTGTGCGGTGGTTTTCAAACTGAGCCATGATAAATGAAGCTTCATATTGAAATACAGAGTTTCAGGGTATATTTTAATATTGCAGTGTGGGCAAAGCTTGCAAGAATATCGGCCCCTTCGCGACCGCCAGCTGTTGATGAAAGTTTGACAGGCCTGGGCTGGATGTAACGGACTTTGCTCCGGGAAAACGTCCTGCTATATGTTGGGGGTGGGCGGTTATAGTGGTTTCCCTTGGTCTAAGTTCTCACTGTATTCCCTACGTAGGGAGCTACTTTCACGATTCAACGGTGGCGTATGATGTTTAACTTTGGGCCGGGGGTGACTGGTCGAAATGCATTTCATCTATCAAGGGTGCTGTCTGAAATATGAACGATCACTTGGAAGCTGTCTTGAGCCACATTGACATTACAGATCGGTAAGGGGTATTAAATGCACGAAACTAAAATATTGCAGAGATATTTGATGATTTTTTTCTTATATGAAAAAGTTAGGCCAATACAATTAAACTGTAGTAATAATGTTAACTAATATCCGTTGGCAACTCGTTGATCTGTGCTTTTTACACCAATACCTAGAGCATTCATTATACTTGTTTACTGCTTTCCTTGCCAGACAAACACAACTTTTAAATTGGAATTGTTCATACTTCACATTTCGTACTTTATGCTTCAACTTCATTATTCACAATTAACTTTAGTTATATTGATGGAAAAAAATCGTGTGTTCATATAAATGTAATTGAAATGAAGGCTACTCGTTATTCTGTCTAAAAGACAAACTTCTTAAAAAAACGCAGAGCTTTGTTTTAATTTTAAACAACTCGGTTTAAAATATTTTTTTGAAAACGATACAAAATGCTAATTAATCTAAAAATATGGGTTTTCCCATACCAATTGAAAACTATTTGCTAGCATTGTAAGTGGCTATAATTGAATTGAAATGTTCCTAGATATCTAGTGTCATCATTTTCTATTGGAAGTGCAAGAATCTCCACTCCATCCCATATTTGGAGTCTTGGTGGAGAGAAAGAATAAAATGCTAATGCTAAAAAATAAATGCTATAAACATTCAAAATAAAAATGCTGTTTGACGTACCTCTACATGAGCAATGTTCGATACACAATTTCGACCTGGAGATGGCCTACCTAATCCACGCTTCTCTCTGATTCTGTCGTATTGTCTTCGGTCGGATTAAGAGAGAAAATCAGCCATTTCATCCTCCTATCTGAAACTCTCTTCAAACTCATTATCAGCTCTCAATCATCAAACACGATGGAGGAAATTGTTTTGGAGTCGACTTGAATGAAATATCGAGATCGAGGTACACTCGCTGACAGAACACTGTAGACTCGACAGTAACGTGTTTTATGATGTTTATTTGGATTAAGGGCGCGTTAACCGTTAGGTCATAATGCACTACTCTAGCCTAGGGATATGGGGAGGATGGTCAGAACCATCCACGGGTAGGGGAAGGAAGGGGGTGGTTCCCACGTCGCGGTCGTCATCGTCTTTGTCATCGTTCGTGTTGTCAATTGGTCGTCGTCGTCGTGGAGGTTGTCAATGGAAGGCGAAGGGTTCCCCGACGACGACATCGTGTGTATTGTGGGTATTTCCCACATGATAAAAATAATTACCTTACAGATGTGTTTTCCCCATCTAGGGCCGGGGTGGAATCGGGCCCAGGCATGGCTCTGCTAATCGTAAAAGGCGAGGAAAGAGGAAAAGTTTATCTCGCAAACATCAGCTAGTAAGTAGGAGAGCATATTTTTCCCTCCGAAACTAGAGACGAGGTCTGACAGGTGACGTGAGAAACTTTCCCCCTTCCCTTCCCCTGACGTGGCTCGTTCTGTCCAGCATGATGATGGTCTCCCCACATCTTCTAGGCTGCATTATGACCTTACGGTTGACGCGACCTTTAATCGAAACAATCTTCTAAAAAAACCTATGTATTTTAGGAATCTAAGCACTCTTTATGTATCACTTATATGTTCGCGTGTGTTACTTTTCACGATACGTTTGACATGCGAGTGCGACGTTGTTCTTTTAACAAGGATGATAGAAAACGTTTTTGGTGCCCTGTCGGGCAGGGTAGGGCGGGCTAGTCTCATTCAAAGTTGGTTTTCAATTTACCCGGCACCTCCACCAAAAACATTTCAATGTTTTATTTAGACATTTTCCTTTGTATTCGTCGACAATTCGTTAATAAAGTAGCTTCGAACTCTATTTTATTTGGAGTGCTACTTTGGCACGGACTATAGGTATCAGGTAATAGTTATTCCTATAGCCAATATGCATAGGAATGCAGGGTTTATAATAATATATGCCTGACACTCACATAGGCCTAGTTGTTGAAAACTAAATAAAATAAATTTGTTTAGAGTACCCACAGAGATAAATAACTAAATTTTATGTGCGGAATTTCAATCTATTTGGCTCCAAGCCAACCTTGTCGACTAAAGAATAATGAATATCAAAATGTATCAATTACTCTACGAGAATTAGATTTCTAATGTACTGGATACGATTATGTTATAATTTTATTATATCTTATTTTTTTTGGGGGGGGGGGGGCGCGCCAACCGTTAGGTCATTATGCGCTACCTTAGGAGATGTGGGAAGGACATACCCGTACTGGACAGATACAGACACTGGCAATGGAAATGAGAAGAGACTCACGTCGATGGTCAGATCTCGCCTCTAGTTTCGGGGAGTGAAGTACTTCCTTACGCACTACCGTATAGCTAATGTTTGTGAGAATAAGGTTCCACAATAAGTTGTCGCTAATATAACCGTGGAGTATTTGCAAAGTTTCAAACATCTAAAATGCCGGTTGGCTAAGAGGATTTTGTGTGAAGCGCTTTGGGGGTTTGAGAACAAATTCTCAAAACTTTCTCTCTGACGACTTAGATTCTACACTAAAAGGTTGAGGGAAGCAACATCAAGATAGCTGGGACTGAATATATTGGAGTTGTTCAGAAATTTACGGATATTATTGTTAAGGAGCGAAGTTGGCCTCTTATGCAAAACTTTTCCGTCAGTTTCCGTGTGTCTCGTCTCAGATTAAAATTAGTAAAAAAAAAAAATAGTAAAAATAAATAAATAAATACATTCGTAATTAGAGTCTACCCACTCCGTCACATAACTGATTTCAGTGGGGGATTACAAATTTATAGCCGACCAAGCCAACCCTGTAGGTGCCGACACCATTGACGAGCGAACAATGACCAACTAGAGGCCGGCATATTTAAGTAGGAAACACCGATCAATCAAGCTGGACACGATTCCGCGGACAACGCCAGAATCAACAAGGCTAATTCGGAACAACCTTAGGATTTGCATGTGCCTCGTTGCCAGGACGGCTCCAAAATCACCGTTTACACATTAGCTAAGCACTGATGGATTTCACACATAAGAAGTTAAAAAACTTTCGCCCAAACGGGAATCGAACCCTGGATCATCTGCATTGGAAGCAGAGTCTTTTATTAGGCATACTTATTTTATTTTATATGTAGTGGTTTGTTATTCTCAATTTCGTTTTTTTTTATTCTGCTGTTTGCTATTTTCTGTTTTATTTGTCGCATTATTATTTTGTGTCATTTATGTTATTGTGCAATTAATTCCTAAACCTGACCATTTCTTGAACTCCAAATGAATATATCATTTGTAACATTGTTACAATAATAATGCTACAAATAATTTGTCTATACGAATCAAAAAAATGAACTGAACTGAAAAACCACAAGACCACGGGGTCACAAACCTCGCGTTGCAAGTCACAGTTTTGGACCAACCCTTAGAAAATGTCCAGCAAATAGCGAAAACCCTCTTTGCAAATAACTCGTCCACAGAGCTCACGTTATCTGGGACAACCACTGTGTATAATACCCATCTCAGATTCCGGACGTGATTCCGTTGTGCATTTCAACTGATTGTTTTCGTAGCGAGAAAGGGTTGGGTTTGTTTTGTTCTTTCTCCCTTCCAGTCGCGCAGAATGTGTTTCGTGGTTTACATAAATTAGATTACTTACGTCGCGTGATAGGGGGTGCGAAGATAGAGAGGAAGGGGTGCACAAAGGGGTGCTGTGCCACTTCCAACATCTTGAAACAATTACTTTGGTTTCATAATCTTTTATTGTACAACTTATTTATCGAATACATAGAAAGTTTATGCTTGCATTTCTACTTCCATAATACAATCTTCAATATTAAGCGTGTATAGGAAATTCAGTTTAATAAGAACTGAAAAAGCATACCGTATGTTTTGTTGAAATATGTATTTTGGAAAATGGGAATATCAAAAAATATTTAACTAGTATTATATTAATAATACATCTCTAAACGTCACGCCGTTTTAATATATTGGCATCCATGTTAGTAGTATAATTTGTTACATAGTTGTTAATAGTATAAAAGTGTCCACTGTCAACTTTTTCAAGGAACAAGCATTTTTAGAAGTATTGACGTAACGAATAATAAAATACATTGCACTACTTTGAAATACAATTAATACAAATAATACAATAATTGATTTATAATTACAGTGTAATGCAATTACTTATTATGCAAATTAAAGAATAATAGTCTTTTGATATGATCAACTGTTTTTACAGAGTAGGAACCGTCTAATGAACGTACGTCTTTAGTTTTGCTGGTAATGTGTTTAAAAGTTTTATACGCGTGTAATGTCATGTTGTAAATTTAAATATATAATGAATTTTTTTTTGTACCGTTGTCACTAATTACCGTAGAGTTGTCATCAATGTACGGACCATCCCAACTTCAAACAAAGCATTTCGAGTTAATCCTACTTGAAACATGTTCACTAATTAATTATTTAGTATAACGAAGCAAACCCATGAAATCGTTGGACCCTGCCTAATAGTAGCGTTAGTTCCATTATTCCGCCTAATTCCTTCTTCGACGTCGTCCCCTAATTAGATTTATAAGAGGATTAGTTTCCTAGTCTCGATTGGAATCGTGAGTTCGTTGTAATTGCAGAATTACCTGCACTATCGACTCGACAACGGTATTGCGAAGTCTGGGTACAGTATTGTTTAGTTTTTTGGGCAATAAATACAATACAACAAAGTGAGAACAAACAAATAATAATTAGGCTTTTACAATATACTGTTCAAGAACATTTGTTATAAACGTTTATTTTATGTTCTCTTTATCAAACGATTACATTTACAAAACACACACTATAAAGACTAAAAAACAACAGCATAAGTACAGGATGACAAAAATAGGCTGTGGTATAAACAGGGCTACCATCTGATATTTGAAACGGTATAAAAATAAAACAATTAAATGCATACAATTTTTTAAAAAGGCTAAACGTTGTAAATGTTCATGTTTTTCCCAAATATGTTACCTGTAATAAATTTTTTTTTTTTTTTATTACAACAAAATAAGTTACATACTATGTGTATCAGGTGATACAATGACCTGTATTGACCTTGTGATTATCAAACTTAAACTTAAAATAATAACAAAACAATGACTACTATATCCAGCACGTAGACAAATTAATACAAATATTAAGAGAAATTAACATTTATTGATGGTAATTTAGTAATTCAATTTGGGTTGCACTGCTAAGAATTCATTCATCATACTATAGAATGGGTTCTTAAGGATCTAGATCCTCTTATAGTATTTTTTTTTAAACTTTCGATAACATTATGTTTGCTTTGAGAGAATAATTACACATTTTTATTTTGAAGTAGTCCGAGTTAAGCTGTCCTATTTGCGTTTTGCAGTGGAAGTGTTTTAGTTTATTACTGTGGCAAGTCATGTGATGGTGTATTTCGTTACGTTTTGGTACGTCTAGCCAGTCAGCTAGCTAGCTAGCCTGTCGGCCCAATCACCCGTATAAACCCTTTGTGTGGTCAAAGTCCCGCTTTGCATTTGACGCTGACATAAACCCTTTGTTTTTCACTTCAAAGCGTTTGGAATCAATAATTTATAAAGGATTGATTTAAAGTGAGGATTTCCTTTGATTTTGGGGTGAATTTACATGGATTTCAATGACAGGGTGCCGACCGCGGTGACACATGCGGTAAGGGCGCTGGTCAAAGGCGAGGTTCTACGAGGACGTGGGTTCGAATCCCGCATAAGGCTTAGTTTTTTGTCGTTCTTCATCGTCTATATCACCACTCATCGTCTCAAATAGCCTTGGTGCATTAACAGAGACGTTAAGTACAAAAATAATTAAATGACGGGGGGTGATGTGAACTTCAAATCTTTGACAGTTACAACGTACACCCCGCGTCAGAAGTAAATCAAGGTCATAGATACAACGATACCCCTTGATTTACTTCTGACGTCGGGTGTACATACAAGTTGTGTACTTTAAATGGATTCATACGTTGTTGTGCGTATGGGTTTGTGGGACACGCATTTCGGCGTACGCACATGCGTGCACGCAATACATGCCTAAATCAGTTTAAGACTAAGCTTTTGTTTGGGATATTTTTACTTTATACACACGCACTCACAGGCGTAGGACAAATACATAACGCAAAAGAAGAAAACAGACAGACAGACAGACAGACAGACAGACAGACTTACAGAGAGATTGTAAGAACATGCAATTACCACAGATACAGAATAAAAACCGTCAATGTCTATAACAACAAGCATGGTTTGGGGAGTACTCAAATGAGGTATAGCGAAGGTACTAAATCAATATATAGTCGAAGAAGAATACAGAAATAAAATAATTCACCGTACGTCGACCGTTTTGGTGGAGGCGCCGGGTCAGGACTAGTGAATTAAAACATGTTCCTTGCTTGTCATTTTGTTGTGAATCTATGTGGTACCGTGCATATGAATTTAAAAACTTTCTAGGGGGCTAGCCAACCCTCCCCCCTTTCTCCCAGTGTCACCAAAAACATTCTCACATCATTCTCGTTGAAAAGCTGAAACAAAAAATGGCTTGGCACTCAGACATCGTGTTTGTTTTTATCGTGAGACGTGTCACACGGTTAGACAGGCTTACAAATAAGTGACCCTCCCTTGAGAATTGTGCGTTGGAAATTGCTCCTTGGCTACGAACGTTTATAGCAAGGTGACCTTCAAGTAAAAGCTCAATTGTTAACGAAACGAAAACGATTTTTTGGTGCATACGTGCATAAACCGCTTTTTACATTTGCTTACTGCCATTAGGTTTAGGTCATAGGCATTAGGCAAGGTCATAATGCGCCACTCTAGCCTAGGGAGGGAAGTTCCATGCTGGTCCTCACGTCGTGGTCGTCTTTCTCCAAATCATTGTCGTCGTTTAAGGAGGGGTCCCCGACGACTACTGTCAGAGCTCGCCTCTCGAGGAGCAATATACTCACTAGCTGAACGTTTAGGACTCGCCTTTTAGGATCAGCAGAGTCATCCTCTGGGCCAAATTGTACCCCGGGCGCAGACGGGGGCTACTGCCATTAGCACAATCATAATCTTCGTATCGATTAGAAGAAGTCTGAAGCAAATCCCCAGAGGTAAATAAGTAATTGAGTGGTTCGCTTCGTTGTTTGCTATCGCTCGGCGATACATTTCGGTTATTTTAAGAAAGCTAACGGTGCCAATATCGACCTAGCCCTTGAGAAGTTCCCTGCATTATATAGAAGCGTTACTTCTGAGGTCACATCTTGACGATAAAAACAGAACACGACCTCCAATTGACTTGCGGTTTTTTGGATGAGCGAAGCGAAGACTTCAATTTCACTGACCCCCCAAAAAATTTAGCTCGGGTGTTTTTTTTTTTTTTTTTTTCTGTTTGTTCGCTCTCTACCGGGCAAACGGCATATGCGATCTTGATAAAATTTTGAGGGGACCTTCGAAATCTCTGAACTTAGAGGTGTATTGTTTTTGGGTACAATCGAAGAAATATTTCTCCTGAATATCGTACTTTTACGATTTATTTTTATTTTTAGCGCGATACTTTCGTGACACTTGGGCCGATTCTGCCCAAACGGGTGGGGCTACAACGTTCATATTTCACATGGACATTGAGGTTATCGTGATGTATTGCTTTTAGATAGAAAAAGTTGAAAAATTTAGCCAGAATCCATAGAAATAAAGCTTTTAATATAATTTTTTTTTTTTTGCGATATTTTCGTGCTATTTGGGCCGATTCTGACCTAACGGGTGGGGCTACAACGTTCATATTATACATGGACATTAAGGTTAAGGTGTTGTAGTACCTTATGAAAGAAAATACCAATTGACAAGTAAAAAAGCTTTAATATAAGTTTTTTACGATAAATAATACCAATTGACAAGTAACAATAGAAACTTGACAACAATCACCTACAATGCGTAGGCAGCAAAACAAAGCACTTGCAAAAGTAAAGATATCCCACGCAAACTAAAAACTTAAAAAAGCTCATCCATCAACGCGGCGGGACTTTAGCGTTTTCCTAGTTAGTTGACATTGCCCGTCAACAAGGGTGATACAGAATGTTATTGGGAGTCCTGGGGGTCAAAATGACGGGCTGAGTGCCACCGGAAGGGGAATTTATGTGTACCGGTACCTTCACCAATGAGAATTGAACGCTGGAACAATCGTTGTATATTGTGTGTGGCTCGTTGGTCTTGTAGTTAGCGTCTCTGCCAAAATGCAGAAGGTCCAGGGTTCGATTCCCGCTTTAGGCAAAAGTTTTTAACTTCTGTTTTGGACTTAAGTCCATCAGTTGTTGGCTTAGGAATTTGTAAACGGTGACTTTGGAGCCATCCCAGCAACAGGGCACAATACATTCTAAGGTTGTTCCGAAATTAGCCTTGTTGATTCTTGCACTGTCTGCGGGTGTAATCGTGTCCAGCTTGATTGATCGGTGTTTCATACTTAAATATGCCGGTCTCTATAGTTGGTCATTGTTCTCGTCGATGGTATCGGCGCCTACAGGGTTGGCTTGGTCGGCTTTAAATTTAATGTCCCCCACTGAAACTCAGTTCTGTAACTGAGTGGGTAGACCCTAAATACAAATGTATTTACTTTATTTAATAACGGTACGCTACGCTAGCATTAGGCCAGAGATAGCAGATTACGTATGTAGATTTTATTATTATACTCGTAAATATTCGAAATAAATTTGTGTTCGAGTTTGCATATGGTTAATACTTCTGTTAAATGCTCAATTGATATTACATTTAATTCTTGTATATTGAATTTTAGGATACTTTTAGAGAAATATCGCTTTGATTTAGATAAAAATAAGTCGTCACCAATTATGAATTTTTTGAGGGAAATCAATACAGAAATTTAAAAAAAAAACTTCTCAGCTGGGTTATACTTTAATCTTTGTTAGGTACTTGTTTGCAACTCTTTGTTATATATTTCGTCTCATGGAAAGGCAGTGTTTTATCGACGTTGAATATTCTAAATTTTGGATTGAAACTATTTACTTTTATACCGATAAACTCCTTTTCTGCTTTTTTTACACAAAAGTTTATGTATTTCCTATACTCGCATCCACATTGCACAGTAAACCTACTCGCGTGAAGTTAGCATCAGCGGCCCGTTATCTGCAGCCTCGGCGTCGAAGTCGATGCCAATACCACACCGTACACTCGCACTCGGGAGACGGACGGCCTATTATCTTATCGATTAACTTTTAAACGTGTAAAGAACGATTCTGTTTTTAGATTGAAACGGTGCCGGGTGTTTCTGAAGTGTGCGGAGTATTCGCTTTAGGAGAAGTGTGAATGGGATTTATCAACGATCTTGGGAGCAATTTATACGATTAAGAGTATTCACCACACTTTAAAAGAAACTTGAGCGCGTGGCGCGTGTTTTTTTAGATTTTCCCAGTTCACATATTTATAAAGATTGTTTTAATCTTACAATAGTATTAAGTTTTTTCAGTGAAGTAGCTCAATTAATATGGCAGTCCCTTAATAGTTACTTTTATTCGCGTATTTAGTAGGCCTAAATAATTGTTAAGTTTAGAATGAGCACCACAAGTTTGCCACACCAATGAGAAATTAAAATTGTCGACTACATAAAAAAAAAGGATGACGCACAATAATTTGTAACAGATAAAGTATGATTTGTTCGGTTGATGGTGCATATCCTCAACTAAATCGCAATAATCGCTATCTAGATGTAGGGACATAGCTTTACATTTTGTAACAAGTAAATTGCAAATGAGTTGTAGTTGCCTATTTAGCCACTATTTATTTTTTATATACACTGGGAATCCAAAAAAGGTTATGAGGTGCAATTACTAACTATCCAATGTAATATGGAAGTATTCTTCTGTTTGGGATACAAACAATATTATTAGTAATTCACTGTTTTATCCAGTAAGGCGTTTGCAACACTATGTTTACACGAAAGTATCGTACCGTACCTCAGACGTCCTAAGATATATTTATATTAAGATCGTTACGTACTTTAGGATGGAAATAACGTTATGTTTTTGAAGGGGAAGATCCCACGGGAATTAAGATTGGAGCAAAGGTCGCGCTGCTTTTGTAAGACCTAGTGACTCTAGATGGAGAAAGTTGGGTGTTTACTGAGATTAAAGGCTTTGGCGGGAATCTTTCTTGCAAAGTGCTTTGGAGGGAAAGTTAAAACTCAAATCACACCCTGGGATAGGGGTGATCGAAATAGCATACGAGTTTGTGAAGATAGGAATTATCTGAGCTTCCAAGCCTCTTTTGATAATTTAACTTTAAATAAAATAAATAAATAATAAATTGTATTTAGAGTCTACCCACTCAGTTATATAACTGATTTTCAGTGGGGGACAGTAAATTAAAGCGACCAAGCCAACCCTGTAGGCCCCGACGCAATCGACGAGTGAGCGATAACCAACCAAAGATCGATATTTTTAATAGGAAATATAGCAATCAGTGGTATGGACAGTGCGAAAAAACACGGATCAATGCCAGAATCAACAAGGCCGATTCAGAACAACTTCTGAATTTATTATGTGATTCGTTGCTAGGACGGCTCCAAAGTCACCGTTTACAAACTCCTAAGACACGAAGGTCCAAATCAGAAGATAAAAAACTTCTGACTTTGGCGGGAATCGAACCTTCGACCTTCTGCATTGGAAGCAGATGTACGCTAACAACAAGACCAACGAGCCACACAACAAGACCAACGAAACACACAATAATATAAATAAAACATAAAAACATAAACAATATAAACAATTTGAATATGTTTGTGCACTATTTATATTTTAAGCGATAAATAACATAAATATATTCGTATAGAGAGTCTACCCACTGAGTCACAGAACTGATTTTCAGAGGGGGATGTTAGATTTAAAGCCGACCAAGATACCCTGTGCTATTGAAAAGTTCAATATGACGGTGTTTCCATTGAGTTAACCTCACTTTTATGTCCGTCCGTCTGTGCATGTGTCACGTCTGCGATAAAACCGAACATGACGTCAAACCACCAAATCTGGTACGGGACCCCCCAAAGAGGGAGCGAAGCTTCTTAATCAACAAATCGTCGTAAAATACAAAAGTAAAATAATGCGTATCTTTTCACTGTCAAAATCTCGTTTTTGGGGATGGATGATACAGAATTTTACTAAGGACCCTTGGGAATTGGTGGGGGGCTTGTGTCAACCACACGTAAGATATAGAATTACCCGGCACCTCCACCAAAAATATATATTTTAACATTGGAATGATTGTATTATTTTATATTTTGTATTCTTCAACAATTTATTGATGAAGAAGCATCGCTCTTTCTTCTTTCATACCTGTACTAGTGCATAACTCAAATGCCCAATAGATAGTGGTACACGATCAGAGAAAAAAAAACTCTCGAAAGTTCGATTTTTGATAGACAGTTTATATAATTATTTAGGGAGAAATGTACCGCACAATCAGTACAATTAGACACAAAAGTGCACAACAACTAGCAATTGTTATTAATTTGAAATACGAAGAAATAAAAACGCTGGCGATCTATTTTTTCTCATTCTGTTAAAAGAAGAGTCCTATTTCCGTGGGACTGACAGTTATTATTTGTTCCTGGAAAATGATTCTACAATCTAAAGTAGTATAGGTATCTTATATGTGCTTGCTTAGTTGGGTGGTTGACCAGCCAGCCCTGCGTATTCATTTCCTCGTCTCAACGCGGTATGTCCCGGCTTCGATATCCGGTTAGGCCACAGGGTTTTTAACTCCAGGAAATTACGTTTTTCTATCAGTTATGTGCAGCGAAGGTACTCCAGAAAATCAATTGTGTTACAAGTGGGACGCGTCACATGACCGTTTATGTTTTTGAACGGAGATAATAGATTAGGATTTGGAGCAAAGGTCGCGCTCTTTTGTAAGACCTATACTTAGATGGAGAAGTTGGGTGTTTACTGAGATTAAAGGCTTTGGGGAATCTTCTGCAAGTGCTTTGGAGGGAAAGTTAAAACTCAATCACACCCTGGGATAGGGTGATCGAAATAGCATACGAGTTGTGAAGATAGGATTTCTGACTCCAAGCCTCTTTGATAATGAACTTTAAATAAAATAAATAAATAATAAATTGTATTTAGAGTCTCCCATTCGTATATAACTGATTTTCAGGGGGACAGTAAATTAAGCGACCAAGCAAAACCTTGGGCCCGACGCAATGGGCGATGAGCGATAACCAAACCAAAGATCGATTTTTTTTTGGATAAGCGTAGCGAGCGAAGCGAAGATTCCATTTCACTACACTGGAGAAAAAAATCCGGAATGTTTTTTTTTCTTTCTTTTTGTATTTTTGTCTGTCTGTTAACACGATTCCGGCTAAACCGATACTCCGATTGCGATGAAATTTTATGGAGGCCTTCGAAATCTCTGAACTAAGAACTGGCACGTTTTTGAGCGCAATCGACAAATTATTTCTCATAAAAATCCCAATTTTACGATTTTTTTTTATTTTTAAAAATTTCTTCGACTTATAACTCCCACATGCTTTATCCGATTGTAATGATTTTTTCACAAAACCCTTAATTTTATGAATTGATATATTCGTGTGAAATTTGAGCGTAATCAAATAATTATTTCTCATGAAAATTTCAACATTACGATTTTTTCCTTTTTTAAAATTACGATTAATTAAAAAAAAATAAGTTAATTTTTTATTTAATTTGATTTAATTTAAAAAAAAAATTCAACAAAGTTCTGATTTTTTCACAGAACAACAGAAAATCCGCAAAACACATGGCAGCTCAATTCACCAATTACGCTCATCCAACAACGCGCCGGACTTAAGCGTTTTCCTAGTTGGATGAGCGTAGCGAGCGAAGCGAAGATTCCATTTCACTACACTGGAGAAAAAAATCCGGAATGTTTTTTTTTTCTTTCTTTCTTTCTTTCTGTATTTTTGTGTGTCTGTTAACACGATTCCGGCTAAACCGATACTCCGATTGCGATGAAATTTCATGGAGGCCTTCGAAATCTCTGAACTTAGAACTGCCACGTTTTTGAGCGCAATCGGGAAATTTTTTCTCATAAAAAACGCAATTTTACGATTTTTTTCGATTTTTAAAAACTTTCTTCGATTTATAACACCTACATGCTTTAACCGATTGTAATGATTTTTTCACAGAACCTTAATTTCATGAATTAAGATATTCGTGCGAAATTTGAGCGTAATCGAAAAATTATTTCTCATGAAAATCAAAATTTTACGGGTTTTTTCTTTTTTTAAACAATTCTTTGACTTATTACACCTACATGTTATATCCTATTGTAATTATTTTTTCAAAGAACCTTAATTTCATGAATTAATATATTCGTGTTAAATTTGAGCGCAATCGAATAATTATTTCTTATAAAAAATTGCAATTTTACGATTTTTTTTCTTTGTTAAAAATTACGATTAATTAAAAAAATTAAGTTATTTTTTTATTTTATTTAATTTAATTAAAAAAAAATCTTCGACTAAGTTATGATTTTTTCACAGAACAACAGAAAATCCGCGTAACACATGGCAGCTCAATGCACCAATTACGCTCATCCAACAACGCGGCGGGACTTAAGCGTTTTCCTAGTAATAGGAAATATAGCAATCAGTGGTATGGACAGTGCGAACACCCGCGAATCAACGCCAGAATCAACAAGGCCGATTCAGAACAACTCTGAATTTATTATGTGCTTCGTTGCTAGGACGGCTCCAAAGTCACCGTTTACAAACTCTTAAGACACGAGCTGATGGACTAAGTCCAAATCAGAAGTTTAAAAACTTCTTAAGAAATCGTCGTAAAATACAAAAGTAAAATAATGCGTACATCTTTTTACTGTCAAAATCTCGTTTTTGGGGATGGATGATACAGAATTTTACTAAGGACCCTTGGGAATTGGTGGGGGGCTTGTGTCAACCACACGTAAGATATAGAATTACCCGGCACCTCCACCAAAAATATATATTTTAACATTAGAATGATTATATTATTTTATATTTTTGTATTCTTCAACAATTTATTGATGAAGTAGCATCCCTTTTTATACCTGTTCTCGTGCTAAACTCAAATGCCCAATAGATAGTGGTACACGATCAGAGAAAAAAAACTCGCGAAAAGTTCGATTTTTGATAGACGTTTATATAACTATTTAGGGAGAAATGTACCGCACAATCAGTACAATTAGACACAAAAGTGCACAACAACTAGCAATTGTTATTAATTTGAAATACGAAGAAATAAAAACGCTGGCGATCTATTTTTTCTCATTCTGTTAAAAGAAGAGTCCTATTTCCGTGGGACTGACAGTTATTATTTGTTCCTGGAAAATGATTCTGCAATCTAAAGTAGTATATCTTATACGTGCTTACCTAGTTGGGTGGTTGACCAGCCAACGGCTCTGCGTATTCATTTCCTCGTCTCAACGCGGTATGTCCCGGCTTCGATATCCGGTTAGGCCACAGGGTTTTTAACTCCAGGAAATTACGTTTTTCTATCAGTATATGTGAACAGCCGTCACAGTATCGGAGCAAGTGATAAAGTGCGTGACGCCCTCACTGAAAATCAATTCTGTGTTACAAGGGTAGGCGAACAATTTGCGATACATAGTGATATGTTAGTGTTGACACGAAATCTATAAACATTTCATCTTCCAAGAAGCAGACTATAAAGACATTTTCACTTACACGCCTATTAATCGGATCCATTGTACTTATAACAATCCATCCAGATCTTGACATTAGCGATATATAAATTTCCAATGGGACTGTACTTTTATTTCTAATAATATATAGAGAGAAAACCGATTTATTGGCTGCTGACAAACCATTGTTAGGTGACCACAAGGATCCAGTTTAATAATTGGTCAAATATACGTTGAAAAAATTATCGACTATATGGTTATAACAGTTCGGTTAATGAAATACATTAATTTGACTGTACATGTTCTTTAATTTTTTGGATGCGCGAAGCGAAAATTCCATTTCACTACACTGGAGAAAAAAATCCGGAATGTTTTTTTTCCTTTCTTTTTGAATTTTTTTTTAGCACGATTCCGGCTACACCGATACTCCAATTGCGAGGAAATTTTCTGGAGGCATTCGAAATCTCTGAACTTAGAACTGACACGTTTTTGAGCGCAATCGAAAAATTATTTCTTATGAAAATCGCAATTTTACGATTTTTTTTCGATTTTTTAAAAAGTTCTTCGACTTATAACACCTACATGATATATCCGAATGTAATGATTTTTTCACAGAACCATAATTTTTTATGGATTAATATATTCGTGTGAAATTTGAGCGCAATCAAAAAATTATTTATCATGATAATTGCAATTTTACGTTTTTTTTAAAAATTTCATCGACTTATAACATCTACATGCTTTATCCGATTGTAATTATTTTTTCACAGAACCTTAATTTTATGAATTAATATATTCGCGTGAAATTTTAGCGTAATCGAATAATTATTTCTTATGAAAATCGCAATTTTACGTTTTTTCCCGTTTTTAAACAATTACGCTCATCCAACAACGCGCCTTAAAAAGCGTTTGCGAAGCTTCCTATTAAGAATAAATTACATTTGTGCAATATTTTCTGTGCTTTCGTCCGTCCGTCTGTGCTCGTGTCACGTCTCACGATAAAAACCCGAACACGACGCCCGGTGAATGCGTTTGTTTTTATTGGCATTGACCTTCACAAGGATGATCCAGAAATGTTTGGTGACCTTGGGTCTAAGGGAATTAGATAGCCCCGCATTAATTTTGATCATTCGTGACCCGCCACCTCCGCCAAAAATATCAACGCAATATCAATATCACTACTAGGTCAATATAGTTTTATTTCATACTACAACAGTCCAACGTGTCATTTTTTTGTATTTGTATTTTTATTCATAAAACACTTTTTTGTTAATAGTGTGATACTGATACACAGCGATATTTTATAACTAATTATGAAATGTTTTTGTCTTGTTGTTTTATAAAATATATCTTTAACAGTAAGAAGTCTAATGATTCGTATTTTAAACGCAATGGTAATTTTTTTATTTTTGTATTCTTCGACGATCTGTCCATTAAGTACCTTTGCTCACCTCTTTTACTCCCATCCCTTCTCTGTTAGAGAATTAATATGACTTAAGAAAGTGACACAATCAATTTCCAGTCGAATCCATTAAGCAGCTGCTCCCCATTCTCCCAATCCCCCCGTTCTTTATAGGTATATGTTAGGAAGAGTCCTATATTTATTTCGATCCTTCTGGCCGCCATCTACAAACCAAGCTGGTTTTTAATGCAGGTAAACCTAAATTTTACGGCGGTTTAGCCGGACAAATCCGGTTTCTCAATCGTGGCGCGAATAACGATTTTTAAGGGGGGTGTCGTTTGCCAAGTTTTTCGATGCGACATAATAAACCCATAAAATTGAGCACGGTTTTTTACGTTTCCGTCATGTCGACTACACGGAAGAGAAGAAATGACAGTTACCATTGTTATCATCATTGTAATAAATTCGCAACGAGGAATAAATACTAACGTAGTGTAATGGGTGTAATTTTTGTCATCACATTTTAAATTTTGTTTCAGTTAATGTTAATGTTGTTAATATAGAAAATAAATTTTTACAATGCTTGATTCATTTAAAAATGAAGGCAATTAATACAACCACAGATTTGTACAAAATAATCCAGAATTTGACTCATTACAAAATTATGAAACAAACTAGAGATTTCTGCAAAATGTAAGAAAATATTCTTAATTACGTAATAACTGCATAACTCGGTTATATAACAAATATTGTTTTTCAGAAAATTATACTATATGTCTTACGTTACATCATAATATTGTATAAGCGAATAATAATTTAGACGATCAAGTTTACGTAATCTGAGCTAATTACAATGTCAAAATATTCGCTTTAAATTTAGTGTGGTAACACTAATTTGACACTTATTACCTTATGACATCTTATTTAATTTGTCAGGTTCTACCAAATCAGTTTAATGAATTGCGTCATCAAAGAGATTCACTTTACTTCACCATAACTGTATCTCATTACATCACTTGATACTTCACAAATTGTCAGTTACAGGTTGATTTACGTGTCTTATTTTAAATAAGGTTTCTCAAATTAAACGGAAAAACACAAACTACCAATGACGTAAATTCAGAGCTGTCACTTTAATTTGACACGATTGAACTTGGTTAGGTAACTTGACGACCCAAGAAAAGCAATGTCAATGTCATTATCAGTGTCAGTGTCAGTTACATGCGGCGTACTGTGTATGACAAGCAGTTTGCTTCGGGAGGTTTGTAACATAATCAAAGGGAAATTCGAAGATCTAATCTGTAATGTCAATTTCAGGATAACCACTTTGTATTTAAAACTATTATGTTGTTTTGTTCATGGACGTACAGCGAAATACAATTTCAAATTCATTTTGTCTTGCTATCTATACAAGTATAAATATAATATATGAGTATACATTTTCTTGTGTAGGTTTTTATCATTAAATTGGTAAATGGAAATCTCGGTAAATATCTTATAATCAACCATATCAATCGTTTAATGATAATGAAAAAATCTATTGGCGCATTGAACACTTTTACTTGTTGGAGGGTTATGGGGCCCTCTTTAACTTAAATGGAAATCAAGCCAGGAATTACAAAATTCATCTCAGTGGAGTATCGAACCCAGGACTCCCAATTGCAGGTCGGACGCGTTATCCCCTAAGCTACCGAGACATTGTTCGGAGACCCGGGTTCGATACTCGGCTGAGATGGATTTTTAATTCATCGATTGATTTATTCCATATAAAAATTAATCTTAAATATCTTAAATATTTCCATAATTACGAGGGCTTTTCATTGTGCATGAAAACAATATTATGTGTTTATTAATGTTGATGTAATAATGAGAATAACAATAGTTTAAACAAAAATTTGCTACGATATTAGCATCAATTCAGCTTTAAATATCATTTAATTGAGCGAGCGTGAGTATATCGGGCGTTAGCATATAAAGTCTTTCGAAATGGCGAGGATTCGGAAATTATCGTATATCACATGAAATGTAAAAGTGAAGTTTTTTAAATTGAAATCGACTGTACCTGTGCATCACTCGACACTCAAAGAAAAACAATAAAAGTCGTATTAAAGAAAGTAATTGGAATTCTACGTCAGTTTTTGCTCATATAATTGCCTCTTTCTGTCGTCGACGGAAGATAACGAGAACGTCTGCGAAATGAAAGAAGAAAAAGAAGAGATATGATAATTGAATTTTCCGTTTTTAAACGTTTACACACAATCTGATTGAAATAAGGTTTATAAAACGCAAAATCTTTTCCCTTCAAAGTTGTAAATTTATATAAAAATAAAAATGCCTAGGACAATACACGGTTAAAACACAACACACTCACTCACTGCACGATATATTTTCAGCACCATCCTCTTCCATCCTCGTAAGCGAAGTTATTGCGTCCGAGGATGGCATCGAAAGCTGCCGAAATATCACGCAATGGGCGAGTATGTTGTGTTTTTAACCGTGTATTGTCCTGTGTATTTGTTTTTTTAAATTTGTTATGTCTCCGGTTAATGAGTTTGGGGTATTGAAATATAATAAATAAGTAAATAAATAAATAAATAAATAAATAAATAAATAGATAAATAAATAGATAAATAAATAAATATATAAATAGATAAATAGATAAATAGATAAATAGATAAATAGATAAATAAATAAATAAAGTCTAGCCACTCAGTCATATAACTGATTTTCAGTGGGGGACATTAAATTTAAAGCAGACCAAGTCAACCCTGTTGGCGCCGACACCATCTACGAGCGAACAATGACCAACTAGAGACAGGCATATTTAAGTAGGAAACACCGATCAATCAAGCTGGACACGAATCCACCCGCAAGTGGCGCCATAATCAACAAGGCTGCCTCGTTGGTAGGACGGCTCCAAGGTCACCGTTTACACATTCCTAAAACAAGATATTATGATTGTCTGAAGTCCATACGAAGTTATCAATGTAAATTCATATATACATTGTTGCGTTCCCTTTCACTTTACTTTAAACGTTATCCCCCCTTTTCCCTCGCTTTATCTAAACTTCTTCTTTTGTCCTGTCCTCCTTTCCTTCAGATATTCAATTTACGTGTGTTCGGTGTCCTTTGCGCGAGTGTTAGGGGTAGAAATGTTACATAAAAGCACCGCCAGGGTCGCAAAGGTTGCGCCTGACGGGAATAACATGGAAATATGTATAAGTGGGTGGAACGGAGGCAAGAATTGGAACCACTTAGTAGACCAAACGCAGGCAAGGAAATCGCAATTTGAAGGCTCAAGGGGTTGGGATAATTTCGTTCAATGCGTTCCCTTGGATTCTAAAAGGATCTTCGAAGTAAATTGGTGTAGCCCTAGCTTTCGATTTTTTCCCGTTGCGGAATAAAACACAAACACTTATACTGTATAAATGTGTTTATTCTTTTGTGAACAAATGTAAGCGATGTTATAAAAAGACTTTTAAAAAGAGAAAGGAGAATGTTTTGCTTTCATTTTGATTTTGTGACAAAGCGCTATTTCTGTACATGTTTTATTTGCGTTACAGGGAAATTGGAATGGGGTGAACTTTTTGTGTAGTATTTTTCCCAAGTGACCGTAACTAAATATTGGTTAGAAATGTGTTGGGCGCATATAAAGCTTTAGGTAACAATACAACGTAGGGGTATGGAGGGGTTGGGGGTGAAAGGGGGTCGTTTAAATTCTCTCCACATATAGCTGAACAAACTTAGACATTTCAGGTGTGAATTAATGTAATATCCCATGTATATGTCGGTTAAAGAACTTCTACCTAAAGCGGGAATTAAACTCGGGACCGTCTGCATTGAAAGCTGTTTTCGTTCTACTAATCCAACGACCGTAGGAGAAAGAAAATTCCCCCACCCCTTCAACCCTTCTTGTTCCACTGGTGGGACTGTACGACAACCTTCTGCGCGCTAGCACTGTGCCCCATTCAACATTTAACTCTTCATCCTATTAGCCCCTTGTAAGCAACACACGTCACACTAACGTAGTGCGAAAGACACCCACCACCTTTTCTAAAAAGTTTTTTAGACGTATCTGAAGATCGAAGCTAAATGTCGAAAAAGTGATTAAGGGCAGTAATGCGAATTTGACAGAACTATTGCCTGCATGATACAAGATGTAAATGTAATGTTTAGTAACTTTTTAATTCGAGATTCAAGTAAGAGTATTTATTCATGCACGATACGATATTGGCCTAACAAAACTACATTAGGCTTACTCTTTTTAATCACAATTTTTATGTTTTGCAGTATTCTTGAGGTACGACTAAAACAAAAAATCAGAAAATCAGAAAATCAGTTATATAACTGAGTGGGTAGACTCTAAATAAAATTTATTTATTTATTTATTTATTGTAATTTCACGTGGTTTTAATATTGGTGGGGTCTTAAGCAAAAGTAAAAAGTTAAAAAAAAAACGATATACTTGTTCAAATATTGTTCAAGAGATAACTTTATCTAGCTGTTAAAATTATTTTCGGTTTTGGTGGAGGTGCCGGGTCTAAAAGATTTCGATGAACGCTACCCGGCACCTCCACCAAATGATTTTATTTGAGGTAGAAATACGTAGATTTAACGTTTATAAGAGGATATAGGACATGCGTTTTAGCCACATTGCTGATCGCTCGACTGACCGACACCACAGGTGTTAAAAATTTCGAAAATTTTATATTAAAGTGGAAATATAGGGCTCTCCCAGAAACACTTTTAAATTGGTTTTAAAACAATAAAAATAATTGTTTTACACGATTTTTGATTTTGTTAAAAAGTTCAAAATTGACTTTATTCGTGATTTTTTGTGGCTTATTGAGACTAAATTCTGAAAATCGACGACTTTAAGGCTGTCCATGTATGATTTATTGACAATTTTGCAAAGTTGTATAATACACTTCGGATGCTTCTTGGCCGAGCGAATACCTTTTTGCCAACTGCCAAATGTATCCTATTTTCTCTTAAGGCCCATTCACAACCAACTTAGTCGCTAACTTATAACGTGAAGTATGACTTATGGAAAGTAGGGTTTTCGTTCACAACAATCTGCCTCGAACTTAGTTAATTCAACTTAACTTGGTTGTAAAGTATATGCAACTCCAAACATTGCGACAAAATTACAAGGTCAACTTAGGCAGTGATCAATCACGCTCGAGCATTGAACAGGCCTAGGAGCAAGGTACATTTTGACGTTTAGAAATAACGGGAATAACATTGTCGGGTTTAAAATGCTGATGGGCCGTCAACAGCCTAGTTCTCAGATAAATACAAGCCTTGATTACAAGATACCCGTTATAATTTAATCAATGCTGATTGTGGCATATTCTTCTGTTGCAATTTGATGTTAGAAATTCGGAGTTGCTTATTGACCACACATTAGACTGGCTAATATCTTTCAACTAAGTTATTGTTATGGCCATTGATCAAAACTCAAGTTTTAATTTAATTCTTAGTTAGCGGCTAAGTTGGTTGTGAATGGGCCTTTACACAAAATTACACAAATCATATTACAGTTTTTAATGAGTTTTATGATCTTTTGCAGCTTCTTGAGCCACAATTAAAACAATGTAATTTCGAGTGGTTTATTATTGGTGGCGGTCTTTTGCCTTAAGCCCATCTTGCACCAAGACAGCGAACAAATCAAGAAACCGCCCTTAGCAGGTTTCCCTCGCCATTTATCATCACATTACCTGGGCACGTGTGACTTATTCCCCTGCTCCCCTCCCCACTTCCCTTCCTCCCCCAGTGTCGAGAAAACAAGTTAATTGCCAGAGGTGGAGCTGGCGGATGCAACAAGCTGAAATTGAGGAAAGAGAGAGAAAGAAAGAAAGAAAGAAAGAAAGAAAAGTCGCGAGTTGTATTGTAAAATGCGTTGTTGTTTGCAAGATTCTAATATGGGAATTTAATAAGGCTTTTGTTTGTTTGGCCTTGCTCCAATAAGGTATCGCTCTCTAATATGGAGTTTTCTATGAGAGTCTATTCTTACTTGTTTCACAATAGCGCTGTATATGAGATATGGCTTCCTTCTATTCACTCTGATTTATAATGTGGACAATAGGAACAGTATTGTCGTTTTTAATGATGTGTTTTTTTATGCGTCGAGAAAAATAACGAACTGAATGCTAAAATATTTGCATGTATGTGGAGTTAGGGAGTAATATTACTCTCCGAAACTTGAGGCGAGCTCTTGCAGTCGTTGTCAGTTTCACCATCCCGACCACAACGATGACAAAGACGACCGCGACTTGGGAACTTCCCCTTGCATGTGGCCAACACGGATTCGTCCTCCCCATATGCTCAGTAGCTCGTTATGACCTAATCCAAAAACAAAACAAAATTTGTTCAACAACCACAGCAACTTAATCGCCTCCTGTAACTGAATAAGATAGACGTTAAATGAATACAATGACGAATAAATAATCCCCCCACAGGCACAGAATCCGTTTCACATTGAATCTACCTACTGAGGGAAAATGTTTTCGTTAGCTGAGGTTATTCCCTGAAATGTTGAGCGGCGGATATTTGATAAGCTGTGATCTCCTTATAGATCGGATTTAACTCCCCTCCCCCTCCACTCAGTACGATGGGAGTGGGGGGAACTGCGTCTCGTACTCGTATCACCTTATAGAGTTACTGTCTGAAAAGGAACACATTTTACAGCGTCTCCAGACGAAGAAAAAGTTACACAAGATACCTTTTTATATCGCGTTCTCTGGATGCATGACTGTACATTTTACCCCCTATAATTGGAATTCTTTTACTATTTTTTTTTTAGATCGCTTCGCTAACACTTTTCCAGTAGCGTTAATGGATGAGCTTTTATGGTTGATTATCGTTGCCCTAAAGTACGATTTCTATGAGAAATATTTCTTCGATTTTCCCCAAAATCATAACATGACGTTCCCATAAAGTTTCATCAAGATCGGAGTAGCCGTTTGCCCGGTCGCGAGCCAAATATCACGAAAATATATCGCATTAAAAATGGAAAAAGTCGTAAAAGTATTCAAATAGTAAGTATTCATGAGAAATATTTCTTCCATTGTACCAAAAAACTTGTCAGATCTAAGTTCAGAGATTTCGAAGTTCCCATGAAAATTTCATCAAGATCGCATATGCCGTTTGGCAAACAAACAAGAAAAAGGAAAAAAAACACCCAAGCTATTTTTCTCATGGTAAGTGAAATTTGGAGTTTTCGCTTCGCTCATCCAAAAACATTAGTTATGAACAAATTTACAAAATTTTCTATAACACAATTGGTAATTTTGTTTTAATAAAAGCAAGGCAGCAATCTTTTGGCACTATAAAACATCGAATGCGTTGAGCGAATAGTGAAGGCATCCTCCCCATAAGACTCGGGTCCAATTCCCGTTCAAATTGTTTTTTCAAATTTCTGGATTGTGTTAGACTTAGATATTATGCTGCTTTTTTAGAATGGTCTCAAACCAACAGTGATAGATGTTGTTTAGACACTGATAGATTTTTAACATGTCTTTGTAACAAATGTAGGTAGATTAGCCTAGTATTATATAAATATGAGCTAGATTGATTGGCGCTTTACGTGTCATATAAACACAACTCGGCTGTCATCCTAATCATCTTTATAATCCAGCGCTACATCAATAGTGACGTAAATATAATAACTAAAAAGATCTAAAAAATCTATGGAACAGTTTGACAAAGAGTGATTTGACAAAAATGTGAAATATTCTAGTGTTTTATGTTAAATTAATAACCGTATTTTAAATTACAAGCACATGTTTCAATTTATTATTACTAGTAGTAGTTTAGTAACAGTAGTAGTAACAGCAAAGATTATTCGCGCCTCCAAGATATTTGTTTATTATACCCATATATACTTCTTTCCAAGGGGAGGAACGTAAGGGGAGACGCGGGGGGATTTATTATTTAATTTGGAAATATCATTTCAAAAAACATCAATAATTGAGTGTATAATCATTTGAACAATCATATTGTCTCAAATGCATAATATAGGCCTACAGCTGTTGTATTTGAAATTAAATTGATTTATAGAATTATTTTTTTACTTTTTAATTTCACAACATATCTGTTTACTTCATTTGATCAATATTCATCAAATAATGGTTGTATAATGAACATTTGTAATGAAAAATGCACTTAATTTATTATTTATAGCCATAATTCAATTAATTATTGCACTTACTTTAATACATAAATTTGCGAGAGCGTTGATTTCAACCATAATAATTTGTGTTTGTTATCTAGAAGGCAGTGGTAAATAAATTCATAAACAACTCTTGTTTCCAATTAGATTACGTCATCCATGGTTTCACTGTAAAAGTTCACGAAAGAAAAACCGCTAGACTTGACATCTTAATTATTATTAAAGTTTCAAAATTAATTGTTACCTCTCTATTACTCATCTACAACCAATATTGGAAACTCGTGCATATTCCACTCGGTTGCTCATGTTCAGTGCGATGGTTGAAACCTTTCATCTTGATCGCAAGTAGAACCCAGCCCAGCCAGCCAGGAGGGATACGAATTAAATTAGTCGTCTTCTCACTGTCTGAAGGAGACAATCTCCAGCAGACTGGCGGCAAAGAAGATGGTACAAAGCTGAACTAACTTGAACGGTAATAATGCTCGTCTCCCTTGTGCGATTAAAACGTCATTTACAGAAACCTAGGCCTAATTAAACCAGCAAGAAATTTTAATTTTATTGACAGATCTCATAAGAAAGTTTCGTAAAAACGAAGAATTGATTCATGAGGTAGTTGTGGTTTCGTTATCACTCCATGAATAGTAGAGCTTCAGTCAATGCGGCTAATTGGGAAGTGAATTAATTCTAGAAGTACATTTTCTTTAATTGAATAATGATGAAAAATATAGCCTACGTATTTTTCTTTTCAATTTTTTTTTTAAATAATTGCATCGTTATTACAAAAACTGAAGCTATCCGATTCATTGATCTTTTGAATATTTTTTAATCGGTGTAGGGGGAGCTATGAAAAATATACGTAAAAACCCCCTATCGAATCCATGATGAATTTACCTATTTTGTTTTCCGAACAGCTTCTCTACTGCGTCGTCATAGCGTTCAACAAAATTCGTTTATTATGACAAAAAATCTAATTTTCAAGTGGCTTTAATATCGAGGCCCTCTTAAATAAACGTTCCTCTGAAGTTGTTCAAGTTGTTGGAGGATTTTATTTAAACTACCCATAGAAATCATAGTAGAAACATTTAGGATATATTCTTATATTTTTAATGGGGTACTTGGCTACTTGAGCTTTGGTGCTTCGGCGAATTTCATGCAAATTACAGCTCAAGGGCGGCTTTTGATAGGTGGGGTTATGACATGGCTTTCAGCAGAGTAACTTTGACGTTACTAACGAAGCTTTTAAGCCTTTCTGCCCAACAATCTACACGGCTGATGTTTTTTAAATCCGGTTAAATTTTAAAATGTAAAATGTCAAAGGCTTCATTTGAGGTTGTAGATTAAAATTTACGTAGAGAAACAAAGTTGGCTTTGATTGGCTTTGTCCATCAGGCGTATGTTTCAGACCGTCCAGACAAACCCGCAATTTAGATTTAGTTTTTGAATGGTCAGATTTATACCAGCAACATTTCGCAACTTTATGTTAACTTTAGATCGCTCATACGGTGAGGGTATGAGATTGCTGAAGTTTCGCATGAGCGTGCGTTTTAAATTTGTAACTAATTTATGTGATCAGAAGACCAAATGCAAAAGTTTTTTTATCAATCCGGTTTCTTCTCTGAAATGACCACAAACCCAAATTAAAAACAACACAGAACAAATTAAATTGTTACATTTTGTGTTTGTGTAGTTTTATTGCTACAACAAGACTATATTGACACCTGTCAATTCAAGCGTTGAAACGTTTTAGTAAACTTTGCATTCAAGCCTATATACTCCTGCCCATACTATTGCGCGTTTAACGGATCTTCGATGAGGAATTTAAAAGAGGCGTTCAAGAATCAAGACCACTTCAGATAACGTATGGTAGCCTGGAAACTGGAACTGTAGAGTTGACGACCAGTGCTATGAATAATTTATATTTTTATAGGCTACAAATATTAAGGCTTCATTTCATTACGACTGATCATAATCATGTCAACATTTATCAATCATCTGGTGCATTTATTAAATTTATTTTAATTTTTAATTTATTTATTTAACGTCTGTCCTATTCAGTTATAAAAACTGATTTACAAAGGAGGACAACTAAATAAATTTTATTAGACGCAGACACAACAATGAACTACATTTAAGTAAATATTTGAAATAGTAATATTACAACAACAATACATTAAAACACAACAATTTTGGTAACAAATAAAAACGATATTAAATGCAATTAATTAATGAATCAAATATAAAAAAGTGGTGGAATTTATTTTTATTTTTTTCATTTCATTATTGGTAAGGGTGGGACAGGATCACTGTGGTGGATATGCCACATAGATCTGCTTTCCTGTCTCATTCTGTCATTCTTGTCCTGTGTACTAATTAAATTACAGAAGTCAATAATATGTATGTCATGTACAGTGGCATAAAATGCATTATCGACATTGACATTTAAAATAATGACCCATCGTCGGAAACAAAAAAGGTCGTGATTTTGATGAGTCATCAAAACCCAACTCGTAACATTCTCGTGGTTTGACCTTTTAGTTTCGTACGGGAGTCATTTACTGTCCGAGTTAGCAAAGAGACTCCCCCCCCCCTCCTCTCCTCTCTGGCGCTTGTGGCTGGATATGTCCCTTTTTGTAGGTTCGCCCCGCGTTCTCTAGAGGAGAATGTCGCAAATTGCCCGTACCGCTGACGCTCTCTTAAGACTTAAGAGTCTGCGGAAGTCGATTCTGCCCCCATGTTAACTGGTATCATAATATCTCATTTTGTAGACCAAAAATATACCTTAACAAACTTTAAGACAATGTTTAGTGCGGCACGGTATTAATTTTTAAAAAAACTCCCCCCTCTCCCAAATCTTATTTTGCCAAAAAGTTACTTTTTTACCTGTTGTTTAGGATTTGTTTTGAAACCGGGACGCACCTCGTTTTTTGTACGATTTGGAAATATACCTTTTGTTTATGAATCGGTTTAGTGACTTGTCCTACAAATCGAAAATTCAAATTTAAAATATCGGCCGTTTGGGTAAGTGTTCTTAAAACGTAATCTCGGTCCGCCTTTGGCATTGCCCTAATTTTTGTTAGAAAAACATTTGGTAAATGTCCTTGGTCTACAAGAGGAGATATATTACGATACCAAGGCAGAATCAACTTTCGCAGTCTCTTAAATCAAATAAATCCACTTCTTGTGGCGTCGCGACGTCACTTTACAGCACCCATGACCTATATCGCGTTCATCTGAGGTTTAATTAACCCTAGCTTCTAGTTTATATAGTTTTATAGACACTCAAAATACCAGTAGTGTAATTACCTCTATTGAAGCACTAAACGACGACTAGCGTAATTAGTAATTGCTGTAGCAGGTAAAGAGTTTTTATTCCTGAATGAGATTTAGAAGTTGTCATTCTGTCCATAGAATTGGTTAGATATAATCAAAGTACGACAGCTGATACTGTGGTTATAGACGTTCCATCATCGTTTTGCTGTCTACTTTGTTTAAGGGTGCTTCAACCGTACGGTTATAGTTCGCCACTGTAGCCTATAGGGGATGTGAGAAGAAAATACCCATACTGGTCAGAATCAGCCACAGGCAGAGGGAGGGAAAAGGTGTGTCCCTTACGTCGACGGCCAGAGCTTGCCTCAAGTTTTGGGGATTAAAGTACTCTCCTACGTACTACTTTATGTTTGCGAGATGGACTATCCTCTTTTCTCACATTTTAAGATCGACAGAGTAAAACCCTGGTCAAATTCAACTCCGGGAGCAAATAGGGAAAACGTGGTGTCAAAAAGGGCATGATTATGATCAGTCATTGGGTGACATGATTGCACACTTGGTCTTGCAAAATATTTAGTTTTTCTTTTAAAAGATTTTTTTTTGTTTATTTGGATTAAGGACGCGTCAACCGTTAGGTCATAATGCACCACTCTAGTCTAGGGGATATGGGGAGGAGGGTCTCATGCTGGTCAGAACCAGCCAAGGGTAAGGGGAGGAAAGGGGGATTTCTCACGTCGCGGTCGTCATTGTCTTTGTCATCGTTCGTGGTGTCAAGGGAAGGGGGCAAGGTCCCCGACGACGATTGCCAAAGCTCGCCTCTAGATTCGGGGAGTAAAATACTACCCTTCTTACTAGCTGATGTTTGCAAGTGAACTTTTTCTCTTGAATCGCCTTTACGATTAGCTGAGCCATGCTCTGGTTCAAATTCTACCCCGGGCCCAGACGGGGTTTTAAGAGAGGGTTGTCACACATAGTCGAGAGCATACAGTGCGCTATAGAGCGCCCATGTGGAAGGGAGATAGGTTCTTTACTTCTGTGACCGATTACGGCGAATGGCAGGGCACCAATCAACATTGTTCGCGTAAACTTACAGTGAAATGAGCTCGTTGATACATCTAGGTGGCCGTGGTTGTCACCAACTGGTACCCAAGGGATTCCCAACAGCTCTTCGAGCACATTCTATCAGTCTCCCATAGAAAGCGTCGAAACGGATACGAGGGTAACACTATGCGTTGATGTTCACTTTAATTACCCTGCTATTGTAGTTTAATTGAATGCCGTGTTTGGCGCAGTCTGCCGTCATTCGCAGTCGGGGCCAGTGGCGAAGTAGCGGGGTTGGGTGAAGCTTGGCGAGCGAATAAATTAGGTCTATTAACACAACGTCACTGTTCTTATTTTCTTGCTAATACTTGAAACCATGTTATCATAAACTTAGCCTACTTTCCGAAATTTGTTAAGAAATAGTACTAAATTTTTTTTTCAAAAGAGATGGACCTTTAAATTTAGCAAAACAAGAAAGATACAAATTGTTGAAAAGTGTGGTGTATTTGTCCCAATGGAGAAATTAACCAACAAATCGTTAAAATGCTGCATTCTTTTGGTTTCGTCTGTCATCACCGTATAAATCCTATATATAACACGCAGTGTATCAAAAATATAATGCCTTGATAAAAAATTGTACGCGAAGTAACTTTCTAATAAGTGGTTTTCTAATATCCAATAAAAGTAATAATATTCCTTGATTTCCTAATGTGTGCGCATTGTTTTTAACATTGTCAGAAGGACCTCTGTACATCGAAATAATACTTTTCAAAGAAAGACTTAAGAACTATCGTATATCTTATATGATTTAGTAATGCTATAATTTAGGGATAAAAAATCGGTATTGGCTGTCAAAGAATTAAATTAAAAATAAGTTTCGCTTAATTTTGGGCAGCTCTAAGTAACACCGACTTGTCATCGAAAAGTTAAGCTACGCCACTGTTTGGTTGCAGTGTTGGTACTCCGCTGGACCGTGCGTATGATGACGTCATCATTGCTACTGTTTGGTTGGCTCCCCTGGGCGTATTTATCATCCAGCCATATTGTTTCGCTCTCAACGCGGATTACCAACCTGACAAATGTGTCGGTCAGAGTGTGAAGTGGGGACAAGTGAGGCGTGTCTTTCGGGATTACAAACTAATTGAACAATAATTGCATTCTATTCAACTGGATTTCAATTCGGATACGCACGTTTCTAAATGAATTGTGTTGAAATAATCCACGTTATAAATGCGTTTTGTAAACTGCTGAAAGTCTGAATTGAACGTTTTGATTTGATTTATCTCGTTTATGCATAATTTTAATGTCTGTCCGTCTGCGGGTGTGTAACGTATCACGATAAAAACCGAACATGACCTCTGTTTGATATGCTGTGTTTTGTTAACATTGCCCTTCCAACAACAAGGATGTTACACCATGGAGTTATTTGGATTCAGGACGCGTCAACCGTTAGGTCATAATGCACCACTCTAACCTAGAGGGGGGGGGGGGCATGCTGGTCAGAACCAGCCACGGGTAAGGGGGGAAGGGGGATTCTCACGTCGCGGTCGTCATTGTATTCGTCATCGTTTGTGGTGTCTTTGTCGTCATTGTCGTCGAGGGGTCGTCAAGGGAAGGGGGCAAGGTCCCCGACGACGATTGCCAGAGCTCGCCTCTATTTTTGGGGAGTAAAATACTACCCTTCATACTAGCTGATGTTTGCGAGGTGGACTTTTTCTCTTGAATCGCCTTTACGATTAGCAGAGCCATGCTCTGGGCCAATTCTACCCCGGGCCCAGACGGGAGACTACGTAGCTTGAGCAGCTTGTATCAGGCACTCAGGAGTGCAGAGAATGTAACAGAGCCATGCTCTGGGCCAATTCTACCCCGGGCCCAGACGGGGGAGCATGGAGTTATAAATAGTACTTAACTTCATCGTTACACAATGCTGTTGGTGACTGGAGAGGGCAGGGCTACTGTTACCAAAAGGGGTTTATTCTAATGAGCGTAGCAAAGACTTTAAATTTCACTTACCCAGAAAAAAATAGCTCGGGTGTTTTTTTGTCTGTTTGTTCGCTCTCTACCGGGCAAACGGCATATGTGCGATCTTGATGAAATTTTCAGGGGACCTTCGAAATCTCTGGACTTAGATCTGCCAAGTATTTGGGTACAATCAAAGAAATAATTCTCATGAACATCGTACTTTAACGAGTTTTTTCGATTTTTAATACGATATTTTCGTGATATTTGGACCGCGACCGGACAAACGGCTACTCCGATCTTGATGAAACATTTAGGGAACGTTTGAAACAACACAACACAATCGAATACACATCGAAGAAATAGTTATCATAAAAATCGTATTTTGAGGGCAACGATGGTCAATATAACTATAAAAGCTCATCCATCAACGCGACTGGAGAAAGCGTTCGCGAAGGTGCCTAGTTTATAATATATACCTGACACGCCCACTCAGTGGAATTGAACGTTGAAACAATCGTTTCATAATTCCTGCAAGATTCGCTCCCCATTTGGTCTATTCCCTTACTTGTGCTTGTTCGAATCAGGTCGAATTTATATCAATCGATCAAAAATAAGCATTGTTTTAAGCAGATCAATTATTATCTTAAACAAATATATGGTTTATATGGAAATCAATACAGAAAATATACATCTCATCGGGGTATCGAACCCCAGTCTCCCGATCTTTTTATCATGTGGTATTCGATCCCGATTCCCTTGGATCTTTATCTTAGTCTCAACATAACCCACTGGGCGTTCTTGAGACAAGTTAACGCTCATTAAAGTTAACAAAGTTCTCAACGAAGTTTCTCTCAAGTGTACGCGTGTCTAGAGTGTGGTGTAACAGCCTTCACGCGGGAGTCATCTTTAAAACATGCTCGATTCTTAGGAGACGGTTTTTGGATGAGCGTAGCGAGCGAAGCGAAGATTCCATTTCACTACACTGGAGAAAAAAAATCCGGAATGTTTTTTTTTCTTTCTTTTTTCTTTTTTTTTTTTTTTTTTATTTTTGTTGTTTGTTAACACGATTCCGGCTAAACCGATACTCCGATTGCGATGAAATTTTATGGAGGTCTTCGAAATCTCTGAACTTAGAACTGCCACGTTTTTGAGCGCAATCGGGAAATTTTTTCTTATAAAAAAACGCAAAATTTTACGATTTTTTTTCGATTTTTAAAAATTTCTTCGACTTATAACACCTACACGCTTTATCCGATTGTAATGATTTTTCACAGAACCTTAATTTTATGAATTAAAATATTCGTGTGAAATTTGAGCGTAATTAAAAAATTATTTTCTCATGAAAATCGAAATTTTACGGGTTTTTCTTTTTTAAAACAATTCTTTGACTTATAACACCTACATGCTTTATCCTATTGTAATGATTTTTCACAGAACCTTAATTTCATCAATTTATATATCGTGTTAAATTTGAGCGCAATCGAATAATTATTTCTTATGAAAATTGCAATTTTACGATTTTTTTTTTTTTTAAATTACGATTTATTAAAAAAATTAAGTAAATGTTTTATTTAATTTAATTTAATTTAAAAAAATCTTCGACTCAGCAATAATTTTTTACAGAACAACAGAAAATCCGCGTTACACATGGCAGCTTAATGCACCAATTACGCTCATCCAACAACGCGGCGGGACTTAAGCGTTTTCCTAGTAAGATTAATATTGTAGTAGAGTACTAGCGTTGTAAATACACTTGGACGGGGGTAGACACGCTTTGATGTTTGCGCGGTAGACTGAAGCCTACGACTACACTTACAGGTAACACCGAGGACAAGCATTTCGGAATATATTATTACCTTGACCTCCTTGAATACATATCGTATTTCCTTTTTGACAAAATTTTATTCAATTAGGATAAGATTAATATGTATAAAACATCACATTATTCTAGAAAGCAATGGGAACTATAAGAAACGCTACACAACAGAGCGAATTCTGTACAGAGTAGTGAAACATTTTGAATGTTGTACGACGTTACGTATTTTTTTATCGATTTTTATATTTTTATTGATTTAAAAAAAGCTATTTTATAATCCATCTCGATATGAATATTGAATGAAGGCGGTTCAAGAGAAAAAGTCCACCTCGAAAACATCAGCTAGTTAGAAGGGGAGTATATTACTTCCCGAAACTAGAGGCAAGCTTTGGCAATCGTCGTCGGGGACACCTCTCCAACCGAGTCTGGTTCTGACCTACATGGGCCCTCCTCCCATATCTCCTAAGCTAGAGTGGCGCATTATGACCTAACGGTTGATGCGCTCTCAATCCAAATAAACAAAAAAAAACGCAAACTTACTGAGTAATAACATTATCAATGATCAAATTAGGCTATCTTGTGGTGGATTTTGAATCGGTACACCCTACCCCAAAATTGAAAACCGTCAAATTTGTTATTTTCTTGCAATCGCTTAATCATCAGTGCATTCCTTTTATGAAATGCGTATTTTGAAGAATATTGACAACCTTGACATTTTACTTGATAAAATTTGCATTTGTGTTGGTGGAGGTGCCGGGTTTCGTGTGCGTCTTCGTAGGCCTATTTCCATTCAGAAAGTTTTGATCAATTCAGAAACTTATTTTTAGTGCAACAAATCAAATTGTATTTTTTTGCTAGTAATTTTCGTTTTCACTTTTCTGGACAATAATGGTCTATAATCTAGTTAATAAATTGCCTGCGACTGTCAAATACTCAAATCATTAGGCACGCACACTTTTTAATCTGAAAACTTTTCTTACAGTTTTGCCTCCTTGGTGATGATTTTATAATTTACAATCCTACTTGTACACTTTTTTCCATCTATCCTTCATTCTCCCTTCAATGTTTGTATGATTTTACTTACAAAGTTTTCGTCGACCAATGTTTGTATGATTTTACTTACAAAGTTTTCACTATCGATCGACAACTTGTTAAGTGAGTAAAAGTAGGCCCCTTAATCTACATCAGCTAATTATTCCTCCCCTTCTTTTATTTGGTGATGTCAATTAACATTTATTCTCCCTTCATAATGAGATGAGTCTAATTTCCTCCTTTAAATTCCTTCCACATTCTTCCGGCTCTTAAATTGTACGCTTTTATTTCGAGTTTGTTTCCCGTTGGTTCTCACCCTTCGTCGCTAATCTGCTCGCTTCGAACCATCGCTTAAATATCAGACGTAAAGCTGACTATAATTCCATTTCATGTAATCACATTAAATCCTCCTACGTCATTAGGCAATCACCTCTAGGGCTGTGACGGTTTGAGCATGCTTAATGCGGGCTTTCAGGTAACTACAAAGCGTGGCGACTCGCTCGTGGTTGGCAGTACGTGCATGCAGCACTAAGCTTGCTCTAATCGATATCACTCAAGGGATGGTAAGGTTTACTCAATCCAACGCTTTGCGTAAAGAGCTATGCGAATCGAGTTGACGCCTTGCTGATAATAGATGGATATGGGCGTTTAAGAATCGTTGTTTTGTTTGGAAGTTTTGAAGTCGAATGGAAAGTTTTAGCTAATCTGTAGGGACTAGGGAGAGTTTTGTAGAGTTTATTTTTGGCGGGGTTTACATTTATGGAACTATCACCAGACTATGTGTTCACGCTGATAGACGAGAAAGGTCACAAGTTTCAGTACTGTCTCAATGGTGTAAACTTATGTATTTATTAATATATTCGCACAAATTCTTTTTCAATAAACAGCGAAAACATGTTTTATTATAACCAAGAAATATAAAGACGAGAGCAGCAGAAAGCGTTACACAATATCCTTACTTAACAAAAAAAGTCGTTTCAAAGATTAAATAATATCAAAGAAGTACAACATTTTAAATATATATGAAACACATTTCCACAAAACAATTACCGTATATCCCCAAAAATTACCATTGTCGAAAATCCTGTCACTTTTTAAATCACAATTGTCAGAAGAATTAAAAAAAACATTCTCGTATTCACCGATGTTCTGGCCCTAGTAGGCACGACAGAAAACGAGAACGAGTTTTTTTTAGATTTTAAACATTTATTCACCGTACGTTTTTTCTTATGCCTGTACAAAATTCGGAAATTTCAAAGAAGATTTTCTTCTAGGACCCGGCACCTCCACCAAATTCAAATTTATGTTCTCTAATAATTTTTTTATTCTTATTTATGTCTTCCTTTGGAACTTTTAGAATAATTATTATCTTCAACTAGGTCATAGTTTTCACCCTCAATGAGGTATACAAGAAGTAGAAGCCGTCTTATGTGGTGTTTTAATGCGGCCAAGAAGAAAATATATGGATAGTTAAGTACCTAAACAGTTAACCGCTATTAAATTGTTAGTGGGAAAAATACTTTTTATTAGTAAACAAATTAGAATACTATAACCACAAAATGTACGATACTTGTTAACAATGTTGATAAGCCTGGAAAACCCGGAACACCTGGAAAATTAGGTGAATTTGATATGAATGGTCCAAGTCATGTGGTCGAAATCATGGAAAAGTAATGAAAATGTTACAATTTTCACTAAAAAAATATCTCCAAATTCGACCAATTGAATCTGTAATAAAAATACGGTTTTTATGTGGAACACCTAGAAAAGTCCGGGAATTTGGTATCCTCAACTTGTAGACACCCTTTGCTAGAGGTAAAGCTTCCTCGTAAGATAAATTCTTATTTAAGTGGCTTTGGCATTTAAGTGGAGTCTGTCTACATTTGGCCTTCACAAATCTCCATGCATTCGTCCATGCACTTCTGCAATCTGAATATTAATGGTTCGATCTGAAAGCTCCGATCCAAAAGCTTAGCCAACTGGGAGTTGATCTTGAAAGCTCGCCTTTTTTCGCCCATTTTTAGTAAGTTTTCTAGCAAGCGTCCGGAAGATGATTAATAAATAATTTTTGGAGCCGTATTCCATATCTTTCTTATTGTTTTATGTATTGATTAAAACGTCGTCTCAGCTAAATTTTATCTTCTTTTATACTCGATCCAACCTGAATAGCTAAAAACATGAAATAATGTAAGTACAAACACACGAACAATAACAGAAAACACTAACCAAAACGTGCGTTAATATTCGGGAGGTACTGTTCTCTTTCTCAGTCGCGGTTCCCTCGCGTCTGATGAAGGGAGCAGATGCTCTCGAAAATATACGCACTTTTTGGTAAGTATTTTTAATTTATAACAGTAATTATTGTTCGTGTTGTGTTTTTATTCAATATATAGATTAATATAATAAAACAATAAATAATGTATCTTCTTAGTACTTAATTTCCTAATCAAATGGTTAAAAAGAAGTTTCAAAATTCTTCTTACACCCATCTTTATCAATAATGCAATCTAAGCGCGCGACGTGGCCTACACGGTTGCCCACTAACTGAAATAGATCCTACTTTACGTAAGAGGGAATAGCACACATATTGACAATTATTCCCAAATAGTTATTGTTCCGCCAGGAAGCACCCGATGGTCAGGAAGGCTTTGGTGACGCAGTATCTACTTACTTTGGGCACTGGTGGGCAAAGGATGCAACTTTAACATGGCTACGATAGGCGGATTGGAAGAAATCACGTATTTTTCATCGCCTACTCTGATTTATTAATGTATACGACGCAGTATGTCAATATGTCGGATAGCTAAGGTATTTCCAGTAAAATTGAAATACTTTTTGTCAGCCATGAAATGGTAGGTCTACTTCTAAAGCGTCGTAGGGGCCAGCTGGTATAGCCCTCAGACCTGCTTTTACAGGGTCCCTGCTATTTTTAAACTAGGCCGCTTCGCGAACGCTTTTTCCAGTCGCGTTGATGGATGAGCTTTTTTTTGGAATATTTCTGTCCAATGATTACGTTTTTATGTGGAATCTCCTTATTTTTTCTTTGTTCATTATACACCTGTAAAAGGCTTATATTTAAAACCTTTTTTTCTATGAATTTTGACCAACTTTTTCAACTTTTTCTTTCAAGAGGCACTACATCACCATAATCTTTATGTCAATGTAAAATATGAACGTTGTAGCCCCACCCGTTTGGTCAAAATCGGCCCAAATATCACGAAAATATCGTATTAAAAACCGGAGAAAAAATCGTAAAAGTACGATTTCTATAAGAAATATTTTTTCAAATGTCTCTAAAATCATAACATATATGATTTAAGTGATTTTAAACGTTCCTATAAAGTTTCATCAATATCGGAGTAGCCGTTTGCCAAATATCAGGAAAATATCGCACTAAAAATCGAAAAAAATCGTAAAAGTACGATATTTATGAGAAATATTTCTTCGATTGTACCCAAAAACAATACAGCTCAGAGATTTCGAAGGTCCCCTCCAATTTTCATCAAGATCGCATATGCCGTTTGCCCGGACAAACAGACAAAAAAACACAAAAACAAAACACCCGAGCTATTTTTCTTGGGGTAACGTAAGTAAAAACAAACAAAAAACACAAAACAAACAAGTCTTTGCTTCGCTCATCCAAAAAAATAGGGCTTCTATTTTCATTGTTTCCTTGTTAAAAGTTGATAACAGATATTCAAAAATATATATTACATTGGTTTGAAGTGTTTAATGGTATGCATCTTAGAGGAATCTTTAATAAAGTTCACCCTTTTAACATGTGCTTTGATGGCGCCAATGTAATTTTTGACCATCAGTCAGCCATGACAGTCGGTGTGACGTCATCTGAAAACTCGTATTTGAAACTTGACATAAATGTCAAGAAAAGTCTACATGAAAGAGTAGTATATTATCAATAGTTTTTAATCAGCAAAAAAAAATCACGGAAATGGTCAATTTTCTACTAATCAACAAAATCTAAATGCGTAAAAATCAATTATTTTTTTGAAAATTAACTGTTTTTTTTTTTTTAGAAAAGTGTGACTATTGTAGCTTTATTTTCACTTTCGTGAAACTGTGCAAAGTTCCGAAGAACTGTGGTTTCAGTCAGACGAGCGATCGCCAATCTGTCTTACCGGTTGTCCTATATGCTCTTAATAAGACCATGATTAGTTGAGCGTAACAAACGTAGCGAAAGTTGGTCATTGTTTTCTCGTCGATGGTGTCGGTGCCTACAGGATTGGCTTGGTCGGCTTTAAATTTAATGTTCCCCACTGAAAATCAGTTCTGTGACTGAGTGGGTAGACTAAATACGAATGTATTTATTTATTTATCTCTATTTATTTATTTATTTATTTATTTATTTATTTATTTATTTATTTATTTATTTATTTATTTATTTATTTATTTATTTATTTATTTATTTATTTATTTAAAACTCCAGTTTGACAACTCTGAGAAAAATAACATGTGTTTGATGCCTCATCAAAGATTTATGTGATACAACAAATATTTTGTCCCTGGTACCCGGCCCCTCCACCAATCTCTAAATTTACACGTAGTGTTTAACACTAGACTTGGCTAATCACGTGGGTCACTAACTTGGTTTATTTTGTTTACATGGATTAAGGGCGCGTCAACCGTTAGGTCATTAAGCGCCACTCTAGCCTAGGAGAAATGGGGAGGAGAGGTCCATGCTGGTCAGAACCAGCCACGGGTAGGGAAAAGGGAATTGGGGGGCTCTCACGTCGTGGTCGGGGAAGTCGTCAAGGGGAGGGGGCGAGGTCTCCGACGACGACCGCCTGAGATCACCTCTAGTTTCGGGGAGTAATAAACTCTCCTACTAACTAGCTGATAATTGCGAGGTGGACTTTATCTCTTTTATCGCCTTTTACGATTAGCAGAGCCATGCTCTGGGCCAAATCTATCCCAACTAAAATATTTACTACACTTGGAGACAATTGATTGAATTTTGCTTGAGCGTAGAGAAAGCTCGAATTTGACATCCCTAAGAAAAATAGCTCTTATATTTTTTTTCGTCACCCTGTGCAATATCCCTCAACCCAGCCGGCAATGAAGATAATGCGCATCACATACTGCTCGGACTATAGTGTTTCAAGCCACCACATGGGTAATGTCATCACTTGTGTTTTACCATGCTCGTGTAGCTAGTTAGTGTAGCGGGTGTAGTAAACGAACAAGCTGAGACTCCCTCTGAGCTCGGGATCTAAGAACCTGCACTAAAGTGCTAGCTTTACGGGACGAGTATTCCCGGGGGACTTCCCGATTCCCGTAGAGTCGCGGAATTGAAAACGGAAATTCTCTCCGAAGTTTAGTTCCACTTTTTACGAAGGTTTAAACTCTTAACATTTGACGTCATTTAACATATTTATTTATTAGTCATTCAATTATTTCGTTTAATAATCATTAAGAATAACATAACGAGCATAGTCCTTGAATTAAATTTAGATTGTGCGAGATATCACTAAAAAATTTAAATTTACTAAATATTGTCGACCTCAAGCCCTTTTTTTTATCAAGTTTCAGCTAATAACACATTTAATTGAATTAACAAACAAACAAATAATATAAACAATGAATGATAATAATTACGAAATTGCTGCGCGTTGAAATTGATCAATATGACATAAACGTTTTCTTTTCCCAATTTGAATATTATTTATTTTCTTATTCGTGATTTCTTTTTTCCGTCTTTTCTTATTTTATATTTTAATTTCCTCTTACTGACAATTTTCTAATTTACTGAACTAGTCTTTGATTAGGTCTACACTTGTTTTCATGTTATTTTATATTTGTCATCTTACATTATCAATTCAATTTTATTCAATTGTATCCAGAGTACGCTAGCCTCGGCGACAATCCCACAGAAGTCTTTTGATTTTAAATACTGGTTTTTCTGTTTTTCAAAAATCGAAATAGCATTGTACTGACTTAATTAGTTGGATTGAAAAATTTACTTCCACTCGGAAATGAAGCCTCACCTCCACCCCTGATTCGCTAATAATCACGAATTTCCCCCCCCCCCTCCCTCCCCGTCTTATATCCGCTATAACGAGCTTCACAATTTCATCTGAAATATACGACTAGAAAATGTCGCATTTCCATATTACTTTCTCTGCCTTAATTCAAACAATAATTTATCATTTGGACAGATTGCCATTTTTCTTGTTTCGTTTCGTGTGTCGCGGGCGCGGCGCGTCGTTATGGGGGGTGGGAGGGGTGGGGGGGGGGGGGGTGCTCTCGGTTTTCCATTTCGAGCAGGCTACACATTTCCTTTTGACGATCTGATGTCAAGGGGTCGGGTGTATACACATGTGAGATATAATGCATTGATGTCGACGATATAACGATATAGACATAAGGGGGTGGGTTCACATGTTATGCGCTTCCATCGCTCTTACTCGCTTCTCTCTCTCTCTCTCTCTCTCTCTCTCTTTTCTCTCTCTCTCTCTCTCTCTCTCTCTGACGAAGGCTGTGACCCGGAGCCACCACATCATACACGGGTCATGCGAAAATGTGTTTTTAGTATAGTTCCACTGAATGGAAATTGGAAATTCTTTAACTGTTTATTTAAATAAGTGCTGCGCATAATTTGAGCCATCATGTAAGTGTTCTTGTTTTATATTTTAGACGGAATCCGAGATTTAAATATTTAGAATTTCAAACAAAATGAACATTTTGTTTTCCATGTGCTCACATTGTTTTGAGTTTTAATTTTCTTTGGAGCCAAAGATATGGCATTCAGGCCCAAAACTTAAAATGATGTTTGTTGGTTGATAGTTTTTTCGATTCTCCGGGGTATCTTCCCTAATCGGCGTATCTTCACATAAAAATTTCTCAACTTTGCATCATTCTAGCCGACAACTTTAACTCTACTCATCGTGTGTTTTTACCAATTATCTCTATCTATCGTCAAAGCTTCGTAGAACCAGCAGAACTATGGCAGCCACTAACAACGCAACAGACAAAAACTCCCCCAGAACTGTCAAGGAACTGGCGGAACTTCACTACAGGCTGGAGGGTTCCTTCTCGGCGCAGCTTGCCACGTTACAGGAGACTCTGATGGCGCAGATAAGCCTCCTTGCCACCAAGTCCGGCTCGGCGACCGACGTCTCCAGCAACCACCCCCGGAGCGGCGCCCCGTCTCAACAGGAGATACTTGATCTGCAGACTCTGCTGGAGTCTCAGATTGGGGCTGTGAAGGCCAGCATCGCCGAGGAGATGAGGGCAGCGCGGACTGACATCGCCCGCCTGACAGCGGCGTCCGAGGAACACTCGGACCGTCACGACGCTGACGAACAGTACAGCAACGTAACTGCCTGCTCGTGCATGGCCTCCCTGAACGACCTAATGAAGATGTTCTCGACACTGTCCTCCACTTTGCTAATACGACATTATGCATGGACCTGTACCCGTTAGACATCGACCGCTGTCACCGCCTGGGACCTGTCAGGCGTAACTCCGCAGAGGTCGTGTCGTCGGGACGCCCTCGTCCGATCATCGTCAAGTTCGTCAGGTACATCGTCAGGGACCAAATCTGGAGCGTCAAGAGGCGGCTGGCGAAGAAGGAGCTCCTTATAACGGAATCGCTCACAAATGTGAGGGCGAAACTCTACGCCACTGCCAAGGAGATCGCCGGCAAACGGAGCGTCTGGACCCAGGATGGGAGGATCGTCGTCCTTTGTCCAGACAACACGCGACTGTACGTCACTCGCGAACGCGACATCAACAAAGTACGAGCGTGTATAACCCCCAATAAACCCCGGATTGACATTGATAAAAATGTGTTTCTACGTGTGGGACTTTCTGCATTCTATTACCCCAAATTATTATTCGTAAAGAAAACTCTTTTTATTTTTACC
This sequence comes from Sweltsa coloradensis, assembly GCA_024449915.1. Taxonomy (NCBI): domain Eukaryota; kingdom Metazoa; phylum Arthropoda; class Insecta; order Plecoptera; family Chloroperlidae; genus Sweltsa; species Sweltsa coloradensis. The sequence goes on from JAMZAV010001326.1 coordinate 283,110, forward strand.
TTAATGTTAAGCAAACCTACTTGTGTTATTCCAATTTTGTTCAGTGTGCGTGTATGTGTGTGTGTGCGTTTCATTATGATTAACAAAGAAGGCGGAATCGGAAATGGTGAGTTAACCAAGCATATTAATTTGATTACATTATCAACGATAGGGAAATTCTCTTATATAAATATAATTATTATTGTTAGTATCTTTATCATTATTATTTTTATCCAGTTAAACTTAATTTTGTTTAAAAATGGTTCGCAATTATAAGTTGGCAACACTGAGCATTCCAAGTTTCACCCCACCCCAACCCACATCCACACCCACATTGCCAGACAACACTTCAAACTTTATCGACATTTTAATGACGTTACCGGACGTAGTAAACGACACTTCTCTCTCTCCACCCCTGTCGCCTACAATTCATCCTTCGACTGGGAGTGTTCTAAAAACACGTTTGGCGGGACATCCAAGGTCTCTCTCAGTGGTGCATCTGAACGCTTCGTCACTGATGGCCCACTGCCTGGAGCTAGAGGCTATTGTCAACGAAAATAATGTGCATGTTATTCTCGTAAGCGAGTCCTGGTTAAAAACCGTCACTTTCTTCTAGTCTAGTCAAATTAGATGGATACCGCCTAATACGAACGACCGCATTAAGCGCGAGGTGGTGCGTATGTGCCTATGTCCGTTCCGACATTAGATGTAAAATATTAAGTCAGTCACCAAGCGAATATAACGCTAGGCCCGAATACATTATCTTTGAAATTAAATTAAGAAACCAAACAGTGCTTATTTCACTCGTATATCGCCCACCCAAAATCGGCTTTTTATCTGAATTTGAAACAGCCCTATTAAATTATATTGCACATTATGAACACATAATCGTGATGGGAGACTTCAAACAAATTTGCAGTTAGTCAATCACACCGATACAAAACAATTAAAAACTATATTCGAATCCTGTAATTTAACTGTACTCCCCCTAGAGCCAACACACCATACTTCAACCTCTCACACATGGATTGATATTATGATGAATCTAATCAGGACAAAGTGTTAAATCACGGCCAACTCTCAATCCCTGGAATTTCCGCACACGATTTAATTTATCTTCAATACTCAATCCGAACTCCAAGCATAAACCAAAATTAATTTCTCGTCGAGCCTTGAAATTTATCGACACTGACAAATTTAAATTAGACTCTATATCTTTGCCCCGGATGATATACTGACTGCAACTACTATTGACGATAAACTATCCGTGTTCAACACTCTGTTGTTACAAATTTACGACAAACACGCCCCCCTTAAAGTGGTTAGGGTAAGTAAGCCTCCGTCACCTTGGCTAAACACAGAAATAAAAGACCTTATGTCTAGAAAGTGACGCTGCTTACAATAGATACAAATGTTACCCTACTGACGACAACAAAGAGACATATAGGACATTAAGAAACAAGACAAACCAGACAATTAGAACAGAAAAAAAAGAGACACACTTATAAGTTATTGGACCCTAAAACACCTATTAAAAAATGTGGCAAAGTCTGTCACAAATGGGTATTGGTAAACAAAAAGATGAAGAAGCTCCACTTGACATACCATTAGATACAATTAATACCCCTTTCACTACACTACCCTTTAATTTTGATCCTTCAATAAAACACACACATATAAAAGACAGCGAAGACAAACAAACTAAGCCAACCTACGACCCATTTCACTTTAAACATGTTACCCCAAGAATGGCCTTGCACGCCATAAACGAATAAAATCAAATGCTCAAGGAATAGAAACAAATACCGATTAAACTTATTCAATTCATGACATTCCGACATTAGATGTAAAATATTAAGTCAGTCACCAAGCGAATATAACGCTAGGCCCGAATACATTATCTTTGAAATTAAATTAAGAAACCAAACAGTGCTTATTTCACTCGTATATCGCCCCCCCAAAATCGCTTTTTATCTGAATTTGAAACAGCCCTATTAAATTATATTGCACATTATGAACACATAATCGTGATGGGAGACTTCAACACAAATTTGCAGTTAGTCAATCACACCGATACAAACAATTAAAAACTATATTCGAATCCTGTAATTTAACTGTACTCCCCTAGAGCCAACACACCATACTTCAACCTCTCACACATGGATTGATATTATGATGACATCTAATCAGGACAAAGTGTTAAATCACGGCCAACTCTCAATCCCTGGAATTTCCGCACACGATTTAATTTATCTTCAATACTCAATCCGAACTCAAAGCATAAACCAAAATTAATTTCTCGTCGAGCCTTAAAATTTATCGACAACTGACAAATTTAAATTAGACTCTATATCTTTCCCCTGGGATGATATACTGACTGCAACTACTATTGACGATAAACTATCCGTGTTCAACACTCTGTTGTTACAACTTACGACAAACACGCCCCTCTTAAAGTGGTTAGGGTAAGTAAGCCTCCGTCACCTTGGCAAAACACAGAAATAAAAGACCTTATGTCTAGACGTGACGCTGCTTACAATAGATACAAACGAAAACCTACTGACGACAACAAAGAGACATATAGGACATTAAGAAACAAGACAAACCAGACAATTAGAACAGAAAAAAAGAGACACACTTATAAGTTATTGGCCCCTAAAACACCTATTACAAAAATGTGGCAAAGTCTGTCACAAATGGGTATTGGTAAACAAAAAGATGAAGAGCCCCCACTTGACATACCATTAGATACAATTAATACCCATTTCACTACACTACCCTTTAATTTTGATCCTCCAATAAAACATTCACATATAAAAGACATCGAACACAACCAAGCTAAGCCAACCTACGACCCATTTCATTTTAAAACATGTTACCCAAGAAGGGCCTTGCACGCCATAAAACAAAATAAAATCAAATGCTAAAGGGAATAGATCAAATACCGATTAAACTTATTCAATTCAGGGATTAATCTCTCCCCCACCCTAAATCGACCCAATATTACACATATTTAATTTTTCTCTTACATATAACGCCTACCCTAATAATGTGGAAACAAGCCTTTGTCCGCCCTCTGCCTAAAAGACAAAACCTTCTACACCCAATGATTATCGCCCAATTAGCATTCTACCCGCCCTGTCTAAAGCCCTGGAATATATTGTCCACTGTCAAAATCAGATTTTCTGAAATTAAATCAAATTCTAGACTAGCACCAATCTGGGTTCCGATGTAATCACAGTACATCCACAGCACTCATTAAAGTAACTGATGACGTAAGAACTCAAAATGGACAGTAGACAACTTACCATAATGACACTACTTGACTTTAGCAAAGCTTTTGACTCCGTTGACATAGACATTCTTTTAAGCAAACTTCAATCTATAAATTTTTCCCTTCCACACTACATGGATGAATTCGTATCTCCGCGGCAGGCAACAGTGCATTATCTCAGGTGACAAATCAAACGAATTGGTTACCAGTGACGGCAGGTGTGCCGCAAGGAAGTGTGTGAGGACCTTTGTGATTCTCATGTACATTAACGACATTTCAAATTCACTCATTTTAAATTTCTATCACCACTATACGCAGACGATCTGCAAATTTATATACATGTCTCTCCCTCACTAATTAATTTAAGCAATTGAAATGATAAACCCAAAGACCTGCAAACTCTTGCTTTTTGGGCAACTAAAACGTTTTGCAAATAAACCCCAATAAGTCACAAAACATTATTTTAGGCTACCACAACTTTTAGCAAAATTAGACCACTCGACAATCGACAACGTTTCTTTAAACGGTACAACAATACCCTTTCAACCAACAAGTCAGAAACCTAGGAATTATTATGACTAATGACCTGACTTGGACGGAACATGTCAAACACGTTTTTAAAAAAACGTATGCTGCACTACACTCATTAAACAGACTAAAAAAACTTCTTTCCGACTAAAAATAAAAACAATGCTTGTACAATCTCTTATTATTCCCCATTTCGATTACTGCGACGTTGTTTTTCAATGACTTGACCGAGGACCTGGCTATTCGTCTCCAAAGGGGACAAAATTCCCGTGTACGATTTATATTAGGAATAAGAAAATCTGACCATATAACCCCGGGTTTTAAGACGCTTGGTTGGGCTAGATTAAAGGATCGTAGAAACCTTCACTCCGTATGCCTAGTTTTACAAACTACTTTCAACATCGTCACCGTCTATCTCGCCTCTAACTTTCAATTTCTTCACTCAAACCACATGTTTTAATACCAGGTCTAGATTTCCCGGGACACAACTCTCATTTCCCATACACAGAACTAATCTCCTTGACCACTCATTCAAAATCCCGCTATTCGAACTTGGAATGCTCTTCCGTCTGAAATCAGAGACAAATATATAAATAACTTCTATGCTTTTAAAAGTGCCACTACTTCCTATTTTTCAAATTCTTAACTGTACAAACAAAAAGTAATATCAAAACACCCAAACAACCCAAATAATGAAAATAAATTACATATTAATTTGCTCGGTTACCTGTGTTACTCTATTAACTTTACGAGGACGCCTTCTTTGTTACTGTAATGAAACTGTATGAAAGCGATGGATGAATGCGGAGAATGAAATGATAGCTAAATTGTGTTTATTGTTTATCATAATTTCAAATGTTTATGTTTTCAGTTAATTATGTGTAATTTTCATCAGGCCAATTACTTTGTGTTCAAATTATCTATAATTTTCATTAGGCCTTCATTATCATTATCATTTGTATTATTATTAGTAGTAGTATTAGGTTGGATGGAAGATAAGGCTTCACTAGCCTTAATCCCGCCTTAAAATAAAGACCTTTATCTATCTATCTATCTATCTATCTATCTCTCTCTCTCTCTTTCTCTCTCTCTCTTTCTCTCTATTACGTTATTATTCAAGTTCTTCAAATACTAATGATAACTGTACAAACAATAAGTAATATCAAAACACCCAAACAACCCAAATAATGAAAATAAATTACATATTAATATGCTCGGTTACCTGTGTTACTCTATTTACTTTACGAGGACGCCTTCTTTGTTACTGTAAGGAAACTGTATGAAAGCGATGGATGAATGCGGAGAATGAAAGGATAGCTAAATTGTGTTAATTGTTTCTCATAATTTCAAATGTTTGTTTTCAATTAATTATGTGTAATTTTCATCAGGCCAATTACTTTGTGTTCTAATTATCTATAATTTTCATTAGGCCTTCATTATCATTTGTATTATTATTAGTAGTATTAGGTTGGATGGAAGATAAGGTTTCACTAGCCTTAATCCCGCCTTACAATAAAGACCTTAATCAATCAATCAATCTCTCTCTCTTTCTTTCTCTCGTACGGTTTTTATCTACGGCGTTGTCAAAGACGACGACGACGACGACGACGACGACTTCTTTTTGTTTAGATTTTACCTATTCAGTTTGATGTTATTGATTGGATATTGCTTTACGTCTCATATTTATGCAACTTTTCTAATCGAGACGAAGGGAGGGACGTAAGGGATGACGCGGGGAGACAAGGGGTGGACAGGCCTGTGCTGGTCCGAACCAGCCACAAGCATAAGGGGGAGGGCAGGGGTTCCCCCACGTCGTGGTCGTCTCCGTCTGTGTCATCATCCGTCCGTGTTGTCTTTGTCGTCGCCGTCGGGGAGGTAGTCAAAGGGAAGGGGTTCCCCGACGACGACCCAGAGCTCGCCATTAGTTTCAGGGAGTGAAACTCCCCTATTCACGGGCCAAACCGCGAGAAGGTGTCGAGTTGGAATTTGAAGGCCCAGTTTGATGTTGTGCCCCTACACTTACACTAAGGCATACACATTCACATATCAATATCAAGTTTTAAAAAAAAGTCTAGTACAGCACAAGTACCGTTTTACATAGACAATAATATAATACAATATATAAATAAAGGAAAATTTACAATTGCATTAATGTACCTACAAATTAACAGGTTATTATATGGTAAACAAATATATATCTATTTCTTTTCTTGTTGAAAATTAATTAATATTGTGACATAGCATGCTATCTACGCGCCAAGCCAGAAGTCATGGACTATGTTGAATGGCGTAGTCACTGCGCGTATGCACATCTCTAGAAAAGTAGTTCTAGACTGAATAAAAAATGTGATAAGTTAATAGTTAAACTTATCCGCCTTTTGCTTTTCAATTTGTCTAACTTTATAAATGTCATGTTCTCTTGTTGTCTTTCAAGTACTGTTAAACTTGTAAATCTGTAATCACTGTGTCAGGCTACAGAGGGCCACACTTGCCCTGCATTAGCCTTCCTGCCCTGTGGGCAGGTAAAATTCAATAAAATAAATAAATAATGACTTCAGTAAATGAGTAAGTAAACCACTACAAATTGTTAATGTGATGTACACATTGTTAACCAACAACGTAGTTATGGTTTAATTTTTCCTACTCCCGGAAACCTTCCTTGCTTGTAAAAAAGCAGTTATGCAATGAACTTCGTGGGAATGAATCTCGACTGTCTCGACTGTAACATTTCCATGAATCTATCAGTTCATTCTCTCTCTCTCTGTGTCTCTCTCTTTCCCCCTCTTTCTCTCTCTACTATTGGCGTATAATTGTATTTTAGAGCGAGAACAGCTGATTTCCATTTTGAAACGTTATTTAACATCCGTATAAGCGGAAAGAAACAGAACAGGCTCGTCTAAACAGCAATAATATGTTAATTTATTTTAAACAAGCGAACAGAAAACTCTACGTTCGGTGACGACGCAGTTGTCTTCTCAATCGAAAGATTGATTGGTGATATTGTAAATGTACAACGTATCTATTTCATTAGAAAAGGCTAATCGAAACGAATCGATATCCTTTTAATTTAAGGTAAACGAAGTATATCGTGTGGGCTATTTCTATGTTTTATATAAGTGCGCATTTGTGTATAACGAAGATTTGTGGGACAGCTTTGGGTCAACCACACTTTAATGCGCTGCAGTTCATGGGTTTATTCAGTTACATTTTTTACTCCTAATTTTTAGCCTAGATATGTAAAACTTTAAAGTTTGTCTATAAAGGATGCTTGCATGACTCTCCGCCGAATACAAATAATCAGTCAGAAAATTTTAACTTCTGATGTGTACTTCAGTCCGTCAGTTCTTAACTTAGGAAATTGTAAACGATGACTTTGGAGCCGTCCTAGCAACGAGGCACATAATAAATTCTAAGGTGGTTCCGAATCAGCCTTGTTGATTCTGGCGCTGTCTGCGGGTGGAATCGTGTCCAGCTTGATTGATCGGTGTTTTCTACTTAAATATCCATTTCTCTATTTAGCCATTGTTCGCTCGTCGATGGTCTCGGCGCCTACCGGGTTGGCTTGGTCTGCTTTAATTCTCCACTAACAATCAGTTCTGTGACTGAGTGGGTAGACTCAAAATACAAATTTATTTATTTATTTATAATGTTGCTTAGTTTTTGTAATAACTGGCAGTATAAATGTGCCCGAAAACATACATTTTGTAATAACCTCCCCAGCTTTTGTTAGATACATTTATTTTAACTGTGGAAATGTTTAATAAAGCCATGCGCATTTACTTTTTCAACAACCGATAGTTTCAAAATGTTTGCGTGAAAATTATTATTATACTAAAAAAGCTGACCGGGAACATGTGAAATTCACTGGATTTGGCGATCAAGCTAGTTATAATGTTATTTAACATTTTTTAAAAGTTTTCCATTGACGATTATGGTAATCCCACCCTCCACCCACATTCAGAGCAAGCAACATTAATCAGTGTGCATGCATTCATGACCAGACTAGCTTAGTTGCGCCGGGCGATTATTACGTAAGCGAGTTTTCATGCATTCAAAACTGTTTTCGACCGTATTTCAAAAACCGCGGATTTACATTAGAGACACAAAAGACACTAGATTCGTTTGAGAATGGGGTGAGTTTTATCGCTGTATTAACGAACGGTCCGCTGGGGCTAATCTACAGAACATGCTGCTGGTCAAGGGATGTTGCCCGGTCGGTCTATACTGTACTGTATCCCACGTGAAAAATTTGCAATGAGCTCTCAAAGCCAATCAAGAATTTATCTGCGCATCTCTTTAAAGGAACCCTTAAAACTCTATTAACAAAGCTTATTACTGCCTCAACGAATTCTTTTCTGATATCATGTGATCTGTTTTATGTAGTTATAATTTATTGGGAAATTATTACAATTTTCAGTTTCATATCTGTACCAGGTGATAAATACAGTGACTTGCATTGGCCCTATGATTCAAACTTAATGTTAATACTTAAAATAATATATTAAAATATTGAGGATAACAATTTTCAGACTGCTGTATTTTGGTTTTGTCTTAGTATTCATTTAAACTATTAAAATAGTTTATAAAAAGAAACTCCTCAAGCATGTTTTGGTTACTTTTGTTATTGTCTACTTTGTATATAATATGTTGTACCATTTTTTTTTAAATTGCGAAATAATGCATCAGCTTTCTAAGTACGCACACAAAAATAGCATTGATCGAAGGAAACATAATGTTAAACTTGTAACTCTGTAATCACTGTGTCAGGCTACAGAGGGTCACACTTGCCCTGCATTAGCCTTCCTGCTCCATGGGCAGGTAAAATTTAATAAAATGTAGACGTAGGTCGAAAAGTACGAATGCACTTTCCGTCTAGATTGTTGTTGCCTCTAGCTAATTAATTGTTTTTAACTTCGTCCACACGTACTCAATGCTATCAACGATTTACATTTCGTTCCACTTTACAATCTCAACCTTGTATTTCCAACCTAAATCCACCCGTAGCGTAAATAATAACTTAATGTAAGAAGCCATTTTGTTTTATGAAAGTTTTCAACACCCTTGCAAACTTTCTTCTCTGGTCATTAATAATGCCGCTGCTTGTACTTGAGGCAAGCCACAGCTCGCTTTCCTTACAAACTAGGGTCCAAGTTTCACCCTTGTCTACATCAGAAGTTTCACGTGGAAGTGATACGGGACTTTGATAACGCATGCGAGGTATTTAATAATAGTCTTCTTCCAAGTGGATACAGCCCAACCTGGAGAGAATTTACATATTCATTAACAGTCTCGTGAGTAGATCCGTGTGCATTAGCTTGGCGGGTGGCGTTAAAGTGAAAGACACATTACAAGGCTAAGTTTGAGAGTTAGAGTGTTATATTAGTTGGGGTTGCATTTTAGGGGAGAACTGCATGGCTTAGTGCATTCTTAGACCCAGCTTGTTGGATGAGCGAAGCGAAGACTTCAATTTCACTGACCCCCCAAAAATTTAGCTCCGGTGTTTTTTTTTTTTTTTTTTGTCTGTTTGTTAACTCTCTCCCAGGCAAACGGCATATCCGATCTTGATGAAAATTTGACAGGACCTTCGAAATCTCTGAACTTAGAGGTGTATTGTTTTTGGGTACAATTGAAGAAATATTTCTCATGAATATCGTACTTTTACGATTTTTTTCGATTTTTTGTGCGATATTTTCGTGCCATTTGGGCCAATTCTGACCAAACGGGTGGGGCTACAACGTTCATGTTATACATGGACATTGAGGTTATGATGATGTAGTACATTTTTAAAGAAAAAGTTGAAAAAGTTAGCCAGAATCTATAGAAAAAAAGCTTTTAATATAAGTTTTTTGATTTTTTGTGCGATATTTTCGTGCCATTTGGTCCAATTCTGACCAAACGGGTGGGGCTACAACGTTCATATTATACATGGACATTAAGGTTATGGTGATGTATTACCTTTTAAAAGAAAAAGTTGAAAAAGTTAGCCAGAATTCATAGAAATAAAGCTTTTAATATAAGTTTTTTACGGTAAATAATAAAAATTGACAATAAACAATAGAAACTTGACAACAATCACTACAATGCGTAGGCAACAAAACAAAGCACTTGCAAAAGTAAAGATATCCCACGCAAACTAAAAACTTTAAAAGCTCATCCATCAACGCGGCGGGACTTAAGCGTTTTCCTAGTTTAGAAAAGCTAATATGAAACGCTTTCATTTTTACTTTGAAGCCCCTCCCCCTTTTTTTACCAATCTACACACACTTCACGATCAGGTTTTCTTACATTTTCATTTTTCAATAATCTACTAAGTCAAAATCTAATAAAAATCATCTTAGTTGAAATTTTTATCTCGAAGAAACAATTCAAAGTTAAGTAATATACAAATTTTAATAGACAAACTTTTTTTTGATCTTAAATGTATAGCGTTTCCAAAAGTAGGCCCTACATTAGTAGCCTATCCTATCTATAGTAAATCGCGATTTGCTCGTAACTGTAATGATTTAGAAATTGTGTTGAGATGATAAAGAAAAAGAATTATAAAGCTCTCTGGTAGTAGGGTCTGTAAAAAAGCGATCACAGATCAATAAAAGTACTTTAGCCCCCCCTCCCCCGTCACGCCTGTCTGAGTCTGAGATGGAATAGGCCCTGGGTATAGGTCTAGGGTGGCCTGTCGCACGACTAGATAACCGTCGCAGAGGCCACCATTATTGTAAAACTAAGAGGATTATTATACTACAAGGAAAAACTAAATAACGGTATCAAAAGTCAGCATGATGCTGGTTCTAAGGAAAGAAAGGCTGCTGTAGTATTCTTGTCAACTATAATATTGGTCTTATATTGGGCAGTCCCGTTCTGGACATATCCAGTCAAAGGTAAGGGGGGAGAAAAGGGGGGGGGGTCACCTAGACGGCCACAGCTCGCCTCTACGTTTCTGGGAGTAAAATACTCCCCTACGTAATAGCTAATGTTTGCGGGATTGACTTTGCCTGTTTTCTCGCCTTGTACAATCGGCAGAGGAATACCCTGGGTCAATTCTAACTCCGGCCCAGGACAAGGTTGGTTGGTTGTAGTACATCCTGGGTAAGACTCGAGGACTTTCAGGAACGACATTATTGCCACGTCTCCGCAAAAATGTAACAGACACAATTTTGTCGAGGTGGAATATTTTTCCACGAGAAACTGTTGATAATTTTTCTTCTGGCTGTGCGAATTATTAATGCTTGGCCGTGCTGAAGTTGATGTGAGGAATCGTCTCGCCTCATACTCTGCTATCTCGCACCGAAGTTCCCGAGACCCGTCTCTCTTTTCAATAATTAATCAGGTTTTAGCAAGGCATGAATATTTCATTACTGGCCCATGAGGCGGATAATCCCCCCCCCCCCTCAGAGTAAAGATAAGTGCAATGTAAAACTCTACCCCCCCACCCCCACCCACACCACACTTATCAACACGGTAATCGAATGGATATATTTCAAGAGTTGAAAATAATGTTTATTTATGGCGAGATATATTTATTTAACCAACCAATCAGAACAGAGCAAGCTCCACAAGTAAGATAATATGTAGGCGTTGGAGGATTGTATATTAAAATTAGGTAACACATGGGAGTAGGTCTATTAAGGTGAGCTAAAGCTCATATATACTCTTACAATGATTATAGCATAATATTTAATACAATTCAGAATTATAAAAAGTCCTTCCTGATCCGAGGTTCGTACCCCGGAATTCCACTTACGGGAGTGTTTCCCAGATAGAGAGATTATACTAGCATACTGTTATACTATTGGAGTGTCAGATTGTTAAGGATGGTATTTATATATTTGGCTAAAAAACCCAAAAATTATTTTTTACCACGTGATCTATAGCACAATACTACACTTAAATGACCGTTTAAAAAATTATATCTTGTAACTGTGATTTAACACGAATTTTTTTATTTTTTTGATCCAGAAATTGGCGAAAATTGGTGTTTTGGAAAATTTCCTAAATCGGCTTAAACCTGCTTCTTTTTTGGTCCACATAGATACTAGAGCATAGTACCAATCTAAAATGCCCCTTTATAACATTGTGTCTTGAAACTGTGCCCAAATATACCCTCAAAACACGCAAAAATATGCATTCCAAAATCACACCCCATCTTGGTAATCAGCATATTTTGACCGAACTACTTGCCCAAATTACAAAACAAAATATAGAGAATTTACAGAAAAGGCTGTCGAGTACGTCATTAATGTCCAATATTTTTTTGGATCAAAATTCTCTAAGGTCACGGGGCATAAAGATCGTCCCCATGTTATTTCTTATGGGAGATTTTTGCCGATGGGACCTAGCTCGAAAAATGTCATGTTTGACAATTTTTTGGGAGGTCATGGTGGCCCCAATAATTTTTCTGTTAATTGCTAAATTCATTACTAGTTAGCCTGAATGAATTATATTTTTTGAGTTTAGCGGTTAAATACCCCTTAAGAACGCTTCAACCGTCGGGTCTTGGTATGCCACTTTAGCCTTGCCCCAGGTGATGGGGGGGACATAACCGTGCTGGACAGAATCAGTCACGGGCAAGGGGGGGAACAAGGATCGCGTTTCTCACGTCGTAGTCGTCGTCGGGGAGGTCGTCAAGGGAAGTCTAGATGAATGGCAACTAGTTTGTTTTAAGGGGGTATTACACTGGGGTCGCCAACAACTGGTTACAGTTTTTGGTTGGGTTTTTGGTTCAGTTGGCTACAATAGGGAAGTCTCCTCAGTCGTAGATATTAGCGCTGATGTACAGAATCAGTAGATATCCACTTAAAAACACCATCGCCGTAGTTTTTAACACTCTAAAGTAAAAACTGTTTATTCCACAGAGGTACAAAGTTTTACGTTTACTCTCTCCCGCGCTTTTATTGTGAAATGACGTGTGACGTCAGATCTCAGTAGACAACGTTGTTTATGAATGAAGTTGACCACGGTCTTCTAGATCACGGAGCTAAATTCACCTCTCGGCCGTTCACCAGCTCGTGTTAAAACAATAATTCATTGTTGACATTTTCCTTATTAATGTTATCATAAAACCATTAATAGTTATAGATGTATGCACAATTATACAAATGTTATATCTTAATGTACAAATTATTGTTTATTAGCATTTTTTAATCATAGCCCAGGAGTGGAAGAAATTTTGTATGGTGTACCCGGACAAAATTCCGAACAAGCTGAAAATTTGCACACATGCTCAGTTGACCATACTGAACAATAATTGAAAAGTCCCCTAAGCTCCGCCGGTGCGGCTGAGATATAGTGACAAAAGGGCGTAAGTGCCAAAATTTGTTATTTTCAATAATTTCAATACATTTTGACATACGTATGTGCAACTGCAAATTATTATGTATTCATACGACGGAAACGTGAAATTGTTCCCTTTTCTTCAACCAGTGTGTCTTGACACATGGTGGCATAAGGGCGTAAGTGACAAAGATATGTTATTTTCAGTTTCAACAAACTTATTGGCATTCATATATATGCAAATTATTTAGTATTCGTACGAGACAAAAGTAAACATCTTCCCCGAGCTTCGTTGCTGGCGTCTTGATAAATGGTGGCAAAAGGGCGTAACTGACATCATAATTCTATATTTATATAAAAAAGGGCTTTACACATTCAACTACGCTTATTGTTACATATGAATACTATACAATGGACACTCAATGTAAAATCCATGCATGCTGACTGACTTGCTATGGCCAGCTTGTATGTAAAGAACCATTACAAAATCGTTGTTAGTAGCAGATTGGACATAACCAAATTTATAAAATATTTACCCCGACATTCTCAAACGGCATGCATAGACATAGTTTGGCGAAGATCTGGTGTGTTTTGAGCTTAACATATTCAAAGCTTGAAAAAACTCATCTCATGTTAAAAATAATAAAATGGATTTTGAAAGGGATTCGAGCAGGAGCTGTGGACAACCTAGCTTGGGCTTGGCTGTCTGTAGTGTCACATCACTACAGATCATGAGCTGTGACTCTTGATGTAATATAGCCTAGTGGCAAAATGGCGTAAGTCACAAAAACTATATAATTCAGTCATATGATTTAAAATATTTGCTTGTACGTTTTGCCAGATTATCAGCCGGCAATATATGAAGACTTAAAGGTCATCATCCTCAAAATAAATCCCAAACATGGCACTTAACTGACATTAATTTGGTGTGCAGTTACCCTGGTCGTACTTAAAAAGTAATACTATATGAAACCGATAGTGAAACGTAAAGACAGTGTACATGTCCCTTTCTTCATTGACAAAAGTATAACTGCGCATCACTCACATTGAAGTTTATCCGCAACATCAACACTATTTAAAAGCATTATTTGGATAATGGTCTGAAGGACGCTTTTGGCACAAAGACGACTTTCACTGTTCGACGAAGTCTTCTTTTGTTAAAGTACGACAAAATCACTTATTATTGCCACAGTGTTGCGGGCTCATATACAATAAACTACCAAGGCCGACACATATATTTTCCGGTATAGTGGTCAAACTTTGCATGTAGTGTAGTGATGCCACCACCTTGTCCTGTTTCCATACTAGGAAGTCTATACTCAATACATGTTTCATGTTGTGATTGTGAATAAATGCGGCTCAGTGTGTTCAATTGTGTTTTGACGGACACAGGAGACCGTTGTACCAATCTGGTAGGAATTACTAAGCTGCAGTAACCAAAAGTAAATTAGTAAATGAAATATATGCAGAAGTTTTTAAGATATAAGTTGCCTTATGTTTTTCTACCGTTTTATCACACTAGATTTTGCTGTGGTACATTCCGTTTACTTCATTGAGCAGTAGCGCTTCATTTGCAACTGTGTACTGTGAGCTCTAGATTTGATATGCTGCCAGTACACCAGCATATTTAATAGATCTATCCATAAATATGTTCATTCTTTCTTTGCTCATGCTCTATCTATCGTGATGTGATACTATAGTCAAGCCCAAGATTGGTTGTCCACAGCTCGTGCTCGAATCCCTTTCAAAATCCGTCTATGCAAGCCGCTTGAGAATGCTAAAGAATATTATTTTATAGGTTTGGTAATGTCCAGTCTGCTACTTACAACAATTTTTCTTTGCATCTTCTTTACATACAAGCTGGCCATAGCAAGTCAGTCAGCATGCATGGATTTTACATTGAGTGTCCATTGTTTGGTATTCAAATGTTACAATAAACGTAGTTGAATGTCAAAAGCCCTTTTTATATTAAATATAGAATTATGATGTCAGTTACGCCCATTTGCCACCATTTATCAAGACGCCAGCAACGAAGCTCGGGGAAGATGTTTACTTTTATCTCGTATGAATGCTTAATAATTTGCATATATATGAATTTCATTAAGTTTGTTAAGACTGAAAATAACATATCTTTGTCACTTACGCCCTTATGCCACCATGTGTCAAGACACACTGGTCGAAGAAAAGGGAACAATTTCACGTTTCCGTCGTATGAATACATAATAATTTGCAGTTGCACATACGTATGTCAAAATGTATTGAAATTATTGAAAATATCATATTTTTGGCACTTACGCCCTTTTGCCACGCATGGGTCGAAGTTAATGACTGATTTTAACTTTACTTTCGTAGAAATATTTAATAATTTGTAGATATTAGTGCAAAAAAATGGTTGAAATTGAAAATAAAATATTTTTGGCACTTACGCCCTTTTGCCACTATATCTCAAGACGCACGCGGCGGACCTTAGGGGACTTTTCAACTATTGTTTAGAATGATCAACTGAACATGTGTGCCAATTTTCAGCTTGTTCGGAATTTTGTCCGGGTAAAAGTCTTCCACTCCTGGGCTATCAAAAGAGAAACAAATTTCATTCTAAAAAGGCTTCTATAAATATGATAATCAGCAAAAATGTTTTTTTCCCTTGACCACACGATGATTGGTTGTACGGTTATGACGTATTGCCCTGTTTTCCCGCCATTATTACGTGTAAAACTTTAAGCTCACTTTTAAGACTGAAAATATTTTATAAATAAGAAAAATGTGATATTTATGTAATCAGAAACTGGCCCTGAATACAGTAGAATAATAAAAAAAAGTTGTGAGACTTCTCTATTGCCTATATAGAGAAATTTCTAAACTACCAACTTCAATCCTTGGTTGGATGTTTATGGTACTGAGCATGCGCACATTCGTTCTGCTCACTTCCGATTGTAACCAAACACTGTAGCCAGTTGACCGGATACCCTTGTTCCAGGCTTCGCTAGATGGTGGAGGAGCCTAGTACATAAATATTTGAACATTCTGGAAAGCGAGCCCCGCCCATAACTCCCAGGGCCGCCAAAACATTTTGAATCATCCGTGTTGATTGATTGATTGATTGATTGATTGGATATCGCTTAACGTCTCATATTAATGCACTTTTGCTATTCGAGACGATGAGTGGTGATAGATGAGGATGAAGTATGTCATGGAGGAGGGGAAACCCGGTACCGGCACGTAGCCTACTCCTTTCGAAAAGTACCAAGGGGACCAACAGCTTTACGTCCCATCCGAAATGACGGTGTACCTGGACAGTCATATTAGTTCCTCCACTAACTCAGACTGCCGAGCACATGTCGAGGAGAACGAAGCCGTTACACTAGCTCTCGAACCCTCCATCTGCTCTAACCAGCGGAATTCGTGAGTCAGGGAAGAGAGTTCACCACTCTCCCCCTGACCACGCCCGAGGTTGCTTAACTTCGGTGTTCGAGTGGTAGCCGGCTAAGCGGCCTAAGCTAAACCGCTCGAAATACAAAAATATAATTTCAATTTAAGGTCAATTGGAGATCATGTTCGGTTTTTATTGTGACACGTGAAATCGTGACAGAGAGTACACTGAAATATGCAGTTTACTTTATAGGACTACATCCCAGTATTCATATTTTTTTCCTTGGGAATTCTCTGGAATTCTCTATAAATCCTCTATGCTGAATATTTTTATCGCCTAGATAATAATATATTCATTCATCTACGGTTGAATGAAGTTTCGAACAGGCCCCTCCGTTCTGCGTGCCGAGACTGACGATGTCGTCATTGACTTTGTTACCCCAGCATATGCGTGCGAGCAGCTCATTTCGCCGCGGCGAAGAATATTGTAGAAAGTGACTTGCGAAACTGAGTGAACGCTCAGCTTATGTCATCCCTAGTACATTAAATTTCCCCCGGGGATAGACAAAATGGCGGTAGAAAGCAACAACAAAAGTTACGTTAGAGTAAAATAGTTATTAAGTTTTGGAGATTGGTTCGTTGGTCTTGTGGTTAGAGTATCTATATACTTCCAATGCAGAAGGTCCAGGATTCGAATCCCAATGTTTTTAAATTTCTGACGAGGACTTTTATAAAGTCCATTAATTCTTAGCTTAGGAATGTTTAAATAAACTGACTTTGGAGCTGTCCTAGGAACATTAAACAAAAATTATCCTTGTTGATTCTGTCGCCGTTTGCGTGTGTAATCGTGTCCATCTTGATTGGTCGGTGTTTCCAACTTAAATATACCCGTCTCTAGTCGGTCATTGTTCGTTCGTCGATGGTGTCGGCGCTTACAGGGTTGGCTTGATCTGCTTTAAACTAAATGCGATTATTAATTTATTAATTTCGCTGAGGGGAGGTAAAAAAGTCAGTCGATATTTTGTCGCTGAGGGGAGGTAAAGTTTTGTGTATCCTCGTACCTCGTGTGTATGAGTAATAAGGAAGGTTGTAAAACAAGGTTAATCTTTACAGTAATTCTATGAATTTAGCCTACTAATCGTTGATTCGTGCATCTGTTTCACTTGAAATGGGCGTCGCTAGTAAATCAGCCGTGAGTATCAAGTCACGTTTCAGGGTAATTATCGCTAGTAAATCAGCTTACTTCAAGGGCTAGAACTGTGCATTTTATAGGGAGTCGTCTATATTGCAATTTGTCAAATTTACTCAACATACTTTTAATAACTTACTTATTAGGCGTCAACAGTTCAAATTAATTGCGAACTCAACTGGCATCACCGCAGTAATAAAATAAACTAAACCATCAGTTATATAAACATGCTAAATAATAATAGTCAATTCGACATCAATATAATTTTGTAACAAAGATAAACCAACCCTTGTTAACTCGATTTTATTTCGATATGAGCGAGTTACTCTCCCTATACCAATAATTTGTATTTTCATAATGTTTTGCCGCGAACATTTGTCTACAATTCAGTTTTAAAAATCCAACTTAAAGCGAGGGTCGTTATTTTCTTTCTTGCACCTTTATTTTTATTTATTTATTTATTTAACGTCTATCCTATTCCAGTTATAAAACTGATTTACAAAGGAGGACAACTAAATAAATCTAATTACATAGATGCAGAAACAACAATAAATTACATTTTCGTAAATATTTGAAATAGTAGCATTACAACAACAATGCATTTAACACAAGAATTTTGTTAACAAATTGAATGATATTATATGCATTCAATGAATGAATCAAATATAAAAAAGGGTGGAGAATGAAAAGAAAAGAAAAGAAAAGAAAAGAAAAGAAAAAAAAAAAAAAAAAAAACATTAAAAAAGAAAAACGAAAAGAAAAAAACTGATTTATTAGACGATCCCACTCAAACGAATATGAGGTTTGCCAAAAATCAGGAACAGCAAATCAGGGAGTATAATCAAACTTTCGCGGAAGAAACCACCGAACGCGAAATCTTTATTCTTGGGTTCAATCTTCATTTTTGTGTTCAAATCTTGACTCATATATATAATTATATCAGATATATAATTATTTAAAAAATTTCATGTCAAACTGATCACAGCAATGATACAGGACACCTAAATCAAGTTGCAAGCTCCATCATTGGGCGGCAACCAGACAATCTAGGCAGAAAAATATAGTTGAAAATACATTGTTTATATCATAATCAAAGCAATAATGAACAAAGAGAAAAGCAAAATCAATTATAAGAGCTTATGAAGGTAAATTAACATTACACAAACACACAGACAATAACTTACAAATAAATAGTAAAAATCAATTTTTTGCTCTTTGATTCATTATCATTGCTTCAATTTTACTTTTAAATTGTACAATTCCTAGATCAGTAAACTGGCTTCTAATATCATAAGAAATTGAATTCCAATAGGATACGCCTCTGTACATAAATGACTTTCTAAATGCTTCAGAATTTAATCTAGGAACTTCCAATGAGTTTATTAAAGTAGAATTTCTATCACGATCAACAATTTTAAAAATATTGGGTAGAATACCTAAAAACATACCTTTCAATACTTTGTATGTATTTACCAGCACGCTATACTTCATCCTCTCCTCAATCGTGAAACAATCAGACTGCAAATCTTGGTTCAAGGGAAATGAATCAAACAGATGGTCAATTCTCTTCTGGAGTACAACATACTCAGTAGAAGGTCTTACTGCCCAAACCACTAAGCAATAATCAATAACAGAGTGAATATAAGAATCTACAAGTAACCTCAACATTCTCTCGGTTACAAACCTCTTCATTCTACTTATAATTCCAATTGCTGATGATACTTTATTACACACATATTCATAATGTTTCTTAAAATTTAAATTACAATCTAAGAAAACTCCAAGATATTTAAATTCATACACTCTAGAAATTAACTTACCATTACAATTTAACGTCAAATGAATATCATTCATGCTTCTATCATTAGCCTTATGAAAAATCATAAAATTTGTTTTGCTATAATTAATATCAAGTTCCTGAGTTTTAAACCAATCATCCATCCTCTTTAGAACTTCTTGAAGACGTCTTACGATCTCTTCGACATCCACACCTTCTAAATAAAAGACCAAGTCATCAGCATATAAGATATAATTGATGCCTCCCATTATAGTAGATATATCATCTATATAAAGAATAAATAACAGGGGTCCTAATATTGATCCTTGGGGTACACCACAAAATATATTGAATACTTTTGAACTATATTTTGCAAGATTTATAACATTTTTCTATTTAAAAAATAATCCGCCAAAATTGATAACAAATAAGGACTTACGTTAAACCTGGTTTTTAATTTTATTAAAAGAGGTAAAAAAGGTACTGAATCAAATGCTTTCCTAAGATCAACAAAGACAGCTCCAACCTTACCATTACGTTTATCAATCCCTTTATAGATAAAATCTGTAACCTTTCAAGGTAATATTGATTTTATAAATGTAATAGTCGTCTGCTAGGGCGCTTGGTCTTAAACAAACCGTTGCCATGCAGTTGCTAGAGAAACATGTTATACTATTGCAGCTTATTGACTTGAAGAGGGGTCTCTGAGACGCTCAGCTTTCAGGGTTTTCCAGGCAAACGGTTAACAACGTCGGTATCATATTTCACGATATATCTATGACATCCAGTACGCGTATTTTTAGATTAATTAATCGGTTTTGATTTTTTTTTAATCGTGAAGCTTCCATAATTTACTCATTTTTGGTGAACAGATTTTTTTAACGCACATTTTCATACTTAATATCAACGTTTAAATCAATATGAACGCGCACGTTATTTGGTTTTATCGTAAGATAAACGGTTTGGTAGGAATTTCCAAAATTGAAATCCATGTTTTCGATTTTTCTATTATTTTCACGTTTTGGACTTACCTCTGGCATTGGCTAATTCTTGGCAACCAATTGAGGATGTCAATATAAAGGAACTATATTAACATCCATGCAAAATTTGGTAATGATATATCCAACCTTTCAGCTGCTATCGTCAACACCTGAGCGCGCGCATTTGAGTTGGGCCAAGCACAGCGCCCCCTCTTAAATTGTAAATCTTGAGTTCGTCAATGCAACAATTCATTGTATTTTATACAACATTGAGACATAGTTTATTGCTATCAAAACTTCCACGATACACTATATTAGCCTGTTTCCTACCTTTGGTATTATTAATGCGCCGTTGACCGTTTGGGACGTTCCCTATTGGTCGCGGAACATGTTTTAGTGATTATTCGGGGAGGCAATGCCGGTGGTCCTCTAATGGCCCCCGGGGTAAGACTGGATTAAATTATATATAAAGCAATGAACAGTGGGATACCGTTTTAATGGTGAGAAGGGGCTTTGGGATGTAAAAATAAACGCCGCCATTCGAGAATTTTATCAATAGAATGGGCCGGGTTATTTCCCAGGACATCTTTCATTTGTAGATGAGTTATTTGTTAGATGATGGGTGCTTACGTTTACCTGATCTGAGAAACTCGATCAGTGAAATATCTTACGTATAAACAATACTTGATCGGATCACTACACGGATCAACGGATCAGTGATCTGTAGAAGGAGTTGGGTAAGTTGGGTAGATCATAGACATCCCATATAATTGGCTAGACTAGCAGTCAGCGGTCCACTTCCGGGACAATTGGAAGCCATCTTGAATGGGTGAGTTTGCATGTTAATTAGATGGGAGCGATTAATCGAAAAAATATTTTTAAAGATGGCCGCCAGTTTGGCAGGTGAGCATATCAGACTTTAACACCAAATGATTACTAAATTCCCTAATGCAATAACTTTGCATTGTTTCTGTTTGCTCAATACCATTCTGCACAAGCTAAAATCATATCAAACAATTCAGTAAAGTACTTTATTGCATTAAAAAAGCATAAATTAAAACGCCAAACCGCCATCTTGAATGGGTGAGATTGACGCTTCAATTTGGTACACTCGCGCCTGTGCGGAGGTATTGGAGACTGCGCATCTAGCCTACTATAGGTGTTAAGATATCTATGGGGTAGATCAGTAACGAGCGCGCAATAATTTGAAATCGGCGATCTCTAAGAAGGCCTTAGGACTCCTTTACCCGACAAGGAATCTGAACAACATCTTCTATATAGTTTTGTATAGTATATCCTTGATGAGACCTGTTTTATTAACGTACATTATTTAACACGTTGTCGATTGAGAATTTTATCATTTGAATGGGGTTATTTCCTTGGACTTCGTGCATTTCAAGTCGAGTTATTTGTTAGATGAGATACTATATCATATTTGCACAAACAAACAGGTCGAAACTCACACATCTTTGCATAAAGTTGTTGACGTAATCAGAATGAAGAAGTAACGACTAACGAACTGACAAACGTTGAGGTTATTAGTCAAAGTTCCGTCGCAGCCTGGCAGCCAATCAGCGCTGAGTTGGCTTGCGTCTCTCGCAGCCAGTGAAACGACACTTGAGAGTCAACATACTGATACCCGCTGTGTGGTGCGTATTAGTTTACCCGGAGAATCCCTCTTCAGGTGACAAACTAGAATGTAATTGGATGATGATAATTTTTACTAAAGGCTACTACTACTAAGTACTAAGGCTATTCGAGACGATGAGAGGTGACAGATGACGATGAAGGACGGTTACAAAACCCATCATTATGCAGAATTCGAACCCACGTCCTCGTAGAGCCACACGCTTCGAACCAGCACCCTAATCGAGTGTGCCACCGCGGAAGGCTATAGTAACTGGAGTGTATTCAGATAATTAAAAAGAAATGTCCAACGTATACAATCCCAGCATTCGCAAATACATTTGGGGAAATTGACAAACTTGAGATAAACGTTCATTAAGAATCTGACAAATTAGATTTGTACATTAAAACGGCGTGCTATCTTCTATCGATTAATGAGAGAGTTTAGAAGTTGGTGGATTTAACGATTAAACGTCCTCAGCTGTAAAAACGTATTGTGGTTTAAAAAAGTAGTACATGTTTTTGCTTGAAATTTTTTTTACACTAGGAAAACGCTTAAGTCCCGCCGCGTTGTTGGATGAGCGTATTGGTGCATTGAGCTGCCATGTGTTATGCGGATTTTCTGTTGTTCTGTGAAAAAATTATTACTAAGTTCAAATTTTTTTAAATTAAATTAAATTTAATAAAAAATAAACTTAAATTTTAATTTTTTAATTAATCGTAATTTTAAAAAAAGAAAAAAAATCGAAAAATTGGGATTTTTATAAGAAATAATTTCTCGATTGCGCTCAAATTTAACACTAACATATTAATTCATAAAATTAAGGTTCTGCGAAAAAATCATTACAATCGGATAAAGCATGTAGGTGTTATAAGTCTAAGAATTGTTTAAAAAAAGAAAAAACCCGTAAAATTTCGATTTTTATGATAAATATTTTTTCAATTGCGCTCAAAAACGTGGCAGTTCTAAGTTCAGAGATTTCGAAGGCCTCCATAAAATTTCATCTCAATCGGAGTATCGGTTTAGCCGGAATCGTGCGGACAAACAGACAAAAATACAGAAAGAAAGAAAGAAAGAAGAAGAAAAAAAAAAAAACATTCCGGATTTTTTTCTCCAGGAGGCCAAGTCTTGAAACCACTCGTTTCGAGTCGAGAAGTGAGTCGAGTCACTCATTCTATGTCACCGGTGACTTGGGGTAAACGATAATCGGTAGTCTTGGGACCATTTTCACGGCTTGAGGCTCCGCCCCCAACAATCCCATAGTGACCAATAGAAAACTTTGTTACAAAATTAAATCGATCAAAATCACAGCTAGTTAGATTGAAATAATCGATCTCTTTATTGTGAAAGCTGTGCTATTTTATTTTTGTATTGTTGTTTTGTTGTTGTTTTTTAAAGGTAGGCCTAGATATCCAATGTCAGATAATTTTTTAAATGTACATATTTAATTTAAACTTGGTGTTTGATCAATTTGGAAAGGGGTGATGCATGTATTCATACGGGTACGTTAATTTGCCGGTTGTTAGCTCACCGTGCTACATCTATAATTGCATTTACAACGTTCAACTAGATTGATGTCACAATTTATAACTACCAAATCAATAACAAACTGTTTTGATCGTCTCAAATCGACAAAGTTCACAAGTCACCACCAAATACCTCGTGGTTTGAAACGTGAAAAAACATTCGTTCCAAGTCACCGTGCGACTCGTGAACTTGTCCCCAAGACTACCGATTTGGCAATTTTGAGCGACTTGGAGGAATTTCTTGACTCAGAACGTGTGTGAGTTGAAACGAGTGGTTTCAAGACTTGGCTTCCAGTGTAGTGAAATGGAATCTTCGCTTCGCTCGCTACGCTCATCCAAAAAATTACAAAAATCCTTTTCTCGGTTATTTATACATTACACGTTGAATAACTGGCACATTTATGATTTTCAAGTGTACTTTTACATGTGTAATTTCCAAGACTTTTTTTTTCAATATGAAAAAAGTAGTTTGTACGTATAAATAAACACATGTTGACATCGTTTAGACGTGTAAGTAATTAAACTGTATATCCCACTCATGTGAGGGACCGTATAGAGTAATGTTATCTATCGCACCATAAAAGTCAGGGGTTTATCAGGTTTTGTGTTCGTACAAAAGAAAATAACTTCCCTGAAAACCGATATTCCACAAGAAGAAAGGTGTGTGTGGCCCAGGTGTTCGCGAGAGCCGATTTGCGTTTTGTTATTAAAATACGAGCAGATAATATCGACTTTACCTCATACTGGGCGCCTCATTTCATACTAAACCAATACAATATCAAACTTTTATTTTTTTATAGCAGGATTGTTAAAATTCGCTTCTGAAGTTTTTTTTAAAGACGCAGACGTAAAGAAAACCGATTTACACCTAAGGTGGTATTTGAAAAAAATTGGTTAAATTTTGCTTTTTGCACAATGATTAGAGTAGATACTTGTGTCAATTTATATCATTTTGTAGCATCTATTTTTTGAACAACTTCAATTAAAAAACTTGTGTTTGAAGTTTTCGTAATATTATTATTTGGAATTATGTCATAAAGTTTAAATTATTATCAAAATAATAAAATGTTCATAAACACAATTTTTAGATAGTATGTTAAATAAGATATGGCTGGAAAACCCTAGTTTTACGTGAAACAATAGCGCTTTGTGGCATCTATATACGCAAAACGCTATTTTCACGTACCTCTAACAATGATTGTATTTCTCTGCTTGGTTAGTAGAGAAACAATCCCGTTGGAGGACTTTATAATATTTAATAACATCCAGAAAAATAAGTGGGAGACACGAGTTCAAATCCAGGTCGGATTGAAATTTTTCATTTCTGGATTTTCCAAAATACTGTGGAATGTTTTTAATATTATTTCTTTATGGACTTTTTTTATCTTTATGTATTTTATCCTCTTTCTCGTCACCAATATATTATTTGTCTTGTAAAACATAGTATTTTTTTATTATTTAATACAATCCAGAAATTAAA
The DNA here is from genome assembly GCA_024449915.1 of Sweltsa coloradensis. Classification (NCBI taxonomy): domain Eukaryota; kingdom Metazoa; phylum Arthropoda; class Insecta; order Plecoptera; family Chloroperlidae; genus Sweltsa; species Sweltsa coloradensis. The sequence goes on from JAMZAV010001326.1 coordinate 308,106, forward strand.
AAATCCATCCCGATCGGGGTCCATTCAAGTTCTATAATGTAACGACAATACAGAAGTTAAATAGTTACCGTCTCGGTGGTCTAGTTGGCTAAGGCGTCAACCCGGAAAGTGGAGATTCGAGTTCGAACCCCGATCGTGATGGATTGTTTGATTTCTGAATTGTATTAAATATTAACAATTCCACCTACGGGAGTGTTTCCTGACTATCCAAATCGAGAAACAGTATTTTGTTTTGTTACAAATTCTCTGTTTTACATCAAAAATATATTGTTAACGATTAAGAAAGCGTAAATCTTTAAAGGCAACGACATACGAAAGTGGATGTCAACGTAATGTGTATTCTAATGTAGGCCTATACTGGAATTCCTCCCCTTTTTACCATGAACTCCCTCCTTGCACAGGTGAAGTGTGCAAAGTAATATTTCATCTATTTTATAGTCAATCCTTCTTTTCACGGTCTTTAAAACACCAAAAATTAAACAATTTTCGCTTGAAAAAAACTTCAGCTATTTTTCTTATTACCTTGTACAAAGTTGTGTTTTCACCTGAGAGCATTCGAAAGGTAAAACACAAAATTAAAAGCGATGAAGGGAATGGAAATGAATTTATCTCTATTCAAGCGAAATTGATTTGATTGGAAGTTTACAGCTAATCAAAAGAGGATCGAGGTACCGTTAAATATACGAAATCTTTTGCTCACTTTGTCAGTGCAAGGAAGGTAGTGTTTGGTAAAGGAGGAAGGAAATAAAACTGCCTAACTGAGAATTATCTTTTCGTTGAAATCTCAAAAGATCTAGCATTCTGATTCTGGAGGGAATCCCCTCATCGACAACTCGAATTAAAAGTTGTTTAGGGGTTTTCCTCAGTCGTTAATGCGATTTCAAGGGATTAAATCCTCTTAAACAGCCCTCATCCTTCACAATTCCCTTACACCCTAATAAACATTGTCTGCTAGTGTGTACCCCTATATATTAAATATTTGTATTTTATATTGCTTTCCCTTAACTTTTTGCTATTATCGCGCCTCGCAGTATACCAGTGTAACACCATGACATTCATATATTTTTTTAAAATTGTTTTTCTTGCATTGCGTGGCATGATTGTCCTCTCATTTGTGCTTCTTGTGTTTACATTTCTGTTTCTTTGTACATGTATAGGCTGCAGAGGGCAGTATTGTTGCCCTGTATCAGCCTTCCCGACCCTAGGGCGGGAAAATAACAATAAATACAATACAATAGCTAGTCACATGAAGGTCACACCGGGTGAGGCTGATTTGAACCCTACAATTGGCATCCTTATAGGGTGTTAACTGTTATTTCTTTGAATTCCACTTGAAAACGTTTATTTATTCAACGTCCCGTACTATTCAGTCCCACTAACTGATTTACAAAGGAGGGCAAAGACGTTATGCCCCTTAAAAAATGATATGAACCCTTCGAAGGGTTTGCTTGAGAAATTCGCGCCACTCAATCTTAAGTCAATCTCAAAAGTCAAACCTCAGACGAAACACAATTTTAAATGTTCTATCTATACATTTATCGTAGCATTCTAGCTCGAAGAACATTATCTTGTTAAATATCAATTTGTGGTAAATATTTCCTCCCTTCGCTGTAAGGATCATACCTAGGGAGCAACAGATAGTAAACACTACCCTGTTTTTCCGTTGTTTGGGGCTCGTGCTCGTTATCTGGGTCGAGGCCTTAGAGATCCCCTCCCCTCCCCCCACCCTCCCCCCCACCCCTCGTTAGATTTGCAGGATGGGGATGTAAAGAGGAAAAACCCCGACGAACGAAACGTGCTAAAAGGGTGGTTTATAAATACCATTCAATACGACGAAGCCTTGAGCTATACCCCAGAGGTGGGTGGAATGGAGTTTAATTGGGAATATTTTGCATTGTCATTTTTGCTATTTTTTCCTCTCTTGAAACCCGTAACTATGCTTTTTCTTGCTTTTATACGACAATGATAGTGTGATTTTTTTAAATTTTTACGAGATAAAACCAATATGGAGCTACAATTTTAGATAAAACATCATTAATTTTAATGTCCCGGGGGGAAAGCTTTACCTAACGTTGTTGAAAGCATTCTTCAAACATCATTGTAAAAGCAACTCGACTATTAACTTCCCTATATGCATCACTTTTCTGTCTGACCATATCGAAATCGAACACGGAACACGACATCTTTTGACCTGGGCCTTGAGGGAAGAATGATACAAAATGTGCTTTATGACACGGAAGTCAAGGGCGGGGGTGAATTTAGCCCCTTCACCAAAGAAATTGCGCGCGAAGCTAGTTTATAAACAGATCGTCGAAAAAGGGAAAACAAAACTAAAAAAATAATTCGTTGTGATCGATAGTTTTGTTTTAAAAATTTTAATACGATTCAGAAATTCTAAAAATCCATCCCGACTGGTGTTAGAACCCGGGTCTCCCACATTCCAGGTAGGCACCTTGCCAACTAGACCACCGATACCGTAACTATTTAAATTTCTGAATTGTAGTGCATAGATCTGAATGGAGGAACAGTACTGCAACGAAACTGTTGCCTTTGAAGTGACCAAACAAATATTATATAAATAATGTTATTACCTAACGCCGGTATGAGCGAGTGTTATTTTCGTTTTGGTTGGTTGGAAACACTCCGTAAGGGGAAATTGTTAAAATTTATTACAATTCAGAAATCGAGAGTTTTGGTGGAGGGGGCCGGGTCTAAAACAAAGCTTACAATTAAACATGTTGCTCGCTTGTTCTTGAGAGCAGGACGAATGAAAAAAAAACTTTTATGGGTACTTTATACATCCCACCCTCCACAAGTCCCCGAAAACATTCCGTATTTAGAGAGGCAGGTATGTATGTACGGTAATTTTCACCGCTTAAAAAACGTTAACGGGTAAATAATTTTTGTCTTTTGGTCAAAAAAAAAACCAAAGATGAGAATAAGTTCCGCAACTAATACCTGTATCTAAATTTCCCCCATAACTACATTTTATTGATATCTGCAGGCCCTTTTAAAAGATTCCACATCCAAAATTTTAAAAAAATATCAGGGGAGAGAGATAATATAGAGCTTTCAACTAAATGTTGTATTTTTTTCACCGCCAATTCATCAAATGCCTGACTCTGGGTATCATCTTATTGAATGCCAATCCCAACACAAAATTCACGCAAGATAATACGACGTCGTGTTTGATTGTTATGGTGAGACGTGACACACGCACAGACGGACGGACCTGCATATAAGGAGGACCGAAGATAAGATCATACTACGTACGATAGTGTGCCGACGCCCAGCGTCAGAGAGCGGTACTTTCGTACATTTGGGGATTACATGAAGGGAAAAATCAACATTTTTTGTTCCATTTTCACCCCCTGACAGATACTAAACAATTGTTCGTACATATAGTCCTTTCCCCCTATTTTAAGTCAACCATTTTTGAGCGAAGTCCTCAAAGTCAAAGTCCGCAAAAATTGCAATTTTTATGTTATATTTAAATTTTTTAAAACTAACCCAATCCAAAAATTTAAAATGACATTTCCATGGATTGGTATCATTTTCTGGTACCACCTGATCGATCGAAAATATATAGGCATGGTTCGAAAAAATACTAACGCACATTTCGGCTCAAAATCTTAGCGTTCCTACCCCTAATTGATTGAGATTTTTTAACTTCGTACACAAACGCTGTTAACAGGCGAGTGTAACTCTGCACTTTCAATGGAATCGTCTCCCAGGTTGGGGCTGCTAAGTGGGTGATGGTGGCTGGCTCATTAGTGATAATTTGTTGTTCCGCCGACGTATAGAATTATTTGCGTGGTTACCCTGCGTTCTGAACATTTTGAAGGTGGTGTTTGTTTGCGGGATGATGGGACGAAACCCCTAAACATGTTTAATCACATTTAATAATCGCGTGTATGCTCAGTTTCTACAAAAACATGGATCCGGGGCGACTCGGGATTGCCCAAATTGCTAATTACTTTAGTCGAGACTGATTTATTAGCACGAAAATACGATTTCAAAAAATTTTAAAGAAAGTTTATTTTGAAGTAAGTACTTTGAAGTCATTTGATAAGAAAGAAACTATTAATTTTTTGTTTTTTTGTATTCCCAAATTTGCGCTTTTTGAAAAGAATTTTGATAACCCATTTTCGCTCAAACCAAATCGATCTATATATTAATTATGAAGCATCACTTTTATGTACGTTTTGTGCGTGAGTCACGTCTCGCGATAAAAACCGAACACGACCTACTGATATGCGGTTTTTGTTTTAGGTTGGCATTACTCTTCAACAAAGATAATACAGAAGTTTTGTAGTGACGTGAATGGAAGGTGTTGGAAATGTAGACTTAAAAGATGAGAGGGCAGGGCCATTCATTATATTTCAAAGGCATTTGTGCGCTTTTTTTTTTATTTGTGTATTCTCAAAGGCCCAGTTACGAGCAACTTGATCAAACTAAATTGTAGAGCTTTTTCCTTTGAATAAAGAAAATTTTAGTATCAAAAATTCATCTTAAAACTTGTCACGATCTTTTTTAGTTATAGAGCTTTAACGGGTAGTTATTGTTTCGTAACATTTTTGGTGCCCCGACGTGATTTGTGATAGGGTTTGATATTTATGGATCGACTCAAGAAGATGCGTACGCCTGTGCGGGCTTCGTTTACCAGGACACTACATGAGGTCAAGCAGGAGCTTGCTGAAGCTTCCCCAGATGAAGACACCTTGTCTCTAAAGTTAGCAAAACTGGAGAAGGTTATGACCGATCTGAGGCAGCTGGACTCTAAATATTTAGAAAGTCTTCTGGATGATGACTGTAGTGACGAGGATTATTCCATGGAAAGCGAAGCCATTGAGGGCTATGAAGATCGTCTGGCAGAGGTCAGGAGTAAAGTTGGTAGAGCTCTCACTTATGAAAATAGAGATGTCAGTGTACCAACGTGTGGGGTTGACAGCCGGTTCCAATCGGACATTTACTCTACCTAAGATAGAACTTAAGAAGTTTGATGGTGAACTGAGGGTGGTTGACATTCTGGTCACAGTTAAGAAGGTGCACGAGGACACCGAGATTCATGATTTTGACAAATTTCAGTATTTGGTCCAGTCAATGATAAGTGGAACTCGTGCTAGCGAGTTGTCGATAGCTACCCTCAGTCAGGTAAAAACTATGCGAGGGTAATAGTTGCACTGAAAGAAAGATTCGGTAAGAAGGATCTCTTAATTTAAAGGGTTTATGTTAGAGAGCTGCTGAAGTTAGTAATCAGCAACGTCTCTAACAAAGAAAACCAACGTTTTTCCAGCATCTTTGATAAAATAGAAGGTCAGTTAAGGGGCATTAGTACACTGGGTCTGACTACCGATAAATTTTGCTGCAGTACTATTTCCTCTTGTAGAGTCAAGTCTACCTGATGAAACTCTTAGGGCTTGGCTGAGAAGCTCGTTATCGTCTCGAGGAGCGATACACGGTGGGGCAGGTGAAAATCCCCTATCGTGTCTAATGGAATTCCTCAACAGAGAAGTTGAAAGCGAAGTAAGGATAGATCTACCCAAAATCTGAGTTTGTACCGGTACATGGAGCTAGAGACATGAAGAAAGGGAACAAGACTAAACATGACGTTTATGATCTTGTTGTGCCTACAGCTGCAGGGCTATTTAATGGCGATAGTGTGAAGTGTGTATTTTGCGAGAAACATCACGAAAGTCGTGATTGTTTTTCGGGCACAAGACAAATGTCCATCGCCGATAAGAAACACAAACTCACACAGAAAAAATGTTGTTTTACTTGTTTCCGCTCTAACCCATGTATCCAAGAAATCAAAGCTGTCATTAGATGTTCTCTGTGTGCTAAGAAACTTTTGGGTTTTTTGATGTGTCCTAATTTTCCCTTTCCTCATAAAAATATGAGAAGTCTCATACCTACGTCTACTAGTGTGGAGTGCAAAGTTCAATGTCAACCAGATCTGTACAAGTGACATTGTTCTTATGACTCTGTTGGTTGATGTTGTTACTACCGGAGAGTCAAGGACAGTTAGAGCTCTTATTGATACTGGATCTCAACGCTCGTATGTACTGAAGTCAACAGCAGATCAGCTTGGATTTGTATCTCATGGTAAGGAGACAATCACACATTCATTGTTTGGTGGTACCAACACCGAGCCCAAGTCTCATGAAAAGTTTCAACTCCAACTCTCGAAGCCTGGGAGGTTATCTAGTAGGCCTATTTCCATTGATGTCCTAAGTCAAAGTAAGATTTGCGGGAAAATACCACGAGTTGCTAAAGGAGAATGGATGAATCAATTGAGAACTAATCATATTTGGGTTAGTGATATAGGAAAGGGTAGGCCTAGTGACATTGAATTGTTACTTGGAGCTGATGTATACGGACAGATACTCACGGGACGTATATACAAGTTGGACAATGGTATGACAGCAGTAGAAAGGGAAACTAGTTTGGACGCTGATGGGACGAAATTAAAAACCCAGGCTGAAGATACAAACGTATCAATGTTAGTGACATCTATGAAAGTCCAGTGATGCATCTGTTGCAGAGTTATGGGAGCTGAACCCATTGGTATTAGCGGATCCTATAGAGAGGGTTACCAGGAGAAGCCCGGCTGCAACGAAGATCATTTTCTGAAAAAAGTTCCGCACAGAAGAGGGGAGGTATCTGGTGGCTTTACCTGGATTGAGGGGTCACCCCCCTCTACCTACAAATAGGAAGTTGCCGAAAAAGGGGCTTGTGTTGCCTCAAATAAAATAAGAAAGACAGGGAAATGGAACTTTACGGAAGAATTTTAAAGACTGGCTTCAAGAAGGGATAATCGAGGAAGTACCTGATGCGGAGATAGAAACACCAAGTCACTATTTGCCTCATCGTCCAGTTTTCAAGCCAGATAGTCTCACAACGCCAGTTCGCCCTGTATTTGATGCATCAAGTAAATGCAACAAGTCACCCTCCCTAAATGATTGTCTGGAGAAGGGATCGAACCTCATAGAGTTGATACCTTCAAAGATAACAAGATTCCGAGAGAAGAAAATTGGAGTCACTTCAGACATTCGTAAGGCATTTCTCATGATTGAAATACACAAGAAGGACAGAGATTTTCTGCCGGTTTTTATGGTGGGAGAGTGATTATGAAACGCCATTTAAGGTGTTCAGACACAAAAGAGTAGTTTTTTGGACTCAACTGTAGTCCATTCTTACTTGGTAGTGTCCCTAGATTTCACTTGAACAACCAAGTACCTGAAGATAAAGTCTCATTGCCAAGAAAATTCAAGATTCGCTCTATGTTGACAATTGTGTAACTTCCGTCGATACAGTAGAAGAAGTTTGCCAATTTCGGGGAGGAATCAGTAAAACTGTTTTAAGACGCTAAGATGGACCCCAAGAATGTGGAAATATTCGAAAGATGAAGACTCTGAATGGAAGACGGCAGAAAACTTCTGTTTTGGGGGTTTAATTTTGGGGTCGTCATCGGACAGTTTGAGTTTGATATACCCAGCATCGATCTGTTCAGGAAGTGACAAAACGAACAATTTTATATATGACTCAAAGATTTTTGACCCACTAGGAATATGTTGCCCAGTAATACTGCTACCAAAACTAATGCTGCAAGAAATGTGGATTAGTAAGATGGGATGTACTCCCGGATGAAGAATCTACAATGAAGTTTCTAAAAAGGCTAAACGAGATTCCCATTCTTATCGAATATTTAAAAATTTCCCAAAACACATAGCGAACGTGGAAGCTATGTGAGTTCACAGTCGTTCCATACGTTTTGTGATGCAGTGGATATGCATATGCTGCAGTAGTTTTTCTCCAGAACAGAGTCGTCTGAGGGAGTTACTGTACAACTTATACAAGCTAAATCAAGAATAGCCCCGCTGAGAAATCAACAATACCTCGATTGGAGTTAAAGACTGTCTAATTGGAAGTCGCTTATCGGGAAACAGTACAGAAATCTTTGCATATAGAACAAAAATGATTTCCATTTTTGAAGTGATTCAACGACAGCGTTAGCATGGATACGGGGGAATGATGGAATGGGGCACTTTCGTTGGAAACGGGTAAAAGAGATATTTCAATCTCACTAAACCCGGGAAAATTTGGGGGCATGTACCAGGCTCTCTCAATCCTGCTGATTCTTCCATCCAGAGATGCAGCTCACAAGACCTTGTACATTCGAGATGGTGGGAGGACCGGAGTGGCTCAAAGAACATGCTTCACAATGGCCAGTGGGAGAAACTAAATTCAACGAGGATTATGTTTCTCTGAACAGAAAAAGAAAGTAATGAACGCCATGCGCGTGACAACCGGTGAAGAGACCCATGGAACTAACAAGGTTCTCATCATACAATCGGTTAGTGAAGGTCACAGCATGGATGCAGAGATTTATTAACAAGTCTCGCAGAGATTAGTGCCAAGGGTGCACTGACAGTCGACGAGCTCAACGCAGCGAAAGAGATCTACTAATCAACATTCAACAGGAATCTTTTCGTTATGAAGAAAGTGGCTTGCGGGTCTTCAAGTATTTAAAAGGGGGAGACGGACTATTACGAGTGAAGACAAGACCGCTATGAAAGATGATATCATTGATTTCATATTCCCTGTGCTACTACCGTCCAAACATCTAGTGTGAATATGATCATCAGAGAAAACATCTCAAGAACAGTCACGCAGGAGTACATTTCTAATGGGAAAATTGCGAGAAAAAAATTGGATTGTGAAAAGCAGCAAACAATAAAAAGAATCTGTTTGAAATGTCCAAGATGTAAAGATTTGCAGCCAAGAGTTCAACGACTTACCCAGCTCCATTACCTCAAGACAGAGTAACCACCGCAGCAGTGTTTCAGATTGTTGGAGTGGACCTAGGGTGGCCCAATGTATCTTAAGGATAAGAGTAAAGTTTGGCTAGTGTTGTTTACAGTGCAGTATACCGAGCTATTCACTTGGAACTTGTAAGCTCACTCAGCACTGAGGCTTTTATTCAGTCGTAAGAAGATTTGTGGCTCGCCGAGGAAGGCCCACTACGGTCTATAGCGACAACGCGACCAATTTTGTTGGGTGTGCTAATGCTCTTCAAGAGTTTGGGCTGGGATAAGGTGAAGAATGAATTCGCAGTGGACAAGATTCACTGGAAATTCAACCCTCCATCCAGCAGCATGGTGGGGAGGATGGTGGGAGCGTCTCATTCGCTCAGTAAAAAGGAAAACTCAAACGCGTGCTAGGAAAGTCTTCTTTGAACTACGAAGAGCTTTCTACAGTATTGTGTGATGCTTGAGCAGTCATCAATGGGAGACCTCTCACCTACATTACAGACAACATAGACGATTTGATACCCTTTAACTCCGACGATGTTTTTTGAACGATATTCCGCGAACAGAACGTGCCAGATTTAGATATGTTGGAATCTGAAGGTTTTCCAACACGCCGTTTCCGTTATAGACAAAATTTTCCGTGACCATCTACGAAGCGATTTAGGAAAGAGTATTTGGGACAACTGGTACAACGCGGGAAGGCAAGTGAACGAGACAGGAAACTATCAGTCGGCAGATTGTGGGTTGTGGGAGCCGACAATAAAAAGAGACTGGACTGGCCAATGGCAAAAGTGTTGGATCTTCTACCGGCAATGACGGGTACGTCGATGGCTCGGGTGAAGACGCAGCAGGAATCTTGGTGCGTCCTATACAACGGTTATATCCCCTAGAATGTTCAAATCTTCCCGACCTACAACGCGTGAAGATGATGCAATTCGCACACGAGCCGCAAGAGTGATGTCAACATACCCACAGTAGACTGTCATGGTCAAAATATTATTGTTTCATTTGCTGTCATTATTATGTTTTTAAAATGAAAGGGGGGGAGTATGTTGGGAAAAGTAGACTTAAAAGATGAGATGGCAGTGGCCATTCATTATATTTCAAAGGCATTTGTGCGCTTTTTTTTTTTTTTTGTATTCTCAAAAGGCCTAGTTACGAGCAACTTGATCAAACTAAATTGTAGAGCTTTTTACTTTGAATAAAGTAAATTTAGTATCAAAATTCATCTTAAAACTTGTCACAGATCATTTAGTTATAGAGCTTTAACGGGCAGTTATTGTTTCGTAACAGAAGGGTTAGATTTTGACGAGAAATATGTTGAACCCGGCACCTCCACCAAAACTGGAACAAATTATAAAATAACTATTTCGTTCTATATTTTGGGTACTTACGATCCCGTGCTCGTTAAAACTTCCGAATAATTTGTATGTCAGTTCATTTCACTTCCCTTCTCCTGCTCTGCTAATAGTTGCACCCCCTCATCTCCACTCACTGTTTTTCATCTTCTAATCTCGACCCACTCGATTATATTTTATTTCATTTCCTCTCTGTTATGCTCAGTAATATTCCTTTCAGCCCTATACTCAACTATTCTGCCTTTCAGTCTAAATTTTACTCCACTCTCTTTGCTTTCATTTTGGAAATAATTTTTCTGCCCTAGTGATTCTGTCACATTAAGGACACCTCACTAATCAAACTCCTCAATTATTTAGCGAGCGAAGCGAGCGTTTCCATTTAACTCTGCCGGAAAAAATAGTCACTGGTTTTGTTTTTTTTTTTGTTTGTTTGTTTGTTTGTTTGTTTTTTTTTTTTTTTTTTTGTATGTCTCGCGATAACGTTCGAACGGAGGCTCGGATCGAGTTGAAATTTTCACTATCCGCAAGCTTGTTCTCGATTGAATGCCATTAGTTTTGTGGCAAAATCGTTCAAAAAGTTAAAAAGTTACATTAAAGTTAATCGAAAGTTTTTTTTTCAAGCTTCACGGCGACAAAATCTGAGATGGCCAAATCATTTAGAATGTCCGTCCGGTCACGAATATGTTAATTTTATTTTGATCCGATAAGTAGTGTAGATGGAAATTACATTATAACAAAGTACGGTTACCATGGCAACGGAAAGTCGTGCAGCTTTTTTGGCTCATGATAGCGGTCGAACGGAGGCTCGGATCGAGTTGAAATTTTCACCATCCACAGCTTTGTTCTCGATTGAATGCCATTAGTTTTGTGGCAAAATCGTTCAAAAAGTTAAAAGTTACATTAAAGTTAATCGAAAGTTTTTTTTTCAAACTCAACGGCGACAAAATCTGAGATAGCCAAATCATTTAGAATGTCCGTCCGGTCACGAATATGTTAATTTTATTTTGATCCGATAAGTAGTGTAGATGGAAATTACATTTTAACAAAAGTAACGTTGCCATGGCAACGAAAAGACGCGCGAAGTTTCTAATGCACTGCCACCTAGAAGTAATCAAAATACTTTCGAGGAAGCAGTCTATTAATTGTCAACAAAGAGTTTAAAAAGTTTTCCCAAGGAGTCAAGGTCCTCTAGATGGCGGTGGATTTTAAAGTAAAGATTTAAACACGGGTTTCCCCAAATACCTTGGCAATAATAAATAATACTGGAAACGCGAACGTCGTAAATTTTAAAATTTAAAAAAATGTGCAATGTGGGTCTAGCTATAGCACGTGCTCGCTTATCAACGCGTCCAACTGAGCGTTTCCTAGTTTTATTCCTTTATCGTCCACGTTTCTTATCTTTGTTTTACACTGAAATACCCATTAACAAGTTCATTTATTGAGATCAAGATGGCCGTGTTTGTTAGATGTGTCGACCTTGGCTGGGAGACGGAGTTTTATGTTTTGTTTGGTTTGTTGCCTTTTGAAGGGGACTGAAAGTACCCGAAATATTGCTTTACCTTTAATTTAATATATTAATTTAATAAAAGAACATGATGAGTCCAATTATTGTTTATACTAATTAAACCTAACTTGGTTAAGAATCTCAGTAGTTATAAAAAGTATGTAAAACTTCGTGTAGTTGAATACTTATTTTCAAAATTGTCTCATTGATTGATTGGATATTGCTTAACGTCTCATATTAATGCACTTGGGCTATTTGAGACGATGAGTGGTGATAGATGAGGATGAACTTTAAACAGAAGTGAGGAGGAGAAACCCGGTACCGGCACGTATTCTACTCCTTTCGAAAAGTACCAAGGGGACCAACGGCTTAACGTCCCATCCGAAAGAACGGTGTAACCTTGATAGTCATATAGGTTCCTCCTCTAACCTGGACTGCCGAGCAACGTCGCGGAGAACGGAGCCGTTACACTAGCTCTCGAACCCTCAATCTGCTCCAGCCAGCGGTATACGTGAGTTTCTGTTCAGAGCGGTCACCACTATCCCCTGATCACGCCCGAAGGCTGCTTAACATTGGTGTTCGAGTGGGAACCGGTTAATCGACCTCGGCTAATCCGCTGGCTATACTTGTCTAATATTTGAAAAATTTCTCCGATCGCGCATTAACACTTTCTTACTTGACCATTTGGTGCAAACCATACATACTTTAGAGCTTCCAAGCGAAATCATTGA